>BLBF01000010.1:14462185-14497460 GCA_015471245.1 Laticauda colubrina
TATTCCTATTCCTATTCCTATTCCTATTCCTATTCCTATTCCTATTCTATTCTGGCATTTTAGAGCATCACTTTCAGAGCAAGTAGCTGGCAGCCACAGGCCAGCGTAAGTTGAGCTTGGAACTCTAAACTTTGTCAAGCCTCATTAGCACTTGGAGGGGAGCCCATCGGCAAATGCCAAGGTCATGGACCTGTCCCAGGAGTTAAATCGGTTCTGTATCACTACCAAGAAAATTACGTGGAGGCATCCACAAAGCTGCCTGCAGTTGGGTTTGACTTGAAGCCTTGCGCACAACATCAAAATGGTGTGTACTGGTAAGATTGAAAATGAAACAGAGACACTGAAAGGGAAGAAAGGAAAGTACAGGTAGTCCTCAACTTACAACAGTTCATTTAGTGACCATTTGAAGTTACAGTGGCACTTCTAAAAGTGATTTATGACTGTTTTTCACACAACTATGGCAACATCCCTGTGGTAACGTGGTCAAAATTCAGATGCTTGGTAACTGGCTCATATTTATGATGATTGCAGTGTCCTGGACAGAGGTGGGCTGCGCTTTTGTTGACAAGGGGTTCACTGGTTGTGAGCATGTGCTTTAAACCAAAACCAAACAGAAGGATCAGAATGTGATACCACCATCATGATATACATACATGCGTAAAATTAAGTGTTACTATGGCTAAGAATTAAAATACTTACTGTAATTGTAGAAAGAGGAGAAAGGTAAACCTCTGAATTACAGAACAGAGAATAAATATATAGAGTTGCAGTAATAATGCTTGTTAGAATTCTCTAGGATTTTCTGTTATGCCTTTCTCAAAAGCATTCCTTTAAGACCACATTTGGAGACATAAAATCAATTCTGGAAATATTATATTCAAATAAAATTCCAGCACGATTGAAGAAATTATAAAAGAATTCCAGCCATGAATAACACATTTGTTTTCCTCCTTCAGATATGGCTTCCTGTGCTGAATCAGCGATATATATATAAAAGAAAGTGTGAATTTCTGTGTACACACAAATGATCATAACAATGTATTATATTACCCAATTTCCAAACTCAATTTCCTCTTTAAGAACTTCATGACGGATAACTTCCTTAAATAAATGTCTGTATTAGCACATGCTGATACCTTATTCTGGGTATCACAACCCATCCGTAACTGATCCTTCCAATTTCAATGGTTTAATATCTATTGATTCCAAAAGATTTGTGTATTGTGATTTGATTCCGGAAGCTATTTCTCATATTGTTAAACAAAGGCATCAATCCAGGTCCATTTAACACACACAAATCCTAAACAAAGTCTTATTTGTAGGGGTTGAAAGGCCTGCAAATAGATCTATGGTGGGATTCAAGATTTTTTACTACTGGTTGTGTGGATGTGGCTTGGTGAGCATGGCCTGGTGGGCGTGGCAGGAAAAGGATACTGTAAAATCTCCATTTCCTTCCCACTCCTGGGTGAAGGTTGTTGCAAAATCCCATTTCCTCCCCACCCCACTAACCTGCTTTCCAGCTCCGTTCTCCTGTGCAGGGCAACAAAAGAAGACCCAGCCGATCAGCTGGGACTCAGGAAGCAGAGAGTAGATGTGGGTGGGGCCAGTCAGAGATGGGATTTGCCAGTTCTCTAAACTGCTCAAAATTTCCACTACTGGTTCTCCAGAACTGATCAGAACCTGCTGAATACCAGCTCTGGAATAGATGTGAAGAGACAGTATTATGTGGTTTTAAAATACCTGAAAGCAAGTCATGAAGAAGAGGAGACAACTTGTTTCCTTTCACTCTAGAAGGCAGATCAGAGCCAGTTCAGGGATTGTGCTTCAATCTTTTGTGTTTCCTTTTATAATCTCACCTATCTAGTTGTGTTGTTTCCAAAATTTCAATTGGTCAATGATGACTTGGATTTCTGGGAGTTTTAGACCAAATATTTGGATGCCATTGTCATGGAATTGTGCAGCAGCTGTCCAGATGAAGTTGGAAACACTAAACACTAACCCAAAATAGTGAGAAACATAGGAACATCATGAGTAAATAATATGCAGAACACACAGAAGAAGGAGGGGGAGAGGGAAAACTTTCCCTTTATATTTACAACAGCCAATCATAGCATAGATTGTATCATGCATGAGTCAGCACTCCCTAACTAATAACTCCAACTGTGTATTCTGGCCTATTGTACACTTTACTGTTCCCGTTACAAAATTCAATATCCTAACAGCTGTCAGTTTGGAGATTAAAGTTGTATTGAGCAGTGTGACTGTAGAAGAAGCCACTTTGAGATTCCTTCATTGGATAGACATTTGGCAAGATAGCCCTAGTAGAATTTTATATTGCAGATTATGCATTGAGAATCAGGTGAACTTTGATATAAGATGATAAGATTACTCCAATGATAAGATTACATGATGTGCAGTGAGAATGACCTTGAAGGAGCAGTAGTAACAGGCTAGATCAAATGAGCCCACAGAAGAAATGGGGCACAGTAAGTATCTTAAAAGGGCCCTTTTGTTTCTTGGATTCAAAGTTGATACGTATTTAAACACATGTAAGTTTCTGTTATGTAACCTTACAATAAAGGTAAAGATAACTCATGGTTGGTACTTCTTGTATGGACTACCTCAAAGAGCCAACACATGTCCTTGTGTCCTTTCCTGACTAAGAGAGGCTAACCTCTATGTGTGTGTGTGTATGTGTGTGTGTGTGTGTGTGTTTGTGTGTGTGCTCTTGAATTTTTTAAAGTTGAAGCCAATTCTGAGATTTATGGAAAGGAAGAACTAAAGAAAGGCACATTGTTTTGAAATTGTTCATACTTGATTCAAAGATGTCAACATTTCTGTTCAAATTTGTATAAAAGGCAAAAGATAGAAATGTTAAAAATAGGTGAATATGTTTTAAGACAACATGTGATGACCCAGGGCGTGGTACAAAGGCAATACAGTCAAATAATAAGTAGGAGTCCCTTTATTTGCTCCAACTTTGCCCCCAATGTCCTGGTTACCTTCTGGGCTGGAGAAAAACTCTCCCAGGAACTGCAGAGTTGGCTGCAGAGAATCAAGTCCAAAACATGATCAACAAAAACTGTAACTATAAGTCCAATCAAGGCAAATGAGGGAATTAATCCAGCAGGGCAAGTGAAGGAATTCCAGATGTGAAGGAACAGCAGTAATTCAATACAGTTAGGAGGATGCCAGGAACACAGATAACCAAAGTCAACACAAGTTAAACCCACGTTTGTTCCCAGCAGATGCCGCCCTCAGCTTGCATCTCTTTTAAATTCTCTTCCCAAGTGTGCCTAATGAAGGGAATCAGGGCCCTTTCCTCCCCCATAAGCCACACAACCCATATTGCTCTCTTTTCTGTTCCTCCCTGCGTGCCTTAGGATGAAGAGAGTGTAGGCCTGGGTCTTCTTCTGAACTCCCTCTCCCTTGTTCTACCTCTCCCCTGCCCTGCCCTGATGGACTTTGCCTTTCCCCAGTTTCCTCCACAACCAACAGAGCCACACTCCCGCTCCCTGGGAGCTGTTCATCTTCCTCCTTGGATTCAGACTCTGATAGGTGCATGAAACAACAGTTGCCTAAATGATCACAAACCCAGAGACAACTTATGAATTACCCAATAACTGCCTTTGAGATATTAGAAGCTGTTTTTAAAAAAATGAAGCCAGGCAAAACCCCAGATCCAGATGGTCGTACAAGCAATATTACAAGTGCTTTGATGATGAACTTCTCCAATTACTAAAGGACACAATGAATGATATACTACAGGGGGAAAAAGATACCTCAGATGTGGAAAGAAGCCAACATTGTGTTGCTACCAAAGGAGGGTCAAGATGTTAAAAAGACAAAGAATTATAGACCAATTTCACTATTAAATAAGGATTACAAACTATTTGCTGCCATTTTGATAGAAAGACTAAAAAAGATATATATATATATGTTTTGTAGATTTTCATGGGTACAGGTATGCAGGTCTTGGCATGTTCAGGTCTTTTCCCGTGTAAGATTGAGATTATCCTGGCAACGTTTTGATGAGATCCCACTCGCCATCTTCAGGCTGGTGCTTTCGGCTTCGTGCTTGTGTGAGCAAAGCATGATCGGAGCTGCCGTCTCCCTATATATACTGGTGGGGAGGTTGGTTGTGTTGTAATTTCTTGATTGGTTGATGGAGTTGATGTTTGCAGATTGACTGGCTTTTTTGTAAGAACATGTGTGGCTGAGGTATTGGCAATGTGTCTATCAGCCTCCTGTGTTATAACGACCTGGGTAATGGGCTGTGTGATGACCTTCTGAGTTCTATTGTTGTGACATCCTGGGTATTGTGCTGTAATCTCCTGGGTCATTGGCTGTGTTGTAATATCCTAAGGGTTTATGGTATAACCTCCTGATTTTCGTGATGTGATATTCTGAGCGGGTGGCTGTGATGTGATGTTCCAGGTTTTGGTTTGGCTCCGAGTTTGAGGCCTGGCTATGTGTTCATGGCGTGTGTCAGAAACAGTGTTAAATGTTAAGTGTTACGAACATGATAAGAAAGCCCCCAACAACCCCCAACAACACTTAAAGCAATTAGTACACAACCTTTCCAATAGAGAACTCACTAAAACTGAAACAGATGTCCTAACCAAAGGATTCAACCATGCAATAGCACCCCAAAAAAATCCCCATAGAATCCATCATATGTGGAGTAGAATTCAGCCTAACTAAATTAAATACAGATGAAGCTGATACAATAAGACACCAAGTCACGAATATCCTATGCAGAAGCAAAGCACCCAAAAGCAACTTACACAAGGAAGAAAAAAATGCCCCAAAAGCGCTAAAAAACGACAGCAACATTATCATACTTCCAGCAGATAAATGTAATGCCACAGTAGTAATGAACAAAAAAGACTACGAAACAAAACTGTTTCGACAGATACAGATAATCAGAGTTGAAAGGGACCTTGTAGGTCATCTAGTCCAACCCCCCTGTCCAAGTTGGAGACCCTACACCATTTCTGACAAAATTTCTGACCTACTACAAGACTCCACATACAAATCCATAAACACTGGCCCAACCACATATCTAGAAAAAATAACCAAGAAGAAAATCATAACCAGCAACATTAGAAAAGAGATCCACCAGAAGATCATCCCAAGAGAAAAATCTTCCAGATGCCCCAAATTATACGGCCTCCCAAAAATACACAAAGCAGGCATACCTCTAAGACCTATAGTCAACTCCATAGGAGCACCACTACAAAACTTGGCCAAAAACCAAGTAAAACAGCTACAGCCCCATACCACAAAACTCATACCACTTCATAGAAATAACCAAAAATCTACATGTGGAACAAAAAGATCTGCCAATAAGTTTCAATGTGGTTTCACTATTCATTCAAGTCCCAATAAAAGAAACTCTTGAAATCATCAAAAATAAATACCAACCAGCTAAAGACCTCATGGAACTAACAGAACACTGCCTAACCAACACTTATTTCATATACAAAGGACAAAGATACAAGCAGATTGAAGGAGCCCCTATGGGATCACCACTGTCACCCATTGTTGCAAATCTATTCATGGAAGAATTCAAATCTAGAGCCCTGACAAATGCCACCCACAAATCCAAACTCTGGCTAAGATACATCGATGACACATTTGTTATTTGGCCCCATGGAAAAGAAAACCTAAACAATTTCCTTACACAACTTAACAGCATACACCCCAAAATCAAATTCACCATGGAAACAGAAACAAACAACTGCCATTCCTAGATGCACTAATCTACAAAAAAAACAGATGGCACACTAGGACACACCATATACCCGAAGAAAATACACACCAACTGCTACCTAAATGCTCAATCCCACCACCACCCAGCACAAATAAACTCTGTAGCCAAAACACTAATTACCAGAACCAAACACCTGGCATACAAGACACACATAAAGACTGAACTATGCACCCTGACCAAAATACTGATAGCTAACGGCTTCCACAAAAATAAAATCACAGACCTGCTCCACAAAAACACACGGAAACACAATAGAAACCCAGAAGATCAACAGATCTATGGAACAGCTGTCCTGCCCTACATAAGAGGAACAACAGACAAAATCAGCAAGATACTATGCAGGCATCACATCAAGACTGCCTTCAAAATAGATTAAAAAATAGCAGCCATCCTAAGAAACCCCAAAGTTAAAATTGACCTAGAAAACCAAGGCATATATGAAATACCCTGCGCATCATGCCCTGCCACATACATAGGACAAACTAACAGAAGGATAAGTACCCGCCTGGATGAACACAAAAATTCAGTCAAAAAGCTGGAACAAGCCTCCTCACTAGTCCAACATATGAAAGCCACAGGTCATAGCATCGACTTCAATGGCACCAAAACCCTAGCTACTAAAGAAAACCCTGGCTACAGAATCATCAGAGAAGCCATAGAAATTGATAAAAGACCTAATAGTATGAATAGAAGAGATGACTCCACCAGACTATCAATCATCTGGAAGCCTGCACTCACAAACAAAAAAATAGAGCACAATCCAGGCAAGCACCTGGACACAAACAACCCCCTCCCAATACCTCCAGCCCAAACATGCCCAGCCAGCTACCCAAGTAAAACTTAGCTTCCTAATAAATAGTTATCCATCATTCACAAGAAACCAAGCTGCACTAAGTAACCCCAATGAACAAAACACAATGTTGCCAACTAATCAAGAACATAGCAACTCGAAGACCAATAAAAACAGACCCAGACTTTAACAGTTGCAGGAACTGGTCTTGGCTAATCTAGTGAAGAGAAGGACCAGGGGAGACATAGCAATCTTCCAATATTTGAGGGCCTGCCACAGGGAGGAGGGGGTCATGCTATTTTCTAAAGCGCCTGTAGGCCAGACAAGGAATAATGGATGGAAACTGAACAAGGAGAGATTCAACCTGGAAATAAGGAGAAACTTTCTGACAGGGAGAACAATCAACCCATGGAACAGAAGTTGCCCTCGGAAGTTGTGGAAACACCATCACTTGAGACCTTCAAGAAGAGATTGGACTGCCATTTGTCAGAAATGGTGTTGGGTCTCCTGCTTGGGTGGAGGGTTGGACTAGATGACCTACAAGGTCCCTTCCAACTCTGATTATCTGTATCTAGACTCCCAGCCAATCAGGATGAGGAAAAAACCATTCAAATAAAGCAGAAAGCCAGCACCAAATTCAAAGAAAAAATGGCTGCCAAGCCTGACACACATGATTAAAAAGAACCCAATGCATAAGCCTGAGGATAGCAAATGAGATTCTGCCAAAACTTCATTATAATAAAAGCACAAATATTAAGATGTGGGAAAATACCCAAAGAAACCTAAATACCATACATATAAATACCCATGAAAACATAAGAAAACATATGTACACACTAGCTCAATACCCGTGGCTTTGCTACAAAACTATGTGGTCGGACTTAGTTTTGGGGGAAGAAAATAGGGGGGGGGGAATTCTGCCTCTGCCTACCAGCATCCATCGGTATTCATCTGGCTAGCATATTGTCAGTGTGTGAGAGAAATAAGGGCTGTTTGGAAACTGAAACAGTATTTGTTATGTGAGCAAGAAGGAGACAGCAGAGAGCCTGGACATGGCTTAGCTCAACTGTTCTGTACTAAAGCTGCTTGGTGCTGTGAAACTAAAACTGAAACTGAAACTCCTCTCCTCTGCTTGTGTTTTGCATTTCAAACAGATTTCTTTCCAGGTGGGGAGGTGGAGTAGAACTCCTTAGCATCAGAGCGTGTTAATAATAATATATGAAATACTAATGTTCTGATGGTCATTTCGAAAAATCCTTTCTTAGTGAGCCCCTAGAAGCCAAGAGAAACATATGTGACAAATTTCAAGTTTGTAGTCTTTACGGTTCTGGAGATTTTGTGATAATGTATGAGTGGTCTTTTGCTTTTATATATATATAGAAAGAGATGAAAATCAAGCAGGCTTTCTGCCGAAAAGACAGAAAAAAAACAAGAGATCCTGTTGAGGACTGTCTTAAATTATATTGACCAAAATACACCAATGTTTTTTTGGGTGGTGGTGATAAGAAAAGGAGCAATGACTGCCACAAATCAACTATTTGTTGCTTTCGTCAATGTACTGAACAAACAAGGCTACAAAGCAGGAACCCAACAAGGCAACAGCAGAGGCCGAGATCACTATCACCACCACACTGCCAGCAGCGCTGACCAGGAGACCTAGGCCCACCCCAACGATGATTTGGGCCAGTTGGACCATACAGGTCAAAGCAGCACAGTCAATACCCTTTCCTCGGCTGGAGTCCGCAGCTTCATTGTGTTTCTGATTCTGGAAGCAAACAGAGAAGGATATGAAGCCAACTGAATCAAACTTACCATTCAGATTGTCCAATCATTGTCTATTCACTGGTGTCATACAACCAAAGTTTTATCCTAGATTGAAGCAGATATTTCTCTCTCAGGGCACAATGAGAATATATCTGCTGGACAAAACTCCGCATTGGCAATAGGAAGGGCACCCGGCCATCAAACACTGTGCTAGCTTCATTCAGTTGCCCAGACTACACCCCACAAGGGATTATGGGGTGGTTAAAAGGTGATGACACAGTCAAACCACATCAGTATTAAGACAACTGGGAACCCAGTACTGCATAAATTTCAGTAATGTGTACGTAGAAAGATGGAGTATAAATATAAAAGAAAGAAAAAGACAGTGACTATAGAAAACATGATAACACTTCACTTTCATTAAATAACAAGTCCCACATTTTACTACAATGATTTTATTCTATTTAGGAATTTTGTGAGAGTGTTAAGATTGGAAATCAAGGGAAAAAATTCTTGATATAAGATTAAGCAACCTCTAGATTAAACTGTTTTACAATCCTGAAAAAGCAAATAATTTTAATAACAAGAATAACTCCATTGTTAAAAAGTGCTGAGTTTCCTCAGTTTTGGAAATTTTTGGGAGCTTCATCATTGGAGGGTTTCAAGAAAAGACTGGACCGCCATTGGTCAGAAATGATGTAGGGTCTCCTGCTTGGGTGGGAGTTGGACTAGATGACCTACAAGGTCCCCTCCAACTCTATTAATCTAACCTAATTGGATATCATATACAAATTCATTTAGAAGCTTAAAAAATATTAAATATAACGTGGAAATGTTTCTGGATGAAAAGATCTGTTTTTTCTCTTAAATCTTTTTTTGGGGGGATAGTTTAGAAAGAACATTTGAAAGACTTTCTCAAATAAATCTTTTAAGATGGCTTCTTAAAAATTGTTTGAAAGATTTTCAAAATTACAAAACTTCTTCATTATAGTCTTGTGCATACTTACTGGAAATCTCTGGTTGGTTTTTAGAGAACTTTATTCAGTATGGATAAAACTGTAACAGCTCCATTCCTTGCCATTTTTGCTCAGAAATTTCACTCTATTCAGTGCATCATAGCTCCAGGAAAATTTTGTAAGATGAAATTTCTGTTTAAGATTTATCTCAGGGATGTTCGGACTTGAGAAACATGTTGACAGGATAACATCTGGCTCCATATTGTATATTGAGTGATATATATATTAAAGGATCTGGAGAAATGTTATTCCAGGAGAAATACCCCCATTGACTTTAAAAACTGTAGAGTTCAACATCAGAATTCCCCAGTCAGCCATGGGAATTCTGGGAGTTGAAGTCCACAGGTCTTAAAGTTGCCAAGCTTGGACTCCCTTCGTTTTGAAAGTGCTCCATTATTTCTTATGAAAATGCATGAAAATAGTTTTTGTAAAAACTAATTTACTTTAAAATTTTAGTACATAGTAATTAAATGTGGTTAGATTGTGCATGAAACTGTTAAAAGACATGTTGAAAACCTTTCTAACCATTTTTGAGAAGCGTTTTCCAAAGATTTTCATGAGAAAGTCTTGTTTCAAGTGTTCTTTCTAATAGTTTATAAAATTAGATAGTAATTGATATTAATCTACAGAATTGCTTTTTATTTCTCAGAATCACCATAATGGATAATATAAACTCGTTTTTTCCTTGGGATAAAATAAAGTAATCAAATGGGCGGATATCAAAATTCACAAAGAACTCTGCAATATTCCTCACTGGATGAAAGTTTAAATATAAGTGGCACGAGATTGAAGATTCTTTTTCAAGTTACAGTTTTTATTTGAAATGGATTAAATGGGTAAAATTTCTCTGATTATCACACTGAGATGTGAGATACTTTAAACTTAGGCTAGGCTTGTCATTCTTAAGAATGACAGAGAAAGTCATCATTTGATTCCTCCAAAACACACACACACACAGAGGGGCACTGATTATAGATTTGGTCATGTCCAATTTATATGTTCAGCACAGCACAAGAGCTAACTTCACCCTGAGCCATGGAAGGTCACTGCAGGCCTTTGGGGCAGATACTGTTTCTCTGTTCATCCTCAGCTTTATTCTCTTCACATCAGAGAGGTGAGGTTGCGGACATGTTCAGCCCAAGAATCTATAAAGATGTGGCATTCTGTAGCGTAGTTATCTTGACTCGCTTTCAGAAGACCTGAAGAGTAAAGCCCCTGTCACACTGCACCAACGGATGGAAAGAGGATGTAAAATGGAGAAAAACACTTGCCATCCATTGGTTAACACGATGCTTCCGTTCTGTACTCACTGCCTCTGTTTTGCTTCCTCTCTATCTGTCCAGCATCCGTCTATTGACATTTCATCGCTCAGAAGGTTTTGAGCTGCTCAAAACTTTTGAGCGGAAAATGTATCCAATGCATCCGTTCTGCATCCATTACGCATCTGCTATATCCGCTAGGCATCCGCTGCGCATCTGCGCATCTGCGCAACTCAAATCCGTTCCAGCGGTAAACGGACGCAGGGAGGAAGCGGAACGGATGCGCAGCGTTAGTAGCACGGACGGAGAAAGGATGAAAGCAGATGCAGCTACGCATCCGCGTCATCCACTACGCATCCGCTCTGCATCCGCTCTGCATCCACTTCCAACCGCTAGGCTTCTGTTCCTCATCCGCTTTCCATCCACTCTGCATCCTCCCCCCGTCCGTTCCTTTCCGTGTTATCTGCTCTGCATATGCAAATTTTTGCCCCTTCTGAGAGCGGATAACAACGGATGGAACATTTTTCTCGTCCACTGTGTCCTTTTTACAAACGTTTTGCATCCGTTGGGCAGTGTGACAGGGCCTTAAGGCTGTTTTATTCAAGAATGTTAATCACATTGTAAATGAAATAAAGCATCCCTCATATGATACATTCCATCCCATTCTGCATCTTATCTTGCAGTAAGGTGTTGTGGTTCACTGGCAGCAGATGCGGACAGCTGAGGTCTCGGAGAGTGAGGACTCAGATGAGGAGCCTGCATGTGAGGGAGGGATGGGGCCAGGACCATCAGGGAGTGGAATGCTGCCTTCGGAGATTGTGGAGGCTGGCAGCAGTGATGAAGAGGTTCCCAAGGAGCCTGTGCCCAGTGCACATGAGCGCAGGGCTGCCCAAAGGAAAAATCAGCTGCAGCAGCACGGGTGACTCGGGAGTAAGGCCCTCCCTAGGAAGATAAAAGCCAGCTGAGAAAGTGCAGTTCTTTGCAGAAAGCAAAGAAGTTTGATACTCAAGCCTGGTGGACGTTAGAATATCTGAGTTGGTATTTGGAGACTCTTTGATTTATTGTTTAGGAACTTTATCTGTTGTTCTTGGCAGACTTGCAAAAACTTGGCAAGGCTCTTCCTTATTGGAGCTAATTAGTTGGAAGTAGCCTTTTATCTGTGAAGAAACAGGATTCGTGAATGAAACAGTAAAAGGTTGTGCTGTTACCTTTGTCTTGGGTTTACTCTCATGGAACCAAGTTTGGGACAGAACATAAGGAGACGGAAGTAGATAACAGGTTATAAAACAGGGCATTACATAAATGTGGGGAAGAAATGGCAGGCGGTGTGCTATTTTGCTTCGTGAATTATTTTAAATTTATTAATTTATTTATTTATTTTTGTTTGTTTGTTTGTTTATTGGATTTATATTGCCATGGCAACTCAAAGTGGCTTACAAGGTATAAAACCACATTTAAAACAGTAAAACTAGTAAGAAGGATCAAATAAATTAATATAATAAAATCACACACACCCCCAGTCCCACCCCAGCGACAGAAGAACACAGGAGCCATTTAATGGGCTCTGTCCCGCTGTGGGTTCCCCAAGCCCACTCCAGAAACAGGTCTCCAGCTCCTTTGGAAAGAGAATTAGAGTGGGGCCATTCTAATCTCGGGGGAAGGGGATGAGGGAGCCACCATTGAGAAGGCCCATTTGAAAGCAACCCTATTTGAAACAGCATTTAGTTGCATTATGAGGGGGTATCCCGACTTGGTTTGATCAAAATAAAGTTAGCTCTCATTCAAATTTATGATGGGCCTTCCTGGAGGTACGGTACTTATGACCTGGTTCTGAAGTTCTGATGGCTGGGCCACCCCGCAGTCAATGGAGTCTGCTGTGCATTTGGGCAGTCAGCAGGCTCCATTACAGTTGTAACACAACCTCTATCCATGTGCAAAGTGGAAGCAAAGATAATGGAATGGATTATTACTACCTCCTAATCAGGTGAGAGTCAGGTAAGAACCAAACCCATTGATCCCTAGCCTGAGAATCTAAGCAGTATCTACAACTCGGTTCAAGAGCAGTCAGATGCTTTCTAAGATATTAGCAGTAAAGAAAGTTGGTTGGAATCCTTCCTTTACTTCACAGTCACTCACCCATTTCCCTCCACTTGAAGGTGAGCTGGATGAACGATTCCACAGCCAATAGGTAAGGATTCCACAGCTAATGATAATGTCAACTCATAAAGCATTCCTATGCTTCTTTTTGAGTTGCCATAAGCAGGAGGGGGGAAAGCTTGAAGGAGCAACATGGAAATTAAAATCAGAAGTACATTCCATGCTTATCTTACAAAGATTGTAACTAGGCTACCGGCCCATGAAAATCCTTCATTGGAGAATTTGATTGATGACACCCAGCCCGCTTTGTTGGAGAATCTGATTTATGACACAATGGGGGGAGGGGGGAAACAGGGTTACAGGCGACCGTAAATCACATGTGTCAGAGTTGGCTTCATATGGGTCAATGCCGACATGTTGCTCCAAATAAATCTTGGCTCTTTTGAAGCTTGGCTCAAGGCTCATGATTTAATTAGGGCAATTGCTGGAACCCTGACAGATAAGACAACAGCCCTTCATTTCAACTCACCAATTCCTCCTTGTGGTAATTAGCAACAAGGTTGAATGGTATCGTGTACAGTGTGCTGGACATGACGCCAAACAGAGAGCACAGAGTCAGAGTAGGATAGACTTTGGGAAACAGCCCAATAAATCCAGTGCCTAGTCCAAAAAGAAGGTAACCAACAAAATAGAGTCCTTTTAATCCTAGGAAGGGTAGCAGAGCTCTTTGAACATCTGTTGGAAGAAAAAAGATCGGGAAGAGAAATTAAAATGGCAGCCATTTTTATTTCTGTTGAATATTAATTAAAACCTTTATTACTCCCCTTTTTTTGTTCATAACATGCAATTGTGGGACTGGCCAGCACCCTGAAAAACTGATTTTAATTCATCCTAGCCTTTTAAAACATTTTAAATTTATATACCATTTTTACCTATTAATATTTTATTTGTACACCTCCCAGAATCCAGGCAGTATTAACATTTGATAAGTAAATACTGGTATCTATTTTGCCCTATATATTGAACTCTTGCTTTCAGGAATTTAAAGATTACAGATAAACAGAGTTGGAAGGGACCTTGTAGGTCATCTGGTCCAACCCCAATCTATTTTTAAAAATCTCAAGTGATGATGCTCCCACAACATCCAAGGGCAAGCTGTTCTATTGTTTGTTTTCACTGTAAGAAAATTTCTCCTTATTTCAGGTTGAATCTCTCCTTGTTCAGTTTCCATCCATTATTCTTTGTCTAGCCTACAGGCACTTTAGAAAATAGCTTGACCCCTTCCTCTCTGTGGCAGCCCCTCAAGTATTGGAAGATTGCTATCATGTCTCCCCTGGTGCTTCTCTTCCCTAGCCAAGCCCAGTTCCTGAAACCATTCTTCATAGGTTTTAGTCTCCAGTCTCCTAGTCATCCTGGTTGCTCTTCTCTGCACTTTTTCTACAGTCTCCACATCTTTTTTATAATGTGGTGACCAAATTTCAGTCAAGTTGAAATGGTACTCACAAGAATAGACTGAAGAAGAAATGGCATTGATGCATAATCCCCAACATCCGATCTCTACGCCTCTTTTATAGGTCAGATAAGCAGTGGAGTTGTGAGGGGCATAAGGATCACCTTCAAACACTATCTGTGGTGCATCAAAAAGACAGGATTAAGAAACGGTTGTTGCATGGAACCTACACGTCTCATTGTTAAAGAAAGGGGAAATCCCAAAGGCCAGAATTTGTTATATACAGTTAGTCCTTGACTTATAACCACAATTGAGCCCAAAATGTATGTTGTTAATTGAGACATTTGTTAAGTGAGTTTTCCCCCATGTTATGATCTTTCTTACCACAGTTGTTAAGTGAATCACTGCAGCAGATAAGTCAGTAACCCAGTTGTTAAGTAAATCTGGCTTCCCCATTGAATTTGTCTATCAGAAGGTCTCAAAAGGAGATCACATGATCTCACATGACACTGCAAAGGTCATAAGTATGAACCAGTTGCCAAGCATCTGAATCTATAGTCAGCTGGATGACAGCTTCCAACCAACCTTGGTTACAACAAGCTAAACCAAATTGACTGGTTCCTACTTAAAATGAAGATTCCCTAAGAAAATTCTAGAACTGTAAGCTGAATAAACTTCCCAGAAGACAGTTACATATTACTTCCATATTTTCCCCAAGCAAATCACATGAGTCTTCAGTTGAGTTTGATTCAAAGGAGATGTTATATCTACAGATGAAAAACAGAGAATGGGGCCAATAGTGCATTTTCAGTCCATTTCTTAGCTTTAGTCTAAACTTTTAAGTGGAACTGAATGTGTTTGGGAGCTCCAGGGAATCATCATTTTAAACACTGACATTTCATATTTTGGATATTTCATAATATGGAAGATAAAACCAAGATTTTCAAATAAAATGCAAATGAATCCCCCAGCAGCCCAAATCTATATAGAAAGCCTGAAGGCATCTATTTCCCTGGGATCTCTGAGCTGTTAATGAATAATTATGTGTATTGTCAATAAAAATACTTCTGTAAATGAAGAGCCATGGTTTATTCCTAGAATGATGTATTCAGAAACTGAAAAACTGAAGTGACATTTGTTATACTGTAGATACTTTAACTGGATTCTTGCACTGAGCCCATAATTGGATCGGTCGCCTATCGAGAATCTTCTAGCTCCAAAACGTTCTGATTTTTTTTACCTGTCCCATAAAATCAGTGAAGAAGAGCATGTTGGAAAGGAAAGCTGTCCATCCCATCAAGTGACTGAGACATAAGCTGCGGTAGTGGGGTGGCATGTTTAAAAGAGCTTCTAGGAGAGACATAATGGTTATCTGTCTTTGAACCTGGACAGGAGAAAACAAATGAACAAGCCTGGTAAACATCTGGATATTCAAAGATCTTCCAGTCAAAGATCTGTTGTCTCGTTTGATGTCTGCTGAAGTATCTAAAACAGAGGTCTCCAAATTTTAGTTGCCAAACTCTTGGCAACTTTAAGACTTCAACTCCCAGAATTCTTCCTGATCTAAAATAAATGCCTGTATTCAAATGCCAAACCAACCCCACTGTTCAACCTATTGTGAGCCATTATTGTGTCTACAGAGCAACTACTCAGAGGCAGATCTTGGTCTCCTGCAATTTGAAAAGTTCCTAAACTTACCTTTTCATCCAGTCATTTCTTGCTCCAATGTTTTAATTAATGTTGCTTTTTAGTGTTTTAATATATGTTGTTTGTTAGTGCTTTAATGTATTGCTTTATATATTTTATTTCTTCTTTTACAGTAAAATAAGGTATTTTGACACAAGAAGTGGTATATGAATAGGTTAAGTGAATGAATGAATGAATTATAGAAGATTGTATTAAAATTCTAGCTATATATATTATATCTGGGTTGCATAACTGATGGGCAAAAATTCACATCCAATTCCCAGAACTGATTTTTTTGGCATCCATAACTCCTGTCAAATAGACAGGGTGAAATAGTCAATCTTTTAAGGAGTTAAGGAAGTAAATGGGTAATTATTTCATATCTTGAAAAAGCCCAAACATTTCCCTTCCAAATGCAGGGGTGGGATTCAAATTTTTCAACAGCTGGTTCTGTGGGCATGGCTTAGTTGGTGGGCATGGCTTGGTGGTCATGTTATTGGCTGGGTGTGGCCAACTCAATATCACTCACATCGAGGCATGTATCTCCTCACCTGGCCTCTCATGACTGTGAGGATGCTGCAACAGTCAAAAGCGTGAAAAATGGTCATAAGTCACTTTCTCAGTGCCATTGTAACTTTGAATGGTCCCTCCACACAAGCAAAGTATCAGCAAAGGAGGGGGAAAACTCCAGAGACGTTCCTGAGACAGGAAGTCTAGTCCTGCCAAGAACGTAATAAGGGTTAACAGAGAGACAGTTTCTGTCAGCAACACAAGAATGTTTCCTTCCTGCCTTCCTTACAGGATTAGGCCAGTAATTTCTTCTAACAACCAGTTCTCCGAACTGCTTACAATGTTAACAATTGGTTCTAGTGAATAGGTGCAAACTGCTAGAATCCCACCCCTGTCCAAATGGGATAATTTTCCCTATTTAGGGAAGCATCCTTGAGTATGATTGGTGCTTTATGCCTCTATAAGATGTAAGGCATCCATTCTCTCCCTAAACAATGACAGTAACACATATCTAGCCTCCAAAAAGTGCCCTCAACCCATCTCTGACTGGCCACGCCCATATCTATTCTCTGCCTACCGAGTCCCAGCTGATTGGCTGGGTTTTCTTTTGTTACCCTGCACAGGACAACGGAGCTGTAAAGCAGGTTAGTGGGGTGGGGAGGGAATGGGATTTTTCAGTAACCTTCCCCCAGGAGTAGGGTGGGAATGGAGAGTTTGCAGTATCCTTCCCCTGCCACACCCACCAAGCCACAGCCACCAAGCCATGCCCACAAAACCAGTACTAAAAAAATTGAATCCCAGCACTCCTCATCCCCTCTAAAGGGCCGTCCCTCTCATTCAGATGATGTCCTAACATTACAAGGATGGTCCTCTGGGGCTTCTAGAAGCCAAAGATGTTATTCAACCCACTTTGTAAATTTAATCACAGTACTAAGACTACAAGAGAGCTGGTTTGGTGAAGTGGTTAGGCTAGAAATGGAGAAATCATGAGTTCTAGTCCCACTTAGTCACAAAGCCAGCTGGGTTACCTTGGGCCAGTCATTTTTTTTCAGCTTTAGGAAAGAGGCAATGGCAAACCATCTCCAAAATCTTGCTTGGAAAACTTGCCAAGAAAATGTGTTCAGGCAGTGCCAAGAATCAAGACTGATTCAAACGCACCAAAAAAAAACAAATAAAACAAATAAAACAAAGCAATAAGGCTATACAAGAGATTGGTTCCCTACTGAATTCATGCTTTCTTGAGTTTCCTAATGAATGATAGGTATGATATAAATGTTCTAAACAGGTAGTAAAAAGCCAACACTATTTCCTTTTTCAAATGCAATTGATGGGATGCGGTGCAGAACTCCCTCAGGGAAGAATATCCAGCCAATTTCAGAAGCAAGGAATTTTTGTGTCTAGGTTTGGACTGGAAATTAATGAACAATCCTGAACCCATGACAATTAACAGTTAATGTCCATCTTGGAAGCCTTTTTGGTGATCAACTACGGAAGCCCTTCAGGGTCATGGCCAGTAGGCAAGTAGGTGTGCAAGCTGACATTGCCCAAAGGCACCACGACACAATTTAAAAATCAATTCTACATTCTGAACAGCCAACTGCATCTGCTCACTTATGTCAGATTTCACTTCTTGCAAAACAAGGGCGGCCTATCAATTCAGAGAAGCTGTATGCATTGCACAATCTGAAACTATATAATGCGACTAACATCTTCCAATAGGTAATATTGCTGCAGTGCAGAAAAAAAAAACTTTGCACAAAGTAGACTTATAGATCATCTGTGGTCCTGAAGCTCTTGAATCCAGATGCTCCTTAATGGTGCTCCTGCTATGACATTGTTAAAAAAGTAGACATCCAAGCAGTGTCCTTCTGCCATGACTCTCTCCCCAACACTGTTCTGACCAAGACTTCCTGAGACAGTAACAATCACACACTGTTCCCAGAAACCTTGTTTTTATTTCAATGGCTGTGAATTATATACATTCACAGTCCATAATGAGTCCCAAACAGTTTATGAATAGTCCAACAGAAGTCAGCCACAGTCTTTTGGGATAAGACTGATAAGCACCCACCTTTATCTCACTTGAAATGCTACCAACGACTAAATTGCCAATGAGCTGTACAAGGCCAAACAGAGCACAAAGTCAACATGGAGCTTCAGATTTTAACCGACCAGAACGAACAAAGTTGCTTCCTGCAAAGGCTCATGTCCCTTTGCTCCTCCATTATGTTTTATGGGAGGGGCCAATCATCTCCAAGCCTTACTCCCGAGTTTCCCCTTTTGTCTTAACTGTTCTTGCCTTCTGGCAGCTCTGTGCAAGCGCGCACTGGGAACCGGCTCCCCCTGTTCCTCTGCCTCACTGATGTGAGATTCTGGAGGCTCTGGAGTCAGCACATAACTCTCAGATGGCCCCATCTCTGTGTCAGACACAAATCCCTCGTCCGAGCCCTCCCCAGACTCCAGACTATCCCATGTTCCTCCACACTGTCTGCTGCCAGTGCTGCAGGCCGCCGGTGGACCACAACAAACACAAAGATACTCCTAACAAATAAGATATGCATTTTAAAAAGGAAGACTGATTTGAGGAATGCTTTCCATTGTCTACTTTGTTTTATAGAATCTGGGGGACATGATTTTAAAAAGGAGGATATTTGTATTACATGACAAATTCTACAGACTGTTTTTAATTATAAAATAGCATTATCTTTGGGTAGCTATTCAAGCTATCTCTAACCTGAATATTTTCCAAATGAGAGGGCTTCAATTCCCAAAATGCCTCAACCACCACTACTACCAGTGAGAATTTTTGAAGTTGAGGTGAGCAAGGTTGAGTAATAGTAGTAGCACTTAGACTTATATACTGCTTTACAGTGCTTTACAGCCCTCTCTAAGTGGTTTTCAGAATCAGCGTATTGCTCTCAATAATCTGGGTCCTCATTTTACCCACCTGAAAAGGACGAAAGGCTGAGTCAACTTTGAACCTAATGAGATTTGAACTGCCTAATTTCAGGCAGCCGGCAGTCAGTAGAAGTAGCCTGCAGTACTGCACTCTGACCACTGTGCTACTACAGCTCATAATGTTATATATGTCTTCCCTAAATGATCTAAAAAGACCAGATAGTGGTTACATCTCTCCATTTATATGTACTAGTAAGTGGATTGAGAAACATATATTTGCAATATATTTTCTACTTGTTCTCTTAACTATCCCAGTCCAGCAAGGGAGATCATATAGACCAGGACTGCCAAACTCCCAGCCCACAGGCCAAATGTGTCACATGCTGGCCACGCCCATGTCTGGTTTAGTGGTTTATTTTCCCTACAACTAGATTGGCCTTCTTGAACCTGCAATTTCTGGATGCAATATTGAAAGCACAGCGCAAAATTCCCAACCCACAGATTGGAAGGAATGATCCTAGATTATGCATACTATGTGTATATACAGCAAGTGTCATTCAATATTCCTTCTATATTAATCCTTTTTTATTTTTCTCTCTCCAAACCATTATTGCTATTCAACTATTAAGGATCTTGAAGATCACTAATGCACAGGGAAGAGTGTTACACAATGAAGACAATGGTCACAGAGTTCCACAACTTCTCTTTCAAGCATATTGTCAACTCGTAAAGCATTCCTGGTTTGCTCTCCAGTTGCCAAAAGAAGGGGGTTCATTGCTATGTTCAGAAGCACATTCCACATATACCTTTTTCCAAATTGCGTCTCAAGTTACCAAGCCCAGCCGGAGAGGTGTCTTTTCCACAGCCCACGAAAGTGCTTTGTTGGAGAGTGTGATTTATGACATACCCTGGGAGGAGGGGGGAAACAGGGTCACAGTTGAACAGTAAATTACGTAGGGCAGAGTCAACTGCACTTCAGAAAAGTGCAGACATGTTCCTCCTAATAAAATAATTGGATTTCTTTTGAAACTTGGCTCAAGGTTCATGAATTAATTAGAGCATTCATCGGAACCCTGACACATATTTGCAAAATTAATACAGAAGTCAACCCTGGTCTGTTCAGTTTTGTAATGCTGATTCCCCAAGGTCAAGGTTGCTATTGGTTGCAGAACATTGTTTGTGCACTCTTCTTCCTTGGTTTGACAGCTTAGCTTTGATTAGAACAACCTAAAGTGAGACCCACCAGCCTAAACCTAAATATTTATGCAGAGAAATCTCTTACAGGAAGGGGAAACTGTTAAAAACACTTAGGCCAAATATGCAGGTGGTAGCATATGTAGATTTGGATGAAAGATGACCTGAAAAATATCTTTATTTGTCTTACAGAAATAAAATGCAAATGAGCATTTCATTTTCCTAGATTTCATCTGCTACACAATGTAACCCATTGCTTTCTAGGTTTAAAATGTACTGTAATATAAAATCAAAATGTATCATAGACCTTTGTGCTCCTCTATTTCCCAAGGTGCATTTTGTGTTTTTCTTTTTCAAAATGCCTTGAGAATTTAAACGTGGTTTGAATACCAGATACTTAACATAACTTGGTTTGCATTTTTTTATACATCAAGAATACCCCATATTTAAAGTACAGTAAAAAATATGGCATGCATAATCGATTTGTTTTCACCGTTTTCAAATGAATGTCTAACTGAATGATATAGCACAACTTTGCAAACCAGACGATGTTATTGATGCCAACGCCTCACACCTGCTATACAGCAAAAACCAATAAAATATTTTTAGCAGATGACTTTTGAGTCCAACCTTCACAGATTTTTGAGGGAGCGAAGATTTGAAATACAATTTTAAAAGGTCGTTTTTCTTTGTTATACTTCGTTATACATACCACTTTGTTTATATACATATACTTTGTTATACATACCACTTCAGTGGTGGTATGCTATCGGTTCGGACTGGTTCGGCTATACCAGTGGGGGTGGGATTCTACCAGTTCGCACCTATTTGCTGGAACTGGTTGTTAACATTCTAAGCAGTTCGGAGAACTGGTTGTTAGAAGAAATTACTGGCCTAATCCTGTAAGGAAGGCAGGAAGGAAACATTCTGGTGTTGCTTACAGAAACTGCCTCTCTGTTAACCCTTATTACATTCTTAGCAGGACTAGACTTCCTGTCTCAGGAACGTCTCTGGAGTTTTTTTTTCCTCCTTTGCTGGTAGTTTGCTTGTGTGGAGTGACAATTCAAAGGTACAGTGGCACTGAAAAAAGTGACTTATGACCATTTTTCACACTTACAACTGTTGCAGCATCCCCACAGTCATGAGAGGCCAGGTGAGGAGATGCATACCTCGATGTGAGTAATATTGGGTTGGCCACACCCAGCCAATAACATAACCACCAAGCCATATCTGTTCTATATGTAAATTGGGTTACTCCAAAACATGCAAACCTGATTGGTTAACTAAAGTAAGCATTGGATTGGTTCACTAGGAACCAATCCAAATCAACTGAAAAAGGCGGCAAATTCAAACAGCTGCCATTGGCTACAAGCTGGCAGGCTAGCCTGTATAAAAGGCTGCCACGGTTTCATCCAAACGTTCCGTTCACTGACTATTTAAGAATAAAGACTTTGTTGTTGGAACTCGGTCTTCCTCGTGTTTTTCTGAACAAAACACTGGCGACGAGGATGGGATCGTCCTAAACGTGACACCTGCACGTGGTGAGAAGAAGTCCAGACAGCGACGAAAATGCCTGGAAACAACGCACCGCCCGCACCCTTCAATCCCAACGAAGAAGATAGGGATTCCTATGCAGACCGTTTCCAAATGTACTTGGAGAGTAATGAGATGGAAGGAATCTCAGAGCAGCATAAGAGGGCTGTGTTCTTAACACACTGCGGACCTACGGTTTTCAAGATGGCAAAGGCTCTGGCAAAGTCCCGAGATGTCAAACAACTGACGTGGCCAGAACTACAATGAATTCTGAAAGCCCACTATGCCCCGATGGTGTCTAATTTAATAAAGCGACACGAATTTTACCGCAGAGACCAGAGAGAAGGAGAGACCGTCGCCAATTTCATTGCTGCCCTTAGACAAATAGGGGGTGAGTGCGATTTCCTGAACATTGATGAAGCAATGAGGGATCGCATAGTGTTGGGTTTAAGAGACTCGACCGCACAGAGTAAATTACTCAACAAGCCCAACATCACCATAACTGAAGCCATCGCGGAAGCCACAGCCGCTGAAGCCGCGAAAAAATCGGCTGTCACAATGAAGAAGATGAACACACACAACGAAGAAACAAACCCAACCAAAGACAAAAAACAGTCTACCACCACCACCCACTACGAAGAGTATGGCGAAACACCCGAGTCGAGCGAAGAAGACGACGAGGGCAACCATTTATTCACGAACAAAAAAGAGCGCGAAAGAAGGAATTGGCAGGAATGCGCTGGCTGCGGAGGAAACTATTCCCGAGCTGAATGCAGATTTCTCGATGCCATCTGCAGACATTGCAAGAAACGAGGGCATATCGAGAAAGTCTGCAGGAACAAAAAAAGCTACAGCTCAACGAGACACAGAAATTCCCCAACACAAGCTGAGCCAAAACGAACTGAGAGAAAGTGGCAACAAGAGAAGTGAGCCAATACACACCAAACTGTCACTATAGAAAGCGCTCAGACGGAAAGCGGGAAGAAAGTTAAAGTAATTGTAAATATTGAAGGAAAGCCTTGAAAGATGGAAGTGGACTCGGGATCTTTCCTTTCAATGGTATCTTGGGACACCATAAAACAACTAGTCCCAGGTATCGAATCCAAGGAACTTCAGAAGCAGCAACTAACCCTCAAAGACTACCAGGGAAACCAAATCCCTGTAGTCGGCATGGGACATTTCTGAGTCTCATACAAACAGTATGTTAAAGTGCTACCGCTGACCATAGTCGACCGAGACAGACCAAGCCTCCTGGGTATCAAGTGGTTCGCACCATTGGGCATCGGGATGACCGGAATAGACCGAGTAACCACAACCGGCTGGGAAGAAGACCTCATCCAGGAATTCCAGGACGTGTTTGACGACTCACTTGGCAAGTATCGGGGAAATGCTATTTCCTTTAGTCTAAACCCCCAAATAACACCATGGAGACTAAAAGCCAGGCGAGTTCCTTTTGCACTAAAGGCAAAGATAGAGGAACAGCAAGACAAATTAATAGCCCAAGGGGTATTAGAACCTGTGGACCATGCCAAATGGGAAACGCCTATAGTTATACCTATTAAACCAGACGGGTCCGTTAGAATCTGTGGTGACTATAAGGCTACCCTGAACCAAGCATTGCAATAGAGCGCATACCCGGTGCCAGTAGTCCAACATTTACTACACTCCCTGGGAAAAGGAAAATTTTTTGCTAAACTCGACCTAGCGCAAGCTTATCAACAGCTCCCAGTGGACTCAGAGACAGCTGAAGCACAGACTATAGTTACCCATAAGGGAGCCTTTAAGTGTAACAGACTCCAATTTGGAGTGAGTGTAGCACCAGGCGTATTCCAGAGTCTAATGGAGCGCCTCCTAAATGGCATACAAGGAGTCGTACCATATTTTGACGACGTCCTCATCTCAGCCAAAGATGAAGCTCAACTTAAAGACAGACTTAAAAAAGTACTCACTAAATTTAGAGATTCTGGCCTCAAAGTAAAAAAAGAAAAGTGTTGCCTAAAAAAAAATAGCATCGAATTCCTGGGTTATTTAATAGACGGAGAGGGTATACACCCTACAGACAAAAAAATTAAAGCTATCAATGAAGCGCCAGAACCAAGAAACAAAACCGAACTATAAGCATTTCTTGGACTGATAAATTTTTATAATGTATTCCTACCAAATAAAGCCACAATAGCAGAACCATTACACCGTTTATTGGACAAGAAAGCAATTTGGACTTGGGGTTATAGAGAGAAGAACTCCTTCCAAAAAATTAAAAATTTGCTAACATCAACAAACGTTCTCATTCAATTTAGCAACACACTGCCATTGAGGGTGACCTGCGATGCTTCGCCATTCGGAGTTGGTGCCATCCTGAGCCACCAACTGCCTGATGGCAGAGAGGCACCCATCACATATTACTCAAGGACCCTGTCTAAAACCGAGAGAAATTACAGCCAACTCGACAGAGAAGCTCTAGCAATTGTCGCTGGAGTGAAACGTTTCCACGAGTACCTCTACGGGCGGACTTTTCAAATTAATACAGAACACAAACCGCTAATGGGAATTTTGGCGGGAAACAAGCCAACACCAAATATCCTTTCTCCGAGAATGACTAGATGGTCAGAGTTCCTAGCAGCCTATTCCTACACTCTGACACATCGACCAGGGAAACAAATTTTCCATGTGGACGCTTTGAGCAGAGCACCCTTACCAGCAACCGAGGAAGACCCAGCACCAGCGATGACAACATTACAAATAGAGACTTGCCCCAATCTACCCATATCAGCTTATGATGTCGCCAGAGCCACTGCGAAAGACTCATTGACTGCCCGCGTTCTTAGCTGGGTAGGTAAAGGCTGGCCGGAAAACCAAAAAACTGAAAACTTTAAACCTTTCCGGACCAGACAGACTGAACTTTCTATTCAAAAGGGGTGTTTATTGTGGGGCGATCGGGTAGTCATTCCTAACAAACTGCAACCCAGGGTACTTAGGATGTTACACGAAGGGCACCCGGGGATTGTGAAAATGAAAAGCCTTGCTAGAAGTTATGTTTGGTGGCCGGGTATTGATAGGGACATAGAATATTGGGTAAGCTCGTGCAACAAATGCCAGGGAATTAGACCATCCCCGCCTAAAGCACCCATTAGAGACTGGGAAACCCTGCGAGGCCCTTGGTCAAGAATCCACATTGATTTCACGCGTCCTACCAAGGGGCATACATTCCTGATTGTCGTTGATGCCTATTCTAATTGGCTAGAAGTAAAAATCATGCCATCAACGACAACAGAAACTGTAATTAAACAACTAGACAACTTTTTTGCCACCCATGGTCTACCGGACGTCCTCGTATCAGATAATGGGCCACAGCTAACCAGCCTACAATTCGAGCAATACCTAGCCTCCCTAGGTATAAGACATGCCCTAACCGCGCCGGCTCACCCGGCTGCAAACGGCAGGGCTGAGAGAATGGTCCGGTTTACCAAAGAGGGGTTAGAAAGAATGGACACCGGAGATGTCCAACAGAAAATAAACCGATTGCTCACACTCCAGCACATAACGCCCAGTACCACGACCAACAAATCCCCAGCAGAATTACTCATGGGTAGGAAATTAAGATCACACCTTGATAGGCTGCATCCAAATTTTACGCCGGAAAACCCTCCCGACTCCTCTACATGATTTAGAAAATTTGAAATAGGCTATTTGGTTTACGCTAAAAACTTCACCGGGGACCCTGTATGGCTACCAGGACAAATCACGCAAATAACAGGCCCCAAATCCTACCGGTTAACAATTGACGACGGCAGGGAATGGAAGCGGCACATAGACCAGCTCCGTTCCCGAAACATAGAATGAAATACAGACATACACACATACGTTGAAAAAACCGGTGAATGGCAAACCAAGGTGGGGGGGGAAATGCAAGAAATAAATAAAGAACCGTTACAAACAAAACCCGAAGAGTTACAAACAAAAAGAGCAAATGAAAGACTCACTGTTTGAAGAGACTTGCGGGAAGAGCCCATCGGAAGGGGACAGCCAGGCCAGCTCGACCTGCCCGGAGGAAACGGGAGGGAGCGGCAAAACCGCCGGCCTAAGAAACTCAGGTGGCAGTAGAATGGCTGACTCACCCTTCCAGACGGTTCCAGAGAGAGGGACGGACGACACAGCAGCCCCATCCGAACTGGTCGAAGTCTCTGCCAAAAATGAACTGCGCAAGTCCAGTCGAGTCAGAAAAAGCCCCGCCTACCTGCGCGACTACGTCACCACGTAGGACTGAACTAAGGGGGGAGGGGTGTTCTATATGTAAATTGGGTTACTCCAAAACATGCAAACCTGATTGGTTAACTAAAGTAAGCATTGGATTGGTTCACTAGAAACCAATCCAAATCAACTGAAAAAGGCGGCAAATTCAAACAGCTGCCATTGGCTACAAGCCGGCAGGCTAGCCTGTATAAAAGGCTGCCGCGGTTTCAGCCAAACGTTCCGTTCACTGACTATTTAAGAATAAAGACTTTGTTGTTGGAACCCGGTCTACCTCGTGTTTTTCCAAACAAAACAATATCCATCCAGTCACATGACCACCAAGCCACGCCCACAGAACCAGTTGATAAAAAATTTGAATCCCACCCCCGTATACTGGTAATAAAAAAAGCCAATGATCAGCTGAGAGGAGGAATAAGAGAAAAGAGCAGGATTGGCCCTCCCATTGGCCACTGCGCTTTTCTCTTCTTTATCCTTTCATCTGATTGGTGCTGCAGGTCTCAGCTGGTCTGGGGAAAGCTGCGCCGGCATTAGGCAAAGCATGCCCAGCAAGCCACGCCCACCAAATCGGTGGTAAAACAATTTGAATCCCACCACTGCTTCACTTTAGCCCTGTTGAGGCCTATTGCACTAGCCAAGGTCAATACCCCTTCAGGGACATCTCCAAAATGTTTTAAAAATTCAAGACAATGGCTGTGTTTGTTTCAATTGAAGATTTGTCCCCTTTTTATGTGTGTTGCAGGTGCAGTGTTCATAAAAACGGCTGGGGCTTTAATTAAATCATCCTGGTCACCATCTTGTTGTTTTTTTCTAGGAGTATATGATACCTGAAGTCTGGTGATCTGTGGAATGTAATCCAGAAGAGTTTAAGACTGAAATCAAGGGAATTCACCCACTATCAAAGATTGATAAGTTTACATAATGTATATAAACATATGTGCATTACAGATAAGTTTATATAATATATAATGTAAATAGTTGTGTTTTGTTCCTTCTATCACCAATTTACAGAGGAGTTGTGTGGTTTGGGAGTAACTTCTGTAATGCTGGCTTTATTCTCCCTTTATCTGAATCCTGGAAGGCCTTCAGCAAAAAAGAGTAGGGTTCCTCGCTTGATTAATCATGCCATCTTTTATCTTTATTTTTTCAGTTTTATTGAGGGGTTTTTTAAAAAATATTTTTTGATTGCTGTGAGTCATCCAAGTTGCTGAGAATCGGGCAGCATACAAGTTTAACAAATTATTGTGGTTGGTTGCACAGTCAGCCAGACATTTAGACTAGACTTGGCATTTTTATCCATTGTTTGAGTCCTTCCCAATAGAGTTATTTTTATTGTTACGATTATATGACATGACCAATTTTTCCATTTCTTAGGAATTAGGAATGTAATTCTGAAGGATTCTACTGTATAAACCAGGTTGCCATGATTTGATATTCCCTAGATGTATTGAGATGGTAGCTGCCATTTGGTTTAGCCCAATAGTGAGATTCAAATTTTCTTTACTACTGGTTCTGTAGGCGTGGCTCGGTGGGCGTGGCATGGCTTGGTGGGTGTAGCTTGGTGGACGTGGCAGGGGAAGGATACTGTAACCTCTCCATTCCCTCCCCACTCCTGGGGGAAGGTTACTACAAAATCCCATTCTCTCCCCATCCTACTAACCTGCTTTCCAGTTCTGTTCTCATGTGCAGGGCAACCAAAGAAGACCCAGCCAATCAGCTGGGACTCAGGTGGCAGAGAATAGATGGGGGCAGGGCCAGTCAGATACCAGTCAGGTATTTGCCGAACCTCTCAAAATTTCCACTACCGGTTCTCCAGAACTAGTCAGAACCTGCTGAATACCACCTCTGATTTAGTCCACATGCCTAATGACAAATACATTTTTTTTATTTACATTTTTTGTTAATTGTGACAAGAAATATCAAAGTGTCAGTACAAAACATCTGGAGGACATCCGATCTATCTTTGGCTTAAAAGAGCTCTGTCTATCAGACACATAAAGAGAGACAAAGAGAGACAAATATTTCTCATGTTTTACAATCATGTGGCAAGCAACAACTTTTCATGTACTCAAAATACTAATATCTTGGAGAATCCATGCGGAAGAGTCAAGCAAAATCAACAACAAACCTACAAAGACTAATAGCCTAAACTTGTAGAGATGAATCCATGTCATCAAAGGTAACCCTCAGCTGCAGATACACACATTCCATTCAGAAAAATGGATTAAATCTCATCCCAGTTGTTTTTTATACAACTGGTTTTCAACTTACGACCACAATTGTGCCAAAAATTTATGTTGCTAAGCAAGACAATTGTTAAGTGATTTTTGCCCCATTTTACAACCTTCCTTGCCACAGTTATTAAAGCCCCTGTCCCACTGCACTTACGGATGCAAAGAGGATGTAAAACATTAAAAAAAGCTTGCCATCCGCTGGAAAACACTATGCATCCATTGTGTATTCATTACATACGTGTTTCATACACTCTATCCCTCGAGCATCCGTCCACTGAGATTTCATCCACACAAGAAGTTTTGAGCTGCACAAAACTTTTTGAGCAGATGAACTTTCCGCCACGTACAATGTACATCCACGACATATACGGGCAACAAACGTTCTATGTCCGTTATCATCCGTTAAACGTCCACTGTATCCTCTCTGCATCCTCTGGTCCTCACAACTCACGTCTGCTGCAGCTGAAAACGGAAAGAGGGAGGAAACGAAAGGTACACGGAATGTCCACACAGCGTTAATAGCACAGAAATGGAAAGGATGTAGCGTATGCATCTCGTATATAAAGGATTAAAATGGACAAAACGTTTGTATCTGGGATGTATCTCATATATTTAGGATGTCTGCAATATGTCTAGAGTATGTAGAAGGACACCTAGTGGACTACCGATATTTCCTATAAAAAGGGGGAGGAAATCATCTGGATCTCAGTATGAGTCCAGCAGCCGTGGTGTACAGACCTCTTCACCCTTGGTCTTGGTCTTCCACATCATCCATTGTTCTCTACCATGGATGATGACACAGTCCGTATGGTAGCTGCCATCATTCATCACCAGAACTAAACCCTGTTCAGACTGCTTCACCTTTTATACACAAGGAGAAGAAGGAGACGTCCAAGAGCTGTGTGGGTCCGAGGATGGATTGTGAGACGAATGGAGTTTGGACTCTATGACCAGTTGATGGTGGAGCTGAGGAACGAAGACCCTCGTGCATTCCATCACTTCAAGAGGGTGCCACCAGCCACGTTTGACGAACTTGTAGAGCGTCTGAGACCCAGGTTGACCAAGCCGAGCACCAACTTCCATCCCAATCTGGACCCTGGACTGAAGGTGGCACTGACTCTGTGCCACCTGGCCACCGGAACCACATACAAAAACATGCAGTATGTGTGGAGGGTGCCACACAATACCATCAGCAAAGTAGTCAGAGAAGTGGTGCAGGCCATCATCGAAGAATACGTGGAGGAGCTCCTCCAGTGTCCCACCACTGAACAAGGCTGGAGGAAACTTGCAGAACAGTGGTATCAGAGGTGGAACTTTCCCCACACCGTTGGAGCCATAGATGGGAAGCACAGACCCTGCCAACTCAGGGTCCACTTATTCCAACTACAAGGGCTTCTTCAGTATCATCCTCTTTGCCATGGTTGATGCTGAGTACAAGTTCATGTACATGATGCTTCAGGCAACTGGTCAGCTTCAGATAGCCAGGTATACAACGTCAGTGACCTCAAGGAGGGGCTGGAACGCAACCTCATCATGGGTTTTCCAGATCCAGACCCCCTACCCATTGACACACAAGATGTGCTCTACTTCATCGTTGGTGATGACGCCTTCTCCCTCAGAACCTACCTCATGAAGCCCTACAGTTCCAGATACCTTACCCGTGAAGAGAGGATCTTCAACTACAGGCTGTCCAGGGCAAGACAGGTGTTGGAGAACGCCTTCGGCATCCTGGCCAACAGGTTCCAGGTACTTCTCACCACCATGCAGCATCACCCAGAGACTGTGAGGTGCATCGTGGAAGCTTGCTGCATCCTGCACAATCTCAAGCACACCCGCTACCCACTGTTGCAGAACAGACTTGTCGACCATCAACAAGGGAATGGGGACATGGAGCCTGGTGAATGGAGACAAGGACGAAACCTGATAGTCACTATGGATGTACAAGGACCCAACAGAGCTTCACATGAAGAGAAGAAGCAGCGCAACCTCCTGAGACACTGGTGCAACTCCCCAGCTGGAGCAGTGGAGTGGCAAGACAGGATGATAGATGATTAATGGATGCTTCCTTGAGCCTGTCTCATAACACTGATGAGATTGTGCCATGTATGTTGAGTGGCCCTACAATGAATAGGGCATTAATAAAGAGTTTTGTTTATGTTGAAATGTGTTGATCAATGATTAAATTGTTATTGATAATAAAGGTCCATATGTGTGGCAGCTGGGAGGGTGAACCATACAGTTCCACTATGCTTGCACTGGAGGTTTATCTATCCCACAACTATCATTATCTATCCCACAACTATCATTATCTATCCCACAACTTTCCTTACCGATCCCACAGCTATCCTTACCCATTCCACAGCTATCCTTACCAATCCCATAGCTATCCCACAAGCATGCAAAGGCTTAACTATTTTTTCAAAGTTTTCACCCACACTTTATTAAGTAAAAAAAATGAACAAAGTGTGTTAAGCAAAGATAATCTTTATTAAGTGTCTTAAGTAAACTGTATGATGTTATTAAAAAAGCAAAATGACCCAAGTAAAGTGTCTTAAGCAAAGATAAAGTGAACAAGTAACAACTCAGTCTCTGACACTATTCTCAGTCACTCTGAGTCATGTCCATGGTCTCAGCTGTTAAGCAGGCAGGGACTGTGGAGGTGGCTGTGGCTTGAGTGCTGGTCTGAGGCACCATTGGGGTGCTTGGCCCCGAGAGTACAACAGGGGATGGTGTGTTCAGGAAGCTTTCAGAGATCTGACTCAGTCCTGTGAGGTTGACAGGGCCCTCATCAAGTACCTGGGATGTCAGGCACAAGACTGATGACAGATTGTCCATTGACGGGCTTGGCTGTCAGATGGAGGAAGGAGAAGTGTAGTGGGGCTGTCTGGTCTGCAGCTGGGCGAGGTGTGGCACCTGTGGTGTGCGATGAACCTGGGCCTGGACTGGGAAGGTCTGTTTTTGCTGTGGGAAGTCCTGGTAGTTGTAGCCTTGGTAGGTGAGGGGCTGTTGAAAGCCAGGAAAGGGCTGTGACATTGGAGTGGAGGAGCAGACCCGGGCTGGGTAGGAGCAGCTTCATCTGGGCCTTGAGGGTTGTGCAGAAGTGCTGTTATCTTCTCCTTCATCACCTGGTACTGGGCCTCGGGCATATCCCTGAGGGTGTGGCTCACATAGGTGATGAAGGTGTGGTGGCTGAAAGATCCTCTGTCCAAGTGGACCAGCTGAGAGAGAAATACTGTGCTGGTCTTCATTGTGTCCCTGATCTCCAACAGGACAGTGTGGCTCTGGCCCTCCAGTCTGTCTCTCTGCCTGCATCCTGTGGAGCTGGGGGTGGGGGTGGGGGTGCATTGGTCTCTGGTGACTGCCGCTTCTTCCTCCATTTGTGACAGGGGATCCTCCAAGTCCTCCGGCATGGGGTGTGCAGCTGTCGGGGGGGGGGCTCTGCAGTGGGGCCCTCTCAAGACACCTGCCTGGACAGGCTAGCTGGCTCCTGGCAGGAAGAGGACTGGCTGTCTGTGTGTGGTCTGAGGGAGAGGGATGTCAGAGGGGCTGCTCCTCGGTGGCGAACCTCACCCTCCAGGAAGCTGCACTTGGCCATGACGTACATCTCTCGGTCAGTGAGCTTGACAGCAGCCTGCCCAGATTTTTTGAGGTGTAGCTTGCCATACCAGGTGTGCATGTGCTTCCACCATCCCAGGAGTACATCTGCAGTGTAGCCCAGGCTCTTTGCCTTGTCTCTCCAAGCTGCCTGCTTCTTGGTGTTGCGATAGAGTTTGTGGCCCTTTCTCCACAGGTACTCGTTCTCCCTCAGCCATTTCAGCACCTCCTCCTCATGCTCCTCCGAAACGGTCGACTGTTTCCTCTCTTCTTTCTCCTTCCCTTGCCTCTTCCTCCCTCTGGCAGGGGCTTCAGCAGGGCCTTCAGGGCCTTCAGCAGCAGGGCCTTCAGCAGCAGGGCTTTGAGGGCCTTGGGGATGGTCCACCACAGCAGCAGCACCAGCAGTACCAGCAGTAGCACCAGCACCAGCACAAGCACCAGCAGCACCAGCAGCACCAGCAGCACCAGCAGCACCAGCAGCACCAGCAGCACCAGAAGCACCAGCAGCAGCTTCAGAGTCAGTGCCAGGGGGTGGGATGCTGGTTCTGTCCTTCTTTCCAGAGCTGGCACGAGTAGGCACCGGCTTCCTCTTCTTCCCTGACTGACGAACCATGGTGTTCTTTGAAGATGTATGTGGCTGTATTGTGCATATATTATTCTAGTTGATGTCAACATATGTACTATTAGATACATTATTTTCTTCTTAAATTTTTCTAATATTATACCTAGGAGAAAAAATTCCAGCTTAAATGGAATATACTCTCAGCATTCGTTCTATACATGTTTGAATTAGTCTCCAATGTTTTTTTTTCTTTGCAGCATTGCAAGTCTACCACATGTGAAAAAATGTGCCTGATACATCTTTACACTTCCAACAATTTAGAGATATATTTTTAAACATTTTAGAAAGCTTTGCTGGCAGAAGATGCCACCTATAAAACAGCTTATAAAGATTTTCTTTATGAACTATAGACAATGTTATTTTCTTATTTGTGGTCCGGAGTTTTTGCCATTTAGCCAATTCAATATTATAACTGAAATTTTTTGCCCATGCCACCATTGGTTCTTCATCACATAACATTCCCAATGGACATTTCATGAGATGGGAGACAGCATTTCAATAATTAAAATAAACTCTAAACTGAAACAAGAGCTGTTACCTTACTCTCTGCTTTTGTGGTGAGTTTCTCCTCTTTGGGTGAAATCTGCATTTCACTGCATTCACTGTTGTTCTTGACACATTCTATGGCCCCATATTGATCAGGCTGAGAGTTTTTCACCAGAACTTTAGTCTCGCCACTGGTGTCGACAAGAGGCGCTTCAGGGATGCTGCACAGATGCACCACAAGACAGAGCAGGAACACAAGGGCACCAAAAAAGAACATCACGTGGAATTCTGACCCCAAATATTTTCCCAAAATGGTTGCTCCCCAATCAATGGCCCCTGTCAGGTATCCCAGAGCCCCTCCTAGACCTAAAGGTAAAAAGAAAGAAAGAAAATGCTGCTCACTTTAACATAGACAGCAAAAACATAAATGCTAAATTGTCAGGTTATTGCTACAGTCACATCTGTTTTGTAAACTTGGGCATCTGGTATATTGCTGCTTCCCATTCCATTATAGCATTCAAACCTTATGACAGTTAGCAATCATAAAAATAGATTTTCTCCATGACAAATGATATGCTGTAATAATATATTAAAACACATGTCTAGCAAGACTAAATTTTGTAATGTTTCTTTAGTTCTTGTGGGCAGATAAGCTGAAATTTCTCTCATTTAGAACAAGGCGTCAGCTTTGGAAGCCATATTGATATTTGATGCTCCCACGTTGCCACAATTGAGCCTGAGAAAGTGGGAGGGTGGGAATTCATTTGAGTATATTTTGTTAGACAAAAGAAAATTATTTTGCTGTTTCAAGTCACGTAGTGTTGCGCACAGTAAAAAGGAAATTTACTTTGGAGATGAATGATGATTGGGCCATGTGATGTACTGATGGGTGCAGGGAATGGATTTGTAGGTTTTACTTTTGCAAGGAAGCCCGAAACTTTCAGATTTGGGATTTCACAGATGTACCAGTTACTATCCAAATAAAGGAACCATTGAGAGATGTGTGTCTCGGAGTTATTGGTTGGAATGGAGGTTTGCTGGAATGCTGACACAAAGGGTGTCAAACCGGATTTTCGAAGGCCGGATCTGCATTGTAGTTCTCTTCCATGGGCCAGTCGGGGTGGGGAGGGAACCTGTTAGTTAAAATGTTTTGGCCGGCAGAGTGCTGCAGGAGGCTGGCCAGGCTGAAAATGGAATGTGGGGGGTACATGAGGCCACTGCGGGTCAGTCCTTTGGTATTTCCAGGCTGACACTGATGTCCAGATTTAAGCACCCCACAGGCTGGATTCGGTCTGCAGGCCTTGAGTTTGACACCCCTGATTTAGAAAAATTTCCAAAATGCACACCAGATCCGTTTGCAGCAATGCAATTCCACCCATTACCAAAGATGGATTAATCTCAGATCTGGTAGGACCCCAAACCCAGAACCCCTCAGTCATGCCAAGGATCATTTGAAGCCTATTTTTTCCATCCAGATGTTCACAGCCTCCAAGCACTGGGATAAGCTTAATTCACATGGCGTAGAGATGTCTAACTAGGTATCATCAGTCTACAAATGATACCCCACTCCATGGCAACAGATGAGTTCACCCAACAAATGAATGTAGATGTTCAATAGGAGCAGAGAAAGCACCCAATCTTGTGATACCCTACATAGTAGGGGATGAGGCTGGGATTTCTCTCCCTCCCACAATTACCACCAACCTGTATCAACCCCAGAGAAAAGAGGCAAACCACCACAAAACAGTGCCAACCACTCTCAATCCCTGGAGTTGATCCAAAGAAGAACATGGTTGATATTCCAAAGATGCTTTTTGAAAAGGCAACTGGACTTTGTTTTTTCTTTGAAGTTAGAATTATAGAATACAGAGTTGGAAGGGACCTTGGAGGTCTACTAGTCCAACCCCCTGCACCACTTCAGACAAATCCAGTCTCTTCTTTAAAACTTCCAGTGTTAGAGCATTTACAATTTCTGGAGGCAAGTTGTTCCACTGATTAATTACTTTAACTGTCAGGAAATTTCTCCTTAATTCTAAGTTGCTTCTCTCCTTGAATAGACTAGACTAGACTAGACTAGACTAGACTAGACTAGACTAGACTAGACTAGACTAGACTAGA
>BLBF01000010.1:14497470-14512876 GCA_015471245.1 Laticauda colubrina
GACTAGACTAGACTAGACTAGACTAGACTAGACTAGACTAGACTAGAACAGAACAGAACAGAACAGAACAGAACAGAACAGAATAGAATAGAATAGAATAGAATAGAATAGAATAGCAGAGTTGGAAGGGACCTTGGAGGTCTTCTTGTCCAACCCCCTGCTTAGGCAGAAAACCCTACACCACTTCAGACAAATGATTATCCAATCTCTTCTTTAAAACTTCCAATGTTGGAGCATTTGCCACCTCTGGAGGCAAGTTGTTGCACTGATTAATTGTTCTATCTGTCAGGACATTTCTCCTTAGTTCTAGGTTGCTTCTCTCCTTGATTATATTTTCCACCCATTGCTTCTTGTCTTGCCTTCTGATGCTTTGGAGAATAGGCTGACTCCCTCTTCTTTGTGGCAGTCCCTGAGATATTGGAAAACTGCTACAATGTCATCCCTAGTCCTTCTTTTCACTAAACCTGCCATATCCAATTCCTGCAATCGTTCCTTAAACATTTTAGCCTCCAGTCCCCTAATCATTTGTGTTGCTCTCCTCTGCACTCTCTCTAGAATCTCAACATCTTTTTTCACATTGTGGCGACCAAAACTGGATGCAGTTGTTTCCCTTCTCATCCAAAAAGCTTCTTCAGGTGTGAGTGAATGGTGGAGGGTGGAAGGGTTTATATTCCTTGCAGTCATCTGGTCATTAGCAGTCTTTCTGAGAGTCATTGGGGCCATTTGGAAGTTTTTCTTTGCAACTCTCGGGGACCCTTACCTTAAGCAATTGGGAACCTGGCTACCGAAACAGCAAGCAAGCACATGAGGCTTCCTTTGCGCACACGCAGGATTTAGGTTGCACACGTGAAACTGTTCCCTCCCTCAACGCTGAAACTGCTGAAGCCACCACCGCCAGTCCATGGAATGAGCTCATCGGTCGAACCCTGACAACCAAAAAGGTTGGGGGCAACCTGTTTTAAGTTATATTTATGTTTTTTGAGTCAGCATTGACTTCCAGTGACTTTCTGGACAAGTTCCTTCAGTTTTTTTGGCAAGATCTTTCCAGAAGTTTGCCATTGCCTCAGTCGTGGGATTCAAAAAAATTTACTACTGATTCTGTGGGCGTGGCATGGTGGCCGTGGCATGGTATGGCGGGCATGGCTTGGCGGGTGTGGCAGGAAAAGGACACTGCAAAATCTCCATTCCCCCCCCCCCCCACTCCTAGGGAAAGTTACTGCAAAATTCCCATTCCTTCCCCACTCCACTAACCTGTTTTCCAGCTCCGTTCTCCTGTGCAGGGCAACAAAAGAAGACCCAGCTGATCAGCTGGGACTCAATGGGAGGCAAAGAATAGATGGGGCAGGGCCAGTCAGAGGTGGGATTTTCCAGTTCTCCAAACTACTCAAAATGTCCTCTACCAGTTCTCCAGAACTGGTCAGAACCTGCTGAATACCATCTCTCTGTTGCCTCGTTCCTAGGGCTGAGGGTGGAACTGACTGAAGGAGCTGGCTTTGTCCCTAAGGCAGGACTAGAACTCTCCATTCTTAACCAATATACCACACGTTTTTATGATTATATAAAGTCAAGCTAATAGACAGCAATTGTCACTAACTTTATGGCTGAGGCTGGATTTTTGAACCTGGATCTCTGCAGTCCTAGTCCAGCATTCTAAACCCTACATTACAAAGGCTTAACCCCCAACTTGGTTTGACTCCCTGCCATTATGGGAAATTGCCAATGGGCAGAAATATTAACTGGTGGGTCTTGACCTAGGACTAATGTCATTTGGCATACCAAGGGAGAAAAAGTAGCATCAATGTGATAAGGACAACTGGTAGTTTCAAGAAACCAAATTTTATAACATTTTTATGAGCAAAATCCAGCTTCTACAAATGTATATAATGGGTGGAAACTGATCAAGGAGAGTTTCAACCTAGAAGTAAGGAGAAATTTTCTGACAGTGAGAACAAACACTCAATGGAACAGCTTGCCTTCAGAAGTTGTGGGAGTTTCATCACTGGAGGCTTTCAAGGGAAGATTGGATTGCCATTTGTCCAGGATGGTGTAGGGCAAGGGTCTTCAAACTTAGCAAGTTTAAGATGTGTGGACTCCAACTCCCAGAATTCCTGAGCTAACATGATTGGAGGAGGAATTCTGGGAGTTGAAGTCCTCAAGTCTTAAAGCTGTCAAGTTTGAAGTCCCCTGCTGTAGGGTCTCCTGCTTGTGCGGTTGGACTAGATGACCTACAAGGTCTCTTCTTTAATGTAATTAAATCTAATCTGAGTTGCAGTGGGCTAGTTTGGAACCTGGAGTGGTGGTAGGTAGATATGACAAGATTTTCTCTGAGACTAAAAAATGAATTTTCACAGTTTTGCCTAAAATAAGAATGAAAATATATTCTTATGTCCCCATAGTCAGAAAGCTTTAGGAAACAAGTACTACAATATGACTGCAGTTATTCAAGTGCCATTCAAGGAATGAAACCACCATCATTAACATCATATGACTCAAGCTTCTTTCATCTGAAGTCGAAAATACAATATTTGCTACCATTGTGTTTTTGTAGGAGTGAGCAATGCACACATACATTTTGTAATTTGCTCAGAAGGTCAAATTCACATAATGTGAAATGGAACTAAATCTTAATTATTGGCTTAACACTGGGGCAACAGTATGGCCTAATTTGTTTTTTTGCTTCAGGGTGATGAATTTGGAACCTTTTCAGATCATATACAGGCATGTTCTTTTCCATCTTCTAAGAAACTGAAAGGGAAATGTATAGAAAAAGCAATAGCAAACTATTTGGATTTTTTTTTTTTTTCAAGAAAGCAATGGTTTTTGTCTGTTGGGGACTTAACAGTTGAACCTGATTTATAAGAGTCTTTGCTTTTAGTGAGACTTAAATATGTAACACAAACCTCTTCTCCTTGATTCTGTGAAGTTGAATGCTCTTGAGCAGGGGTTGCCAATTTTTTGGACCTCAGGGACCACCAAACTCATAATTTTAAATCCCACGGACCACTAATATGAATATTGACTGACGGTGGTTTGTTGACATCAGCAGGAAAGTCAGTCCCATATTCCAGAGCTGCAGTAACCACAGGACTGGCCTTTTGGTCATCCTGGAGCAGCTGCTCCTCCACCCGGGTGCACTGGCCTGCCATGGACTGGAGAAGGTGCTCCGGGATGACCAAAGGGTCAGTCCTGTGACTATTGCAGCTCTAGAATATAAGACAAACTTTTCCACCAGTGTCAGCAAGCCAGTCCTAGGTGGATTCCCCTCCCCTGCTGTTGGTCTTACCTTCTAGTTCCATCTCGCATGGCTCTTCTCAAGGTAAGGTTTGTGCTCGACTGAAGGGGAGGCAGCAGATGGGCGGGCCATGTGGGCAGTGCAGCCTTGTATATCCACACAGCCTGGATTAATTGCTTTGGGGGAGTGCTTTGGGGGAGACATTTTTCTGTGAACCGCCAAAATTTTCTCATGGACCACCAGTGGTCCCTGGCCCGCCAGTTGGCAACCACTGCTTTAGAGTCTAGGACTATAACTTTGATTTTAAAACCAAATTTAAAACCTTCAGTGTTGAATCTTTTCTAACTCTTATAGTAAGCCAAGAGAGAAAGGACCTTCCAGGTTATTTTTAAAAGAATCCCAAAATCCACTACCTTAGACCAGCGATAGCTAAACTTTTTGTTGTCACCCATAATGCAATGCATGCACTCCCCCCTGCGCTCCCCCACCCTGCAATGCACGCAGGATCCCCCACCTCCCTGCACATGCGCATGTGTCTCCCACATGCACCCCACCCCTATGCATGCATGGCAGATATCTGAAAATCAGTTAGCTGGTGAGAGGCGCACGTGCATGCACAGTGGAACTGAGCTGGGGTAACAGCTCGCATGCCAGCAGAGATAGCTCTGCGTGCCACTTCTGACACGTGTGCCATAGATTTGCCATACACGGCCCCAGAATATTCAAGAGTTGTGAGATCAGTGTTCAAGTGTTCATTTGGAAGACATTTCCTTCCCTTTCCGCAGCTCCAGTGATCACAAGATTACGTTTCTAAATAAGGCTTGCAATGATACTCTGAATCAGCTGATCAGCGCAACCCAGACCTTAAGGGTGTGAAGAAACCAACAGCCACATTTTCAGAGGAATAAAGAAGAGGAACTATTATCTTGGGTTTACCTGTCAGGAGCGCGTGATAATGGAGCCCCTTTTGCTTGTCCTGGTGAGTGCAGACATCAAATAAATATGCCTTGATGGGACCATCAATAAAATCAGCAGCAAAATCAAACAACACGACTCCCAGCATGGTAATAATGATAGCCCACGTCTTCCAAGTGCCTCGATCAACAACCAGAACTGTAAGAGAAAACATCTGCCTTTGTTGATAGTTATTTTTTTATGTCAACCTTCCCCATCTTGTTGAGGTTCAATTGACCCGGTGAGGATGTGCCATGAAAACACATGTAAATGCATGGAACACAACTGGCACAGGTAATGTTTGATAAGGTGAACCATTATTAGATTAAATCATGCATACCGTTACTAGAGTTTCTATTTGAACACTAACAGCCTTATAGGTAGACCTCAACTTTCAATCACAACTGAGACCAGAATTTCTGTTGCTAACCAAGGTGGTTACTAAGGGAGTTGTGCCCAATCTAAAGCACCTGTAGGCCAGACAACCCAAAAAATGTGGCGGCAAGCAAAAAAGTTAATGCAATCCTAAGTTGCATTAACAGAGGGATACAATCGAGATCAAGTGAGGTACTAATACCACTCTATAAAGCCTTAGTAAGATCACACCGAGAGTACTGCATCCAGTTTTGGTCACCACACTAAAAAAAGATGTTGAGATAAGAAAAGATGTTGAGACTCTAAAAAAAGTACAGAGAAGAGCAACCAGGATGATTAAGGGACTGGAGACTAAAACATATGAAGAATGGTTGCAGGAACTGGGCCTGGCTAGTCTAGCGAAGAGAAGAACCAAGGGAGACATGATAGCAATCTTCCAATATTTGAGGGGCTGCCACAGAGAGGAAGGGGTCAAGCTATTTTCTAAAGCGCCTGTAGGCCAGATAAAGAATAATGGATGGAAACTGAACAAGGAGAGATTCAACCTGGAAACAAGGAGAAACTTTCTGACAGTGAGAACAATCAACCAATGGAACAGCTTGCCCTCGGAAGTTGTGGGGATCAAGTGATCTCAATACCATCACTTGAGATCTTCAAGAAGAGATTGGATTCCCATCTGTCAGAAATGGTGTAGGATCTCCCACTTGGGTGGGGGGTTGGACTAGATGACCTTATAAGGTCTCTTCCAACTCTGATTATCTGATCTCATTTGATCTGATCTGAGTAGAAGATGGTTCTACTGTTTTATCTGTTGTTGGGGCATAAAGCCCTCTTCTGCCTTCAAAAATTGTTGACTATCTTCTCCTGTAACCCTGGAAAGGGACCCTTACAAGGTGCGACCAGCTGAGCCAGCTGGACCAAGGTTTTTTAAGGAGGTATTACTCCTCCGGCACTCCTCCTCACTCCAAGGATGACCAGCTCGGCTCCATTTGCAGTGTCCATTATCTTCCAACTAATTCCACTAATTCAAAAATTAGTGTAGTGGTTAAAGCAGGGGTCCCCAACCCCCGGTCCATGAACTGGCACAGGGTGAAAGGGTGACAGAAACTGGGGCACACAAATAAGCGAAGCCCCATCTGTGGGATACAGGCAGCATGCAAAATTATGCCTGCTCCAGTCTGTGGAAAAAAAAAAAAAAGCTTTCTCCATGGAACTAGCCTTTGTTGACCAAAAGGTTGGTGGCTGCTGGGTTAAAGAATTGAACCTGGATCAAGGAGACTGTAGTTCAAGTTCTCATTCAGCCAATTGCTCACTAGAAACCTCTGGGACAATCACACTTGCTCAGCCCAGCTTTTTCAAAGAATGATTGCAAGGATAAAATTAAGGGAGATCATCATCATAAACACTGCCTATAGTTTCTAGAGAACAGATAAGGCCTTATCTGTTCTCTAGAAACTATAGGCAGTGTTTATGATGATGATCTCCCCTAATTTTATTCTTAACAATCATAATTTATTTATGGGCCAACCAACTCCCAAGATTTCTGCAGTTTTTATGAAGTGTTCAAAAGCATTCATGGAAGAAAACAACACAAAGCAAAAAAAAAAAAGAACAAAGTTGACAGAGATGATAAACCCAGATGGGAAGAAAGAACAAAGGTATACAGATAAATAATTAATGCAATTATTAATAAATAAATACTTACAGGGAAACAACTCTGTAATAATGAATATCACAAAGAAAATCAGAGTGTGAATTCTACACTCACACATTCCTTAGGTTTTTTGTTTTTATGCTGATACTTCAGCAAGACTCAAATATCATTGATCAATTAGCAGTTCAAAGGAGATTCATTATCAGAAATAAAATATACAGGGATGCAAAACTGGAAATTATTTAGGAAAAAATGTGAAAATGGAAGACCTCAAAATAATAGTAGAATAGTAGAAGAAGCTCAGATGACAACTTTTGGAAAAATAAAGGAAAAAGCTGATATGAACTATAGAAATGATAGCGGATTCCCCTGCACAGATTGTCCCTGTGACCATGTGGGACAGATGGACCACAAGAACTACCACACTGCAAGAACAGAAGTGAGCAGTAAGACTAGGAGACCAGAACACATTGATGGCCTCACATTGCAATGAATAATGATGTACATTCAATTTTGAAGCAACTAAGATTGTTGGACGAACAGGTACAAACACAGTCAGGGAAGTGATTGAAACCTGGGAAATGGGCCCCTCATCAGTCAATAGGTGTGCTGATTTACCACCAAGTTATCAAGTACTTAGGAGGCGAGGGCTTGGCAGTACAAGGAAACAACAGCCAACAACTTAATAACCATCCATCGACACCTCAATCAACAACTAAAAAGCCACACAAAACGGGCACCATATAAATGCTACACACAGAATAGTCCAAAGCACACACTCTGTTAGAGGGAAGTTCCCTGACAAAGGGCTCCAGCATGACCCCCAAAACTCAGAAAAATAAATATCTGGTCCCAGTGACCAACCCAGATTAGATCCTATAGAAATGATAACTCAGAGCATGATAACCCTTGGGCCGCAATCAAAGCCAGAATAGAAAAATCTGCTGATGACTCCAAATGCAGACTCTGCAAAGAAACAGACGAAACCATTGATCACATACTGAGCTGTTGCAAGACAATCGCTCAGACTGACTACAAACAATGCCACAACACAGTTGCTCAGATGGTCCATTGGAACTTGTGTTACAACTACCATCTGCCTGTAGCAAAGAACTGGTGGGATCATAAGCCTGAAAAAGTGGTTGAAAATGAGCATGCAAAACTACTGTGGAACTTCCAAATACAGATTGACAAAGTTTTGGAACACAATACCCTGGATACCACGATTGTGGAGAAGAAAAAATGTGGATCGTCGACATTGCCATACCTGGTGACAGCAGAATTGACGAGAAACAACTTGAAAAAATCACCAGATATCAGAACTTGAAAATTGAACTGCAGAAACTCCAGCATAAACCAGTGCAGGTGGTTCCAGTGGTACTCGGCACACTGGGTGCTGTGCCTAAAGACCTAGACAAGCACTTAAAAATAATTGGCGCTGACCAAATCACCACTGGTCAGCTGCAGAAGGCCACCTTACTGGGATCTGCTCGCATAATCCGCCAATACACCATGCAGTCCTAAACACTTGGGAAGTGATACTCATGATTTGTGATATGAAACCCAGCATAGTTATCTCATTTGCGTGAATACTGTCATTTTTTGTATCAAATAATAATAATAAAAAATATGCTGAACTTCACAAAGTAATTATCATTTGAAAACTGAAAATGGCACACTTTGAAGAGGAGGCTCTTTATCTGGATAATATAAAATAATTGTGCTGGTTCCTGCACTTGTCCTATATCCAGACTAATATTCTGTCATCAAATTCATTTTGAGGAGACCACTATATAAGTCGCAGTCCATGACACTGAGTCTCCTGTGTTGACTACAGTGGGGCCAAATTAAAGGAAAATCTAAAGGGAAAAAAATGAAAGGATTTTGAATGGCCAGTCACCACCATCTCACAAAATCCTGGGCCCAAATGCCAGAATGAGCCATCTTGAGAGATAGCAGCCATGATTTATACTGATATTTTGTCTCCTCAGCTTAAATATGCAGGACTCCCATGGATCAGATTGAGAATGAATGGTCAACAATATAGCCAATAAGCTTTCTATTGTATCTGTTTTAACAGATTTAACAGATAGAGTTAGAAGGGACCTTATAGGTCATCTAGTCCAACCCCCCACCCAAGTGGGAGCTCCTACACCATTTCTGAGAAATGGCACTCCAGTTTCTTCTTGAAAGTCTCCAGTGATGGGGCCTCCCACAACTTCCGAGGGCAAGCTGTTCCATTGGTTGACTGTTCTCACTGTCAGAAAGTTTCTCCTTATTTCCAGGTTAAATCTCTCCTTGTTTCTATCCATTATTCCTTGTCTGGCCTACAGGCCCTTTAGAAAATATCTTGACCCCTTGCTTTCTGTGGCAGCCCTTCAAATATTTAACATCGCTATCATGTCTCTCCCTCCTTCTCTTCATTAGACTAGCCAAGCCCAGTTCTTGTAACCATTCTTCATATGTTTTAGTCTCTTGTCCCCTAATCATCCTGGTTGCTCTTCTCTGCACTTTTTCTAGAATCTCAACATATTTTTTATAATGCGGCGACCAAAACTGGATGCAGTACTCTAGGTGTGGTCTTACTAAGGCTTTATAGAGTGGTATTAGTACATCTGTTAATACAATTTAGGATTGCATGAGCTTTTTTGGCTGCTGCTGCACACTGCTGGCTCATATTTAGCTGGTTGTCCACTAAGACTCCAAGATTCCTCTCACAGTTACTGTTATTGAGCCTGGTTTCACACAGTCTATATGTGTACTTTGGGTTTTTCTTGCCTAAGTGTAGGAATTTATTTTTCTCTACACTGAAATTCATTTTCTTAGGTATGGCCCAGTGTTCTAGTCTGTCAAGATCCATCTGGATCTTGAGCCTATCTTCTTGGGTGTTTAGCTATTTTCCCCATTGTAATACCTAAACTGATCCAGTTTTCAGGATACTGAATATTATATGAGTTAACAAACTTGCAACATCCTGTACCCTTAAGTAATGAAACAATCTGGCTGTTGTGTTATTTTTTTTTTTCCTGCTAATACCAGGCCTGTGCATTGGAAGCCATTTAGTAACAATTGCATAATTTTTATTCATTAAACCAATTTATATAGGTTAGAATAGGTACATAATCTGCATATGAGGCTTGGATTGAAATGAATCCTAACCCTTTTGATGTAAACCCCTTTTCTTTGTTCTAAAAGTTCTGTGGAAACAAAGAGTTGGTCACATTTATCAACACCAATATTAAAAACACATTCAGAATCCTAACAGTATTCATGCTGAGCTAACTGCACAATTTAAATCTACCCTTTCCAGCCTGAGATTCAGCTAGCTTTCTTTCTTGTTTTTATATTCAAAGTCTATGCCATTTAGCGCTGCCAACTGATCCATTGTAGATGCACCACCAACAGATGCAACGACTTCAAGAATGTTCACAATCTCCAATTTCTCTCTTTTAACGCTCGGTTTGCTTTTCCTGACTAGGCAACAGGTTGTACACTCACCTGAGATGACTGCATCCCCATTCAGGTACAAAGCCATACCCAGGAGCATCAGAAGGCCAAGGATCAAGATAAAAGGTCTTCTCTTGCCCCACCTGGAAGTGCAGCGGTCGCTGACCGAACCCACCACCGGCTGCAGCAGAAATCCTAGGATGGGACTGATCAGCCATACAAAGCTATAAAGGCTTTTGGGGAGCCCCACGGTGAGCAACACGGGGGTGACAAAGGCAGCTTCAATGGCGTAGCAGAACTCGCGACCAAACATGATCGTGCTGTGCATAATCAACTGGCCAGTTCTCTTCTTGGAGGGCTTCACTGGCTTAAAAGGATCTTTCCCAGGGAAGGGCTTAAACACGATTTCTTCTTTCCTACTGAGGGGTCCCATTCTGGCAATGCCCAATTATTGCAGGACTGCAGAAGCTCGGCTACGATCTTGCTGGGTTAGAGTCATTGAGCTGGTAACCAGGAAGCTGGTAACTAGGCATAAATCCTGGGTCAGGGCGTAGCGAAGAAAAGACCCAGAGGGGCCATGCATATTTCCCATAGCTCTGGAATCACAAGTTACAGAGAGGGGGGAGTGGAAGGGGAAATTCGCCTGCGTCTGTCTCTGAAAGCAGACTAGCACAGTTAGTGCTCCTGGCTGGAAAGTGCCCAGCTCTTTATCACTGGAGGATTATGTCCGAGTGGATCACATGTCTACATATGCCAGGCTTCAAAGTTCTTTTGAAGGCATGTGTATATTTATGGCATAGGCGACTTTCATAAGTTGTTTCTTCTTGTACTGCAAGCATTCAGGGTGTTAATGTGTGCCAATGCTGTCAGCAGGAAAAAGAAGAAATCTCTTATTTCAGATAGTGAACAAAGTGCTTCCTGGAGAAAAAAAACACAGCATGAGATCTACTAGTATTCGAGTGGGCAACAGATCCTATGTTTTAATGCTCAGATTTTCCTTCCTTGTATTGTCATGATCTATGAATGTTTGGGGTTCTTTACTTGGATGGAGAGGAAGAGAAAGTTTCATTCAGTTTACAGTTATATCCAGGGGTGTGCTTCAAATTTTTTTAGCGAGGGGCTCTCTACTCTAATGACCAGCTGGGTGGGCATGACTAGGTGGTCATGTGATCGGGTGGTCATGTGATTGGGTGGGTGTGGTGAGGTGGTCATGTGACTGAGTGGGTGTGGCCAACTCAATGTTGCTTCTTTGCCCTAATTACCTAAAACAAGATATATACCAAAAAGTTGTTTATTATTTCGTACATTTAATACTTAAATAAAAGACTGGGTGAAACCAGGCTTAATAGCAGTGACTGTGAGAGGGATTTTGGAGTTTTAGTGCAGTTATGTGATTCTTATTATTTGGGAATTAATCCCCTCAGAGGCAGAGCAGGGAGTTTCTTGTGGCTATATTACTTGATTTTCTCAATGGGTCTCCCTTGCAAGCGCTGAATGGATTGTTTATCTAGCTTGCAACACTTTTACAAGATGTGAAATGCTCTTGGCTGAATGCCCAGAAGTTCAATTAAGCTTACTAAGAGCTTTCCCTTGCTACTTGTCTTTCTGATGTTATTGGGAGCTCTCTGAGCCTCACAGAGCCTTAGCTAGGGACTCTTCCAGCAGCCCACCCCTGGTTATATTACATCTATTTGGACCTATGATAATCCAAGTTTGTGTGATTTGTTCTTGTTTAACCATCACAAAGATTTGAAAAGAAGTGCAGTACAAATCATCAAAACAATAGGAATTTAAGCTAGAAACTTTATCTAGAACAAGGAATAGACCAACATCCAAGGCTGTTAGCATTGGACATGAATCTAAATGACCTACCAATTATTTAGCATAGGCATGGGCCAAATCTCTATTCTAAAAACTCATTGTCACCTCAGGGAAACCTCAGCTTCTCAACTGAGCATCAAACTGCTCTATAAAGGTTGCATCAATACAAGGGCTGCAAGAAGCTTTGCTGATTTAAGACTGGAATTCTGTGCACAATTACTTTGGAGAATGTCCTGAATAATTTAAACTTCTCAAATTAGAGACAGGGTTGCCCACAATCACAGTGCAGTCTTGGAGGATGAATGGTTGGCTACTGTCTTTGTGGGTTTTTTTCCACCCAGATTTTAATTTTTGTAGATAATTATCCTTCAAAGTGGAAAGCTACATCAGAAAAAAAGCAAGATGCCAGACACATTTTTAATATTTCTGGGATGTGAAAAAAATCAAATAAATATTTTCTCAAAGATTAAACAATAGTGAGCATCAAGATGAAATAAATAGCTCGTCACAGAGCAACAGAACCTGGGTTAACAGAATACATTTGGAAGCCTGCAGAAATATTTAAATATGCTTTTCTTTCCTAGGATGAAAAAGGCATTTTTCTGAGCTAGCCACATCCTTCCCCCTGTACTTTTTACAGGGTAGATATTCCAAGCCGTGTAGATTGAGGTTGAAAGGAAAAGTTTGACTATGTTGTGTTGCTATTCAGAATAGTCCTACCTGCATCAGTTATATTTGCATCAATTCCCAGGAAGTGGTCATTATGTGATTTTCATGTCTCAGATATGAAATGATCACCTGTGTGGCGGCCACAATGAAAATGCAGTGGCCGATAGCAATAGCACTTAAGACTTATATTCTGCTTTGTAGTGCTTTACAGCCCTCTCTAAGTAGTTTACAGAGTCAGCCTATTGCCCCCCAACAATCTGGGTCCTCATTTTACCGACATTGATGCAGGTTTGAACATTTATTTTTCATTTTTAATTATGTGCTTTTTAATTTCCAGATTGTCAACCAAAAGAATTTTTCACTGAGTAAACCCACACACATATTAGGGGACATATTTTTAAAGGGCAACATCACAGGAGTCTGCAGTGCTTTGGGTCCAGAGAACATATATAGCTGGGGTGTCAAACTCATGGCCTGCAGGCCAGATGCATCACACACTGGCCACACCCACCCACAGTTTAGCAAAGGGGGGGAAGTCACAGTACAACACGTGACAATCCCTCATATATAGTATCTGCTGGCAACTCCTTAAATGACACATACCTACTCCTGGGACCATGCAGCTTAATTACTTACCATATTTATGGACTGCCCTAATCTGATGGGAATGCTGATGCTTACTCTTTTCCCTTTCAAAATACTAAACTACATCCAGCAGATAACTGAAGCAGAATGATAGCTTTTGAAAAAGAAAAAAAAGTGACTCGGCCAAACAGTGAGTGAAAACCCAGCATGAAAATCAATTTCAGACACATTATGTGAATACGGTCAGTATGTGAATGCACAGTCTTTCTCTCCCATCCACATAACTCAGGGATAACTCTCTGAATGTTTCTTTCAGCTCTCCTCTTTCTCTGAAACCAATTTGCTGTCTTGTCTTCTTAACCTGCCACACCATTTATACACCATTCTTTCTTTCTTTAATTCCATTTCTTTGAATATGGCACTTAGCCTCAAGATGTGCCCCAGCAGCAAACTAGGACTTTTAAAACATAAATGTTCTCTCCGGATTTTAAAATTTGATTGTGTGCCAGGTGGATGTCAACTTTTAGTAACCACACAGATGGTTTTTCTCCATTGCAATCTGTCTCTTACTTGGTCCATCACCATTTGCCATGGCTGGTCTAGTGAAGAGAAGGAACAGGGGAGACACGATAGCAGTGTTACAATATTGGAGGGGCTGTCCCAGAGAAGAGGAGGTCAACTTGTTTTCCAAAGCACCTGAAGGCCAGACAAGGAATAATGGATGGAAACTGATCAAGGAGAGATTCAACCTGGAAATAAGGGGAAATTTTCTGACAGTGTGTGATCAACCAGGGGAACAGAAGTTGCCTTCAGAAGCTTTTGGAGCTTCATCAATGGACTACCATCTGTCAGAAATGGTGCAGGGTCTCCTGCTTGGCTGGGGGAATTGTACTAGATGTCCTACAAGATCCCTTCCAACTCTGTTAATCTGTTACTGAGTCCATCCATTTTGCTGTTGGTCATCCTTTTCTTCTCTTTCATCTTTCCCAATTTTATAGCCTTCTCCAGAGCTGGCTCTCTGCTTTAAAACTAATTGAAAACTTACTAGCTGTAACCCATTCCTAGAACAATAAAACAATGATGTGCATCACCTTGCAGAGTTATAACTTTCCCGTTAAGTTGCTATTTCTTTTTTTTCATCTTTTTATTCCTTTTCTGAGAAATCCAAGATTGCTGAATAAAACATCAAAAGGTATGGGTTTGCTTTTTTTTTTTTTTTTGATACACTGTCTAACTTAATTGAAGAACCAAATGAAAGAGTTAAAAAGAAAGCAAAGAAGAGAGGCAGGAGACAGTTGAAAGCAATGTAAATGTATTTCTTGACCTTGGCTAAACTACCTTCTCTCTAAATAAAAGACTTTTAAATAAATAAGGTTTTCTATTCTTTTTTACATACTGTGTACCTGCCCTTGCCCTTTTCTTGCCAGGCTGGAAAATGGTTTTCAAACTTTCTCCATTCTTGTATGCACCTTTCCTATAGCTTAATAAATTATGAAGAATACAATTTACATTTTTGTAATGTATAATATCAAGGGATGCAGTGGCTCAGTGACGAAGACACTGAGCTTGTCGATTAGAAAAGTCAGCAGTTCGGTGGTTCAAATCCCTAGCGCCGCATAATGGAGTGAGCTCCCGTTACTGGTCCCAGCTTCTGCCAACCTAGCAGTTCGAAAACATGTAAAAATGCAAGTAGAGAAATAGGAACCACTTTGGTGGGAAAGTAACAATGTTAAGTGCGACTTCAGCATTTATTCATGCTGGCCACGTGACCATGGAGACGTCTTAGGACAGCGCTGGCTCTTCGTCTTAGAAACGGAGGAGCACTGCCCTCTAGAGCCAGAAACAACTAGCACGTATGTGCGAGGGGAACATTTACCTTTAATGTACAAGATACATTTTTGCAGCAGCATGCTCTGTGTCTGCTGTTGTCCGTGTGTCTATTATAAACTGTAGTTTAATACTGTATGAAGTTATAAATTCTAAATGTTTCATTGGCTAACTGGAATTTGCATATCAGGAACTGTGAAACTGGAATTTGAACATCAGAAACTCTGAAACTGTGCCATAAACAGGATTTTTTGGGGGGAGGGACAGTGTCTGTTGTAAATCGGATCAGTCAGAAGTCAAGGAGTCCTTGTAAGAGCAAAGCCAACACTGAATAAGCCATCCAAAGGCTGTCCTTTTGCATAAGTGCGGTATCTGCTATCCCGCATCAGATGGGCGTCTCATGATAGGGAGCGAAGGAGAGAGAAACGACAGGAGACGAAGTTCCTCGCGATGAGTGCGCCCCGAATGTCCGGGTACACGCTCTTTTATTATGCTCATTCAAAAGGGGGTGATTGTTTATTCAGAACCTAGGTTAAGCCTAGGTCAGACGGAATATACAGATTTTAACAATGGCTCAAACAAAAGCAAGATATCAGGACAGACAGGATGGCAAGATTTATATTTGATCAGGATATTACTTCTTCACAAAGCTGCATGCCAGACAATGTAATCCCAAGTGAATAAACCATTTCTGCAAATGTTTGACTCCTTGTCTCTGTACGTGCCCTGTAAAAGGTCACTGAGAAGACAGAAGCTTAATGATTACACGTGAATGATACAATGTTGCAATGTTTGAATGATACATAGTTGCATTGATACACAGTTGCAAACACATAAATGAT
>BLBF01000010.1:14512886-14579656 GCA_015471245.1 Laticauda colubrina
GCATTGATACACAGTTGCAAACACATAAATGATGCATAGTTACAACACATAAGAGCTCTCTGATTCAAATACTGGTTATTGACAGGTGGGCCAAAAAAACCTCAATTTTTATTCTCAACTCTTTCTTGGCATTGATGCTGATATAGGTTTATCTCAAGCAAAGCTCCACCCTCCGCCAACATCTCTTGCTTGCCACAACTGGACAATGGTTATCGTATTATCACAATACCACCTCCCAGTAAATATTTCATTTGTTTTCGGGAAAATTAAAAGATGATAGGATTCTAGAGGCAAAGTTGAACCTTTTATGTGACAATTTATAGTCTATATTTTTACATGTTTATTTGCATTATTTCAGTCACTTGTACAAGTTGAGACCCTGAATTATTTCTCTCTTCTATTTGATATAAGGTCAGCCATAATGGGACACTAAACCTGTTTGTTCTGCAGATGCACAAAGTCTATTCTTGTTTAACCTTAGGGAAGAGTTAAAATAAATTAAACTGGGAGCAAATCTCTTTCAAATAAACTTTCTGAGCTGTAACTGACTTTGATTTACAAACTTCCTGTCCTTCCAAGGACTATTTCCTCAAGGAGCCCTATATAAGATCTGTTTCAATCATTTTCAACACTCTTAGATCCTGCTAGCGAGAAACCCACTGATCCCTGCTGGCCAGTTAGATCCTCTGTAATCCCTTAGATTTATTGCTCATTGCCACAACAATAGGCATTTTATTAGCACCATCTTTCAGTAATTAAAGAATAAAACCACCAATTATTTGTAGAAATTCATTTTAAAAGGGTTGTTTAGAATGCATAGCAAACAATGAATGCAAATTCCGAAGATTTCAGTGAAATTGGACCTATCTTGCTACAGTAAAAACAAAAACGATTTGCCCAGGACTCAAATCAAACTCTTGATTTGCAGGATTTCATATTATAAGTTTGCTCTACGGTTATTTAATTCAATTACTTGGAGCGAATGGAGCTGTAAAATCTCTGTTTTGGAAAAACCATATTCCAGGAGAACTTCTTCGGTATGTTCTCCTATCAAAGGATCTTTCTTGAATGAAGGTGTAGCTGGAGTTCTGGACAAAAAGGGAGATGGTCTTGGACTTATCTCCTCCTGATCATTTTTAAGAAAAGATCCCCGCTGTTCATTATGGGGATGAGAGGCAGCTTCATCAAAAGTCAACACTGGGGTCACACAAGCATCCACATCATCAAAGATCTCACACCATTCCGCTTGGGATTTTTTTTTAAATACATCTGTAAATATCTTCTTCATTTCAGGCCAGTCTGAGAAACTCATCTGACTGGGAAGTTTCTGAAGATCCAGTCCCAAACCTGGAAATATTAAAAAGAAACATATAGGCCGATTTAATGAAATGAGTGTTGGTGAGCAAGCTGTTCTGAGCAAATAATGTATATTGAGAGGAACGAGAAATATAAGGGAAGCCTATTTTAAAAGATAGACTAGGAATATGGGGGAAAAAGTTACAAAATGCATGTTTTCCCATAAATGTCAATGCCTGCTAATGCACAAAATCTGCCTACTTGGTCATGGTGCAGATGTTATTAATCTGATACAAAACTGATGGTTCAACAAAGTAATTCCAGGTTATTCCAAAGGTGCTTTTGAAAAAGACGAAATGTCTTCAAAGAAAAACAAGAAACTCCAATTGCCTCTTGAAAAATTGAACTTTCTTGTTTTTTCTTTGAAGATTATCTGATAGCTGGACCCAGAGAAACCCAGTAGCTCTTTGTCAAAGAGACCCCACTGTACGTCCATGAGAAACAATTCTTCTGCTCTAAAATGCTTTCACCTTAGCTAGTGGCAATTACTAGGCTGCTTTGGAAGGTAAGTAGCTTTGGCCTGGTTAGAAGTTTGTTTGGGAACATCAAACCTGGAAGCTAAAGTTGAAAAACAATTTCCCTAACATGCTGAGAAAATTGCACCAAGGTACCAGGAAGTCACCAGCCAATCAAGTTTAAATTAAATACCTCCTTTTTTTGTTTAATGTTTTCACAGAAGCTACAAGATCCCAGAATGGATTCTCTGGGGCTCTCCAGAACAATAGACAACCCCCTTCTGATTGTAGAAGTGAAAGAAGAGACAGAATGAGTGCTTTTCTAGCATTAATCTGCCTCTGGCACCTGGAATTTTGGTCATTGTTTTATATCTCTCTGTAGTTTACTTAATTTCTTCTGCATTCCCAGAAAATGAATTACCGTAATATGCACTACGTAGCTTTGCTCTTTCAAACTAATTCACTGAACTATTTGTTTTCAAGAAAAGAACAAAAAAGGGACTTGGCATATTAGGATTTGAAAGAAAAACAAAAAATGTCAGCTTTTGTTGTTCTGAAGCCTAGCTGCCTAAAGAACAGTAAATAAATGCATGTGCATACTCATTTATTTGCAAATTGCTTTTTACTTAGCAAGGCAATTTCTAAAGGGAGCAATGCCTTTAAAAAGAGGTTACCTTCCATGCAGATACAGAATAATCCACTGGCATAAAAGTTACCATACTAAAAAAAAAAAAAAACCCAAGTGTGTGTAACAAGGTTCTGAGCATATTTAATGTTTATAGCTTTCTAAAACAATTTCTATTTACAAGCAAATAATTTCTCTGATGTTTCATGTTATACTCCCTGTAATACTGTTATCCTCTATTTATCTGTTACCTTGTTTTCTAGATTTTTTTTACAGCCAAGAGTGGCCCAAAATTTATTTTTGAACAATGCAATCAGAAAGGTAAGATAAAGTGTGTTTGTTATGTAGGAAGTTAGCACCCACCCCTCTCCTAGGAAAATGAAACATCCTAGGAAATATTAAAAAGACAGAATATTTTCCCTAAAAAGAGAAATAGAAACTCAGAAGCAGAAACTCACCTCAGAAGCAGAAGCTCACACCCATCTTTGTTAATGGGTGGGCCATTAAGGCCTGGGCCAAAATATTTTACATAACAAAGATCTCCAGGTAGAGCTATAGGAATTTCCCAAAGTCCTTTCATTACATCATCCAGCAAGGCTCAACCAAGCCTGCAACCCAAGACAGCCTAAAGTTGCCCCTGCGTAGCCCCCTGGGAGTCTGGCAACCAATCAGAATACAAGCTCAAATGCAAATCCCAACAGTGGGTATAAAACCCAGGCACTTTCAGCATCTCAGCCCTTCCTTCTTTTCTTTCATCTTGAAGCATGTGACCCTTCCTTCTTTGGAGCTCCAAGCCATGTGGTCTTGTCCACCATTAAACCATCTTTTCAAACAGCCTCCCTGTTTCAAGTGTCTTTTTCCCCACTTGGAATTGAACCCAGAAAGATATTTCTTCTGACACAGAAAAATAAAGTTACTGGGAAAACCCAGTAAATCAGTTCAGCAAATAAAACAGCTTCTAAAAACCCCATCAGAAGCAACTTGTATGGTAACAATAAGCTCACCGATTCCCAGTTCGAAGTTTCTCTATTGATAAAATGAGACATTTGCTCTACACTCTACTATGGAAAGAGTTGCCAACAACTGTACAAACATTGTTAACATATTTTAGATACACATGGCATCAGTCCAAAATCTTTGGTGGTTCTTAAACTGATTAAATGGTACAGATTAACTTACCTCTGATGAACCGCTCATAAAATTGTGGTTCCAGTGCACCCACTGCCATAAATTTCCCATCCGAGGTCTTGTATATTTCATAAAAAGGGGCTCCACTATCTAACAGGTTCTCCCCGCGTCCTCTGCTCCAGAGGTCCAAGTTTTGAGATTTCCACAAAAAGGAACTTAGATATGCAACACCCTCTACCTTAAAGAGACAATACAGAAACCATTGTGTCACATTATATGCAAAGATAATGCCACTAGGAATATATTGTACTGTTCTACGAGATCAGGGGTATCAAACTCAAGGCCCAGGGGCTGGATCCAGTCCTCAGGTTGCTTAGACCTAGCCTGTGGAGCCAACCTGGACACAGTGAAGGACCGGCCCACGATGCCTCTGCTAGTGAAAATGGAGTTTGGGAGGTCTGCTTGCGCCCTTCCCGAGATCCATTTTCACTGGCAGAGGGTTGCAGGAGACCGCTGCAGACAAAAACGGAGCTTGGGAGCCCATTTTCATTGGCATAGCACTCAGGCCGCCACAGGTGTCCCCGACACGAGTGACGTCGAGCTGGCCACACACACATACCCAGCTTCCCCCAAGGTCAAACATAACCCTGATGCGGCCCTCTATGAAATCAAGCTTGACACTCTTATATTAGATGTTCTTTCTTGAAGATGAAGGAAATGCCCTCATCATCATGGAGAAGCTCAAAAACTTCCAGATGATGGCCATGATGTCATAGCGGCCATCTTGATTCATCCTGTTTCCCTAATGCTTTCCTGAAATCCTAACAGTGAAATGTATAACTTTGGTGTATAATTTTTTTCACATTTATCTCCAATGGATTCCCCCCCCCCCCCAATTACTGCCTTTCTATTCTTAAGCTCTCTTTGTATCCTTCCATGGCCAATATCCTGCCCCTGAGATAGTCTTTTTATTGCCTGTATTCTGAAAGTAATTGCCTTGTTGAGTAACAAAAGCTAAGGACAAAATATATACAAACTGTCTATTGTTAAAGGAACACCGTAAATTGTCATTAAAACACTATAACAGTTAGAAAATTCTGTAACTGAAGATTCTCAGTACAGGTACTCTTCGACTTACGAACACAATTGAGCACAAAATTTATGTTAACAGATAACAGATAATCAGAGTTGGAGGGAATCTTACAGGTCATCTAGTCCAACCCCCCGCCCAAGCGGGAGACCCTACACCATTTCTGACAAATGGCAGTCCAATCTCTTCTTGAAGGTCTCAAGTGATGGTGCTCCCACAACTTCCATGGGCAAGGTGTTCCATTGGTTGATTGTTCTCACTGTCAGAAAGTTTTTCCTTATTTCCATATTGAATCTCTCCTTCAGTTTCCATCCATTATTCCTTGTCTGGCCTTCGGGTGCTATGGAAAATAACTTGACCCCTTCCTCTCTGTGGCAGCCCCTCAAATATTGGAAGACTGCTATTACGTTAAAACCTGCTACCCCTGGTCCTTCTCTTCACTAGATTAGCCAAGCCCAGTTCCTGTGACCGTTCATGTATGTTTTAGCCTCCAGTCCCCTAATCATCCTGGTTGCTCTTCTCTGTACTTTTTTTAGAGTCTCAACATCTTTTTTATAGTGTGGTGATCAAAACTGGATGCAGTACTCTAGGTGTGGTCTTACTAAGGCTTTATAGAGTGGTAATAGTACCTCACTTGATCTCGATTGTATCCCTCCGTTAATGCAACTTAGGACAGTGTTGGCTTTTTTGGCGGCTGCTGCACACTGCTGGCTAAATGAGACATAAATGAGATACCTTTGCTAAATGAGACATTTGTTAAGTGAGTTTTGCCCCATTTGATTATTTTTCTTGCCACAGTTGTAAATTGAATCACTACAGTTGTTAAACAAATAACCTTATTTTTTAAGTGAATCTGGCTTCCCCATTGACTTTGCTTGTCAAAATTTTGCAAAAATTGATCACAAGACCCTGGTCATGAATATGAACCATTGGCCAATCATCTGAATATTGATCATATGACTCTGGGGGTGCTGCCAGAATAAGTGTGAAAAATAGTCATGTCAACTTTTTCAGTACTGTTGTAACATTGAATGGTCACTAAATGAACTGTTGTAAGTCAAGGACTACCTGTACAGATATTGTGATGATCCGGAGTGTAAGACAAACGTAACAAATCCAAAATGTAAATAAATGTCCTTTAATGCCTCCAACTTGGCCCCACTGTTCAATAATTCTCAGTTGGAAATAAAACGTACTCAAAAATAGTCCTCAAAAGAAAGCCATACAGTCCAAACTTAATGAGCAGACAGAGGTGAAATAAAAAAACCAAAACAAAGTACAGCGATGAAATTTCCACAACGGACCAGGATAAGTAATTACCAAATTCAAGGAGATAACATGGCAGTCTGTTGGAAGGATGCCAACCAAGATAACTTCATGCCAAAATAAAACACGTTTTGCTTCTGTGTTGGCAACACTATGCTGTAACTGTCTCTCTTATATATTATTCTCCCCTGCTGCAACCAATGAGGGGAATCATGGCCCTTCCTCTCTCGTAAGCCAAGTTGTTTCCTTCTCTGTTCCTCCCTGCGTGTCCTAGGATGAAGAGAGGAGTGGCCTGGTTCTTCCTCTGACTGCCCAGCCATCCTCTGCCCTTCCCCACCCTCCTCCACTACCTCCGGAGCCACACCTCCACTCCCTGTACACTGTTCCTCCTCTCCCTCAGAGTCTGACCCTACCAAGGGCATGACAGATATTGTGCCTATACTAATACATGTTAATACAGTAATTTTTCAAGAAAAAGTGAACAAGCTCACTCATACTTAAGTACCAAAGCAGACACCTAGGGACAACTTCCCCTTTGCCAGGGGAAGCCATACTTCCATTTCTATCAACTGCAGCTTGCAAGGGCTCATCAGGAATTCAAGAGAGAATTACAAGGAGAAAGGCTGAATATGTAGGCTGTCTGAATTTGTAAAAATAATAAACACGGGATATAAACAAAGAAATAAACATCACACAAAATAAGGCTCAAATGGAATGTGGATCAGGAAAAGTCTTTAGGACTGAGGAGGTCAGTTTCCTAATATAGTTTCCTTTGTTTTTCTTAGGTAGGTAGGTAGGTAGGTAGGTAGGTAGGCAGGCAGGCAGGCAGGCAGACAGGCAGACAGACAGATATAGACAGACAGACAGACACTTACCATGCTAGCATCAATGACCTGCCCTTTTCTAGATTTTGTACGTTCATACAAGGCCATGATGATACCCATTGCACACATGACTCCTCCACCAGCAAAATCAGCCAGAAGGTTGACTGGAGCATAAGGATTTTCATTTTTTCGGCCAAGTTTAGACAACACACCTATATACAAGAAATATTCTTTTTTTTTTAAAGTGTTTTTTTCTTTATCCTTTTAAAATGTAAATGGTACTTCCAATCATGAAATCCATTGCAATCCAACCTACTGTCTTTTAAATTTAGATATATGTTCACAGAGAACAGTACACTCACAGGGTTCTAATAATGCTATTTATTGTTGTAGAGTATTATATTAGAATCTTAAAAGCCTGAGCAATTCTCTCTATTCCACCTTTTACTGAACAAAATCAAGGAGATTTATTTGCAATTCCTTTTTCATGCTTCTTCAGTCTTTGGGTAGTGTAATCCAGCATGTTGGTTATGGAATGCCAAGATTGAAGTCCCCTTATCTTAAAAGTTGCAAGTTTGAAAAACACTGATTTAGCCAAGGACAAAATGTAAGCCATTTCTAGAAAACCTCATGTCAACCTACAGTATAATAGTGATTAAGGGGTTGGACTGGGCCTTGGTACAAGACCGTTTCCAGTTTTAGAAAATCTTTGAGTGACTTTGGGGAAATTACTCCCACTTTTTTTCAGGCCAGTCTAATTCATGGGATGCTCTTATAGGGATATTTTGGAGATTCCCATGTAAACAGCCACAAACTCATGAAAGAAAGATAGGACATACTTCCAATAAATGAATAAATTGCTTTAGTTTTGCTGTGTCAAACTGAGCTCTGGACTTTGCTCCATGGTTCAATGTTTTGCAAGAGCAAATTAAATATTTGTTAATCATCCTAAATATACTCTGGACTGTGTAATCCAGAATGTTGGCTGGGGAATTCCAAAAATTGCAGACCTCTCATCTTTAAATTAACAAGTTTAAAATAATGAGTCGTAATCAGGGACGTATTCATGAACTTCAATTATTCACTGGTTTAAAAACATATAAAAACAAAAACAAAACCTTTACCTTATTTTTAACTATGTTAACTGTAACTCTGTACATTTTAGATATTATTTTAGAAAATTTCTATAATGGAGATTATACAATTACATACCTGACACTGCCAGAAAATTGATATCATGGCCTGCCAATTTGACATATTTTCCTGATTGGCCAAATCCTGTCAACCTGGCATAGATGAGCCTGGGATTATCCTGAAGTAGGATATCAGGACCGAGACCAAGTTTTTCCATGGCACCTGAATAGGAAAATAAAATATCCAACTACTGTAAGAACTAAAAATTAGATTAGTTTAATTTACTTTATTCTCATTGCACAATGAAATCAAACAACATCTTCAGTGCACATCATGACTATGAAAATAAACATGAACACACAACCTTCACATTCTGTACATTGACTTGAAAACCCCTGATATTGTATTAATATTGCACGATACAGTAGAATTCAACAGAGCTACTGCCCTGGGATAGAGGCTGTTTTTCAGCCTATTTGTCCTTGTTTTTATTATCCTGTACTGTTTACCAGATGGTAATAGTTAAAAAAAAAAGGTACCCAGGATGAGATGGATCTTTGAGAATGTTTTGAACTGTCTTAAGGCAGCAGGAGCTATAAAGCTCTTCCAAAGAGGGGAGAGGGCAACCAATGATCTTCTGGGCAATGACGTTAAACCAGGGGTGGGATTCAAATTTTTAACAACCGATTCTGTGGGTGTAGCTTTGGTGGTGGGTGTGGCTTGGTGGTCATATGACTAGGTAGACATGGCTTGGTGATCATGTTATTGGCTGGGTGTGGCCAACTCAATATCACTCACATCGAGGCACGCCATCTCCTCGCCTGGCCTCTCATGACTGTGGGGATGCTGCAAACAGTCGTAAGTGTGAAAAATGGTCATAAGTCACTTTTTTCAGTGCCATTGTAACTTTGAATGGTCCCTCCACACAAGCAAAGTACCAGCAAAGGAGGGAGGGAAAAACTCCAGAGAGGTTCCTGAGACAGGAAGTCTAGTCCTGCCAAGAATGTAATAAGAATTAACAAAGAGGCAGTTTCTGTAAGCAACACCAGAATGTTTCCTTCCTGTCTTCCTTACAGGATTAGGCCAGTAATTTCTTCTAACATCCGGTTCTCCAAACTGCTTAGAATGTTCACAACCGGTTCTAGTGAATAGGTGCGAACTAGTAGAATCCCACCCTTGCGTTAACCCTCTGGAATGCTTTCTTATCTGCCATTGTGCAATTGGCAAACCATATAAAGGTGCAGTAAGTTAAGATACTCTCTATAGTGCAGCTTTTGTATTGACAAATACATCGTATACATATTACACCCACGTGTAATAATATGAAGACAGAGTTGTCACTTAAGCTGATCCCACAGCAGTTGAGATCAGAATTTCCATCGCTAAGCAATGCAGTCATAACATGTGCTCTTTTGCTGTGGTAACCCAGAGACTGCATGGGTCTGTAAGAGAGGCCCTCACATGACTGGAGTTCTAGGCAAGAAAGCTGGCAGGACAGCACTGGAAATGGATGGATGAATACCACGTGTGCATTGGCAAGAACCACAGGCAGGCACTCCCGCAGGAGGCAGACAAGAGGGTGCCATAGACTGGTCCTAATTAGCTCAGGCCATTTTAGAACATGGGCAGGCACGGGATGCAGTACAGTATAAAATATTTGGGGTGCCGTACACTGTAGTGTAAATTTTTTGTAGGTGGAAAGTGATGGGAATAACTTTTGGAAGGAACTTGAGACCTTCTCTGTCTGTTTCTCCATTATGGAAAGCCAGCAGGGAAGGTCACAAGTGGAAATTTTGTGACTGCAACTTGTTGCGATGTCATAATCCGCAGCATCCAGACTGTGACCACCGGACCATAAGGGAGATGCAACGGCTTCAACTTTGCAGCCCCTAAGTTAGCTTTTCTTTTTATCATCATTGCCTAAAGCAGATGACCTTGGCTTAGATGGGAGACTACCAGGAAACCCCACAGTTATTGGCTATACTGGGAAGATTTTTTTTTAAAAAAATGGCCAACCGCTTTCACAATGTTGCCAAGAAAATCACATGTGTAAACCACCATAGTCTCCAGGAGGTGAGCTGGAATTCAAGATATTTTTCCTGTGATAGGATGGGCTTTCCAACAGACAGCCCAAAAACATTTTAATTTTGTCAGGGAAGAAAATTAAAATAGAACCAGGAAGTGAGTTGGGAGGAAAGAAACAAGGAACATCCAAATGAAATGTAGCATATGGAGCTATCTTCAGAAGGTGTTTTTTCCCCCCCCTTCCTAACATTTTTTTTTTGCAGGTACTGGGTCCAGGTTTTTTCAGCTCAACTGAAAGTCAGTTGATCCACTGGTCGCAACAGGAATCTACTGACCAACTTGTTACCCAAGCCTTACATCATGGACTGAAGGAGAATGACTGACTCAGAGTCACCAGGCCAGCTTTGATGCCTAAGGCAGGACTGGAACTCACACTCTCCTGGTTTCTAGCCTAGAGTTTAGTCATAAGACCAAACTGGTTCTCCACCATCAGTAGTTAATACCCAAAGTACAGGTAGTCCTCAACTTACAGCAGTTTGTTTCGTAACCGTTCAAAGTTACTGCGGCACTGAAAAATGTGACTTATAACCAGTGGTGGGATTCAAAAATTTTCAGTACTGGTTCTGTGGGCATGGCTTGGTGGGCGTAGCTTGGTGGGCATGGCAGGGGAAGGATACTGTAAAATCCCCATTCTTTCCCTACTCCACTAACCTGCTTTCCAGCTCCATTCTCCTGGGCAGGGCAACAAAAGAAGACCCAGCTGATCAACTGGGACTGGGGAGGCAGAGAATAGATGGGGGTGGGGTCAGTCAGAGGTGGGATTCCAAACTACTCAAAATTTCCACTACTGGTTCTCCAGAACTGGTCAGAACCGTCTGAATACCATCTCTGCTTATGACCATTTTTCCCAGTTACAACCTTTCCAGCATCCTCGTGATCATGTGATCAGAATTCAGATGCTTGGCAACTGGTTCACAATTATGACCATTGCTGTGTCCCCAGGGTCATGCGATTACCTTTCGTGACCTTCTGACAAGCAAAGTCAATGGGGAAGCCAGATTCACTTAACAACCATGTGACTAAATTGACAAATGCAGCGACTCACTTAACCACCGTGACCCAAAGAGTCATAAAATGGCTTAAAAAGTCATAAAACCTAATAAATGCCTCACTTAACAACAGAAATATGGGGCTCAATTGTGCTCGTAAGGTGAGGGCTACCTGTAATTTGTAGAAGACAATATCTGTAGCTGGGGATTGAAAGGTGTCTGAGCTTGGTTGTTTTCCTGTTGATGTTTTGTTACCCAGATAGGTAAACAACATCATATTTGCAGAAAAAGTGAGCTTTGCAGTTCATTATCTAGTAGCCTGTCCTGTCAAGTCTTGAGGCAGGGCAGAAAGAAGCTATGCCCCCCATCAAGGCTGGCAGGAGAAATTACGATTACACAGCCAGCAAACCTCCTCCTCCCTCACACTGCTGTTATCTAGCCTGGTGATGAAACATTTGCAAGAAAACAAGCAAAACAAGTCCCAAGGGCAGCAAGAACCAGCCCTTCATATGTGGGTACTGTAATCTCAGTGCCTAGTGAGAACAGACATTGCAAGATTGTTTAAGTATAATCATTGCTTGTATAAACAGAGGCGAAGAATCAAAGCCATATAAGTATTAGTGCTGCTTTATAAAAGCTTGGTAACACCACATCTGGAAGACAGCACCCAGTTTTAGTCACTACATTACCAAAACGCTGTTGAGGCTTTGGGAAAAGTGCAAAGAGCAACTGGGACGATGAAAAGCCTGGAGACTAAACTATATGAAGAACGTTTACAAGAACTGGATATGGCTAGTCTAGAAACTTAGGAGTGACAGAATAACAGTCTTCCAGTATTTGCCACAAAGAGGAGGGGATCAACTTATTTTCCAAAGCACCAGAAGGCAGGACAAGAAACAATGGATGGAAATTAATCAATCCAGGGAAAAAAATCTGGAATTAAGGTGACATTTGCTAACAGTGAGAACAATCAACCAATGGAACAGCTTGACGTCTATGGAGATTCTCAGTCATCCAGGTCATGGTTGTCCCAAAAGATGCGTTTTCAGGAGGCAACTGGCCTTTCTTGTTTATCTTTGAAGGTGTTTCACTTCTCATCCAAGAAGCTCCTTCAACTCTGGGCTGGATGAGAAACGAAACGTCTTCAAAGAAAAACAAGCAAGGCCAGCCGCCTGTTGGGTCAGGAGAACGGCTCAGCTTCCGAAATTGTGGGTGCTTCATCACTGGACGTTTTTAAGAAGAGACTGGGCAGCTACCTGTCTCCTGCTTTGAGCAAGGGGCTGGACTAGAAGACCTCCAAGATCCCTTCCAACCGCACTCCGATTGAAAGAGCAGAATTCATGCAAGGTCTCTGCAGAGAGGTCTGAAATCCCAGGTGCTTTTCCCCCGCTGCTTTCTCCCTCCTTCGGCCCGGAAAGCCGCCCACCTCCCGGCTCCCCGCCTGGCGAAGAAGCACCTGGTCGGAAGGGATCCACCAGGACGTCCGCTTTCTGGGCCATCCTACGTAGCGCGGCGGTTCCCTGGGGCTGCTTCAGATTCAGCGCGATGGAGCGCTTGCCGCGGCCTTGCACGTCCGTGTTGAAGGGCGTGCGGGGCCAGCGGTCCACCCGCACCACCTGCGCCCCAAAGTCGGCCAGAATTAGGCCGCAGAGAGGCGCCGGCGCCAAGCCAGCCATCTCCAGCACCCGCACGCCCTGCAGCGCCATCGCGGCCTGAACTGAGGAAATGGCGCAGGGCGGAGAGAAGGTCGGGCAGGCTGAGAGGAATGGGAGGGCCGGCGCTGCTGCTGCCGCCGCCGCCTCCAGGCCGGGCGCCTCCTCCTGGCGAGCGCTCGGCTTCCAGAGGTCCTGGAGGCCGCATCATTGCACGTTTGGCCCCGACCTTTCTTGTGCTGGAGCCTATCCTAGCCTTACAACCCTCTGGAACTTTTATCCCCCCTCCCGAACTATTTAACTGTTTAATGTGAACATTTTTTTCCTTGAGTACAGAAAAATACTTTTACTAAAGTTTTAATAACTTTATTGATTTCTTAAGATTAAAAAATAACAAGCAAATATTTAGAATGTATGTATTTTTATTTTTTAAAAAAAAACTATTTCAACTTAATAGTTTATTTTTTTAAACTATTTTAAAAATAGTTGAAGGAAGGAATACAATATGCTTTCCATCTTTTGTCACCAGTAAAATAATAAAAGGTAGGGTTTAAAATATTTAGAATAAGGAAAAGAAAGAAGAAAGATAAAAGTGCATAAAAAAAGAAAATATAAAGACAGTTCTGATTTTTTTTACAGCCATTATAAGTATAACATGTAAGTTAGCCTCTTATTCTATGGTTACAGTATAACTTACATTTTTTTCTACAATATTTTTTTTCTAATCGTCAAGATATATATCATGATTCCATTTTTTCCCCATTTTGTTCAAAATGTCTATAAGGATTTCCAGTCAGCACAAAATGCAGTCATGCCTTTGATCAAAGTTGTCAGTTTGGGCATCTCATCAAGTTTCATCATATTCACCATTACATTTTTGTTTCAAAAGGGGACAAACTAGTTTGTCTTTACTTTGTCCAAAAATTTTGCTCTTATAATGTAAACATATAATTGGGCAAAAAAAGTTGATATTCTGAAGACACCTCATGCTTGGCATAACATTTTGATTTAAACAAACAGTATATCTACTCCGTGCCCACTGTTTCATTCTTTCTTCTTTCTGGGAAATGACCCCTCACATCCTGGACATAAAACTGTTTCAACTCCTACCCTCAAAACGATAAGAGCACTGCACAGAACAACTAGACACAAGGACAGTTTTTTCCACGAATGTCATTACTCTGTAAACAAATAATTCCCTCAACACTGTCAAGCTATTAAGTCTGCATTACTATTACCATTAATCCTCCCATCCTTCCTTTCACCCATCTCACACTTATGACTATGGTTGCAACTTTGTTGCTTGTATCCTTACTATTTTTATTGACTGTCCTAGTATGATTTGATTGCTTATTGTACCCTATGACAGTGGTGGCTAACCTTTTTCTGTGCCAAAAATTGCACACGCACACCCAGAAGGCAATATGCATGCCCCCCCCCCGCACATGCACACATGATTCCCCCACCCACCCCCTTACCGTTTGAGGCCTTTTTTGGCCTGCCAGAGGCTTGAGGGAAGCCTCTGCAGCCTTTGCAGGCAGGAAAATAGGCCCGTTTCATCACTTTCTATATTTCCAGAAATACCAGAAGGGACGAAACGGCCCTATTTTTTGGCCTGCAGAGGCTTCCCTCAAGCTTCTGGTAGGCCGAAAAAGGCCTCAAATGAGCCGACAATCAGCTGGGATGCGCGCGCATGTGCAGTGAGGTAAGTTTGCCTGGGGCTTTTGTGCCTGCACAAATGGCTCTGCGTGCACCTGTGGCACGCATGCCATAGGTTTGCAATCACGGCCCTATGACTATTATTAAGTATTGCACCTTATGATTCTCAATGAATGTATCTTTTCTTTTATGTATACTAAGAGTATTTGCAACAAAACAAATTCCTTGTGTGTCCAATCACACTTGACCAATAAAGAACTTTATTCTATTTCCATTCCATTCCATTCTATTGTAAATAGGTGTTGTATTTAACCACCATTGATTAACTTTAATGAGTATTTTTCAAAGCATGGTCCAAGGACCCCTGGGTTTTTCTCAAGACACTTAAAGGAATGTGCAAAATCAAAATTATCAGTTCAGTCTGTTGAAAAAACACAGTGTTAAAAATCTCATCAAAAAATCATGAGAAGTGGTTTTAGAAGCAAACGTGCCAATTTTTAATAGAATAAATACAGGTAGTCCTTTGGGCTTACAATAGAGCCCAATTTTTTTGTTGCTAAGTGATCATTAGTTAAGTGAATTTTGCCCTATTTTACGACCTTTCCTGCCACACTTGTTAAGTGAATCAGTGCAGTTGTTAAATTACCAACACGGTTGTCAAGTGAATATGGCTTCTCCATTGACTTTACTTGTGGGAAGGTTCTCAAAAGGTGACCATGTAATCCCAGGACACTGTAACATCATAAATATGAGTCACTTGCCAAGTGTCTGAATTTTGAACATATGACCATGGAAATTCTGCATAAGTGAAAAATATCTCACTTTTTTTCAGTGCAGTTGTAACTTTGATCGCTAAATGAACTGTTGTAAATTGAGGACTACCTATATTGATAAAAATAACATACCCGTGATAGCGAACCCATGGCAAGCGTGCCAGAGGTGGCAGGCAGAGCCATTTGTGCAGGCACGTGAGCCTCAGCCTAACTTACCTGCACTGCGCATGCACGTACTTCACAGCTGATTTGTGGCCTGTTTGAGGCCATTTTCACCCTCCCGGAAGCTCAAGAAAAGCCTCTGCAGCCTCAGGAGGCCGAAAAATGGTCCTTCCGGAAATCAAGAAGTGCCAAAACAGGGCCATTTTCAGCCTCTGGGAGGATGAAAACGGCCTTCTCCTGGCTCCAGAGATCCTCTGGAGGCTGAAAACAGGCACTTTCAGTATTTCTGGAAGGCAGTTTTTCAGCCTCCTGAGGCTGAGAGGCTTCTCTTGAGCCTCCAAGAGGGCGAAAACGGCCTCAAACAGGCAGAAAATCAGCTGGGAGGCGTGCGCATGCACAGTGCAAGTAAGGGGGTGGGGGAGTGTTGCAAAACCATGTGCAGGGTGGCGGGGTGCATTGCGTTGTAGGTGCCGGCACGCAGGCGCTTTCGGCACACCACAACAAAAAGGTTTACCATCACTGACCTATACATACAAAAGCACTTTTGGGGTCCTCCAATGTTTAAAAGTGGGAAGGGATCCTAAGAGTAAAAACAATTTAAAAAATGCCACTTCAATAAATACCAACTACTTTAATAAAACTGACCGTTTCATTCAACCAAACCAATTCCGCATGCCCCCAAGAAAATATTCACCATCTTAATTTATATTTGTGAAGTTTTTATTTCCAGAAGAAGATTCTAGATTTAAAAAATTAATTGGGTAGCCTGGATTTGCAACTTATATTTGCTGCTTGTCCTCAGGCAAATATTTTGGATGAATGTTACTCACTGTAAAATACTATACTTGACAGTTACATGATTTAAGCCAAGCAAAATTTGTTTTTACAAGGAGCATGCTGTAGCAATATAAATATTTATGTGCCTGTAGATGTGCCCTTTTGTTGGCAGAAAACAGCTTTTTTTCCTTGTTTTTGTTGCCATGTGTTTTGATCCAGTGGTTCAATGGCTCCTAGACATTGGTATTTGAAGATACATCTTTTTTAACATATTTCAAATCATTGTGTACAGACAGTCTTCAACTTATGACCATGATTGAACTTATGACCATGATTGAGCCTAGAATTGCAGTCATAAGTTGTTGTGGTCGTTAAGCAGGTCCTCATGTGACTGACCTAATTTCATAACATTTTTTGGAGCAGTCATTAAAGAAAACCTTCAGTTGTTAAGCAATTATAATGGTTGTTTGGCCAACCCATTGTCTGCAATGGTTGTTTTTTTTGCCAGAAGTAAATATTGGCCAAAAAGGTAAAAATCATGGATACAAGATCTCAGAACAGCTGTAAATGCAAGCTGGTTGCCAAGCACCAAAAATGTGATCATGTGATCATAAAAGTGGTGGCCACTATTAGAACTTCAAATACAGGTTGTAAATACTTGGTTGTTGTTGTTGTTTGGGGGGGGGGTGTTCATCATAACTTTAAGCAGTCACGAAGTGGCCAGTTGTAAGTTGGGGACTGCCTATATTCTGACTAGCATACACTTACAGTGATTGTTGAAGTTGGAATATGCTAGTTTGTACTATGAACGAAAGAAACTTAACAAAATGTGTTTAGTATATTTTCAATAATGTAAATTTAACATCTAAAGATCAGGTGTAGTAGATAGATTCATTTAAGCTATCATCATGCAACATTAGAAAATAAAGTCAGTGCAAATAAGATCAACAAATCATTGTGTTCTGTAAGATTTGGAATCAAGGATGCATGAATACCAATTATGGAGGTTATTGAGGTAGAATATTTACTGCATTATTTGAACACTGAACCTCCATTGAAGTTAGGATTTAGGGCTCAGTGGCTAAGAAGTTGAGCTTGTCAATCAGAAAGGTTCATAGTTCAGTGATTCAAATTCCTAGTGCCACTTAATGGAGTGAGCTCCTGTTACCTGCACCAGCTTCTGCCAACCTAACAGTTCGAAAGAGACCCCTTTGCTGGGGAGGTAACAGTTCCGTGTGCCTTCAGCTACATGACCACAGAGACATCTTTGGACAGCGTTGGCACTTCGGCTTTGTGATGGAGATGAGTACTGCCCCCTAGAGTCGGAAACGACTAGCACGTATGTGCGAGGGGAACCTTTCCAGTGGTGGGATTCAGTATTTTTACTCCTGGTTCTGTGGACGTGGCAGGGGAAGGATACTGTAAAATCTCCAGTCAGAGGTGATGTTTGCCAGTTCTCTGAACTACTCAAAATTTCTGCTACTGGTTCTCCAGAACTGGTCAGAACCTGCTGAATATCACCACTGAACCTTTCCCTTTATTCTTACTTTGCACACGCCGTGGGGAATTAACAAGAGGAATCATGGAATGAGCAGGACATTCAAATGTAGATTTATAAGCATGCAGCTTTTTAAAAAGATGAAAGCTGGAAGTCCTGGATATAACACAAATATTTGGGGGGGGGGGGGGGAAGAATGTGAGAAAATAGTATGGAGAAGGAAACATTCTAGTGATCAGAGTAACACCACATAGGATATGTTATATATTAGGTAAAATTAAAGAAATCGCCCTGTACGGTGGCATGACACAATATAATATCTGTGTCATATTCTCAGAATTTCAGAGAAGGTGGACTGTATATATTCCTGTATTCAGATAGAGATGGAAAAGGGAAGTTGAATTGCAATTTGGAGAAATCCTTTCAACAGGCAGAAAATACCCCCTTTGATGAGTGAAATTATAGTTTCCAGATTTGTGTGAAATGTGTTTTATAATATTCTTTTTGTGTAGAATAAAACTCCCCAATTCCAAATGTGCAATAGCTTAAAATCTATCATAAAGGTAAAGGTGTCCCTATCCGTCATTTCTGACTCTGGGGCACGATGCTTATCTCTTTCTTGACCAAGGGAGCTAACGCACTAAGACTATTTCCATAACCATGTGGCCAGTATGCTTATACTCCAAAGATGCACAGAATGCTTTTACCTTCTCACTGAAGTGGCATCCTACTCATCTACTTGCAATTTACATGTTTTCAAAACTGCTGGGTGGGCAGGAGCTGGGGCAAGGAATGGGAACTCACCCCATTAACGCAGAACTCAAACCCAGGCTGCCAACTCTCCAGCTGACAAAGTCAATATCTTTAACTACTGAGCCACTGTGCCCCAATCAAAACCTTTGACCATCAGCCAACTGTGATGGACGCTGCAGGTTCAGGACGCTGCTTTAAAATGACTCCAATAATCAGACAATAATCACAAAGATATCTGCTATTGAACAAAATATGGCATGTCAAAACAACTCATCCTGCCTCTCCAGCATCTAGGAGATAAAAATTGTATAAGACATCAATTATATGATTGCCCAAATTTCATTGTTACTGCAGTATATTGTATGGACTACATTATTATTTATTTGTTTTTTGAGTCTTCTTCCTCAGCCAAATTTTCACCCTCCCCCTTTAAAGATCATGTTTTAAAAATACAGTATAAAGTGCAGAACTTTAGTGTATTTTTCTTTTTGTGCACAAAATACTTATTCAAAATGGTCTTTAATTAATTAGTCTTCTCCACAAAATAGCCAGATGCTTCAAACACATTTCTAATAACTAATTGCAAAGGGCATTCATATTAAGAACAGGGGTCAGAAAAGATTATTAGTAAATGAAGATGAGAGTAAAACTACATTTTGAAAGCATGTCTTCATCTTGCTAATATAAAAGTTTACATTCTTCTTTGGTGCATTCTAAACAACGCTACATTGTTTTAGACATTCACTACAGATTGCAACTCCTGCTAAGTCTAAAGTATTCAATGTACCAATGTATATTAAATGTTTGTAAAAGACAAAGTATTGTAATATATAGCCTACCTGCTTCAAAAAGACTATATTTTGCTGCTTTCCAATGGGTAATTTACCAGAATCTTGTTTCCTCAGCTTGTTTCCTAAACATACTTTCACACAGGATGAAAAAAAAAATCAGCCCTAAAACTGATAGATTTATTTTTCAAAGATTGAGCAGAAATGGACATTAGCAAATCCACTGAAAAGCTTCAGCCAAAGCGAAATGTGCCCAAAGCAGGATACACATCACATTGCCACAGAATTTACACACAAATACACAAATATGCACATTTTGAGATTGTTGCGCATGTTTGAAGCCAACAATTCAATTTTACCTAGTTTAAAATTTTACCACGTTCAAAAATGTAAATGCATTATTTAAACCAAAAGTTAAACATCTCACAGTTGTTTGATATTTTAAGAGTTGTTTGCTAGCAATTATCAAGATTTACTGGATTAATCTGGAAAGCTTTTGTTTGTTTGTTTGTTTCATAAAGCTGTCTGAAAATGTGCAGCTAGTCTCCTTCCAATATGTGCTTCTCTCTGCTTTTATATCCCAGTATGTATGCATATATAGTGTAAGCATATCCCCATGTCATACTCAACTGACAACTGGGATCAGAATTTGTGTTCCTGAGCAAGGTGGTTGTGAAGTTAGTCATGCCCAATTTTATTACCTTTTTGCAATGGTTGCTAAGCTAATCATTGCCATTTTTAAGTGAATCATGCGGTTGTTAAACAAATCCAGCTTCCGTCATTGTCTTTGCTTATCAGAACTGGCAGGCAAGGTTGCAAATGGCAATCATGTGACTCCAGGATGTTGCAATTGTCATAAACAACCATATTTCCCTGAAAAATAAGACCCAGTCTTATATTTTTTGCCACCAAAAAAAGGCACCAGGTCTTATTTTTGGGGAATGTCCTCCACTGACTCACCTTGCAGTGGCAGAGCTAACAGCCCTGCCCAGCAGGAGCCCATTGCCAGCCTACTTCTTCTGCGACCACTTGCCGCCGCTTGCGTGCATCACCCCTGGCCTCCATTTCCATCAGAGGCCTTCAGCAAAGGCAGCTGCAGCCAATAAAAGAGCTCTGGATTGACGTGTGAGCGCAGAAGGAGTGGGCTGGCAAGGTGAGGCAGGTGTCGGGCTGTGAGAGGCCTGGCTGCAACTGACTGAAGGTAAATACAGGTAGGTCAGCTCTATCCCTCCACCTCCAACTTAGCTTGATTTTTACCCACATGCTCGCCCCAACCTGTGCACCCTGGAGTGGGTGGGGACTTAACTAGGGCTTATTTTGGGGGGGAAGGGATTATATCAGGCACACATGTAAAAAGCAAGCTAGGGTTTATTTTTGGGATAGGTCTTATTTTTGTGGAAACACAAGATATACTGGTTTCCTTGGCACCCACATTTTGATCACATAACTGAAGACATAGTCATAAGTGCCCGTTCTGGTTATAAATCATTTTTTTCTCTCCTTTTGTGACTTCAAACACTCACTAAAGGAATAGCTGTAGGTCGAGAACTACCTATACTTTTGTATTTAAAAATACAGGAGTAAAAATACACATATGACTCACAGACACAATGACATGCCCTTTGAATGTTTTGTAACATACAACATCCATTAGTGCCCAAGATCAGATGAAAATTGCTGGTTTAGAATGGAAAAAGAAAAGGCTACAATCATCATTCTATTAAATTACCAGGAATAGGCGTTTGGTAACTGTTCAGTATCCATTCGCAAGGAAGGAAGAATGTGCGGTAGGATGCAAAATGTCATTAAAAGATCATATATAAATTCAGGTCTAATCTCCTCTTACTATGTTTCATAATTCATAACATACTGGTGTCAAGAAAGATCCTGGGATTTTAGTACAGGTAGTCCTTGACTTACAACCACAATTGAGCCCAAGACTTATGTTGCTAAGTGAGACATTTGTTAAGTGAGTTTTGCCTTATTTTATGACCTTTCCTGACACCGTTATTAAGTTAATCTGGCTTCCCCATTGACGTTGCTTGTCAGAAGGTCGCAAAAGGTGATCCCATGAACCCAGGACATTAACTGTCACAAATATGAGTCAACTGCCAGCTAGTTGAATTTTGATTACATGAGCATGAAGATGCTCCAAGCGTCATAAGTATGAAAAACTGTCATAAGACACTTTTTTGTTGATGTTATAACTTCAAAAAGTCACTAAACAAACTGTTGTAAGTCGAGGGCTACCTTTGTAAATCTAAAGAGAAGGGAAACTGTGTCATGATTTTGTACTGCATTTCCAGGGAGTAAATCTATTTGGTTTCGAAAAGAAGGAACCCAGCAAAAGTGGAAAATCGTTGGTGATCTCCATGCAGGGCCCCATTGCCCATCCGCAGCCACACTTCGTCTCCTTTGGCGAGTTTAAGCACTGCACTATTGCTTGACGAGTCTGATTTTCCTTTGGATTCGAAGCTAAGAACAGAGATACAAAAAAGTAAACTGGTTTGTTCTTCACAAACCTTCTACAAGCATTGTTGCAATCCCTAGAGGTAGTCCCAGTGGTAGTATGCTACCAGTTCGGACCGGTTCAGCCAAACCAGTAGTAAAAAGAAAGAGGCGCTGATCAGCTGAGAGGAGAAAGACAAGCCTCCAAGGATCAGCTGAGAGAATAAAAGACCAAAAGGCGCATGGGAGGATGTGAGGGTCACTCCTTGATTTTTGTTTCTTCATCCTCTCAGCTGATTGGCTTGTTAGGGGTGTGTGCCACCAAACCGGTAGTGACTAAGGTAGGATCCCACTACTGGGTAGTTTTCATTTAGCAACTGTCTTGTTTCTTAAGATCTTAATTCCGGGGTATATTTCCAGATGTTGTGCCTGGTTAGCCTGGTTTTCACACGGTCATCTTCTTCACCACTCCAGCACAATCTTTGTCTTAGTTTGCTCTTTTTCTTCAGGGTGGGCATATTTGACCACCGCTACAGCCCATCTTCGGAGGGGAGTATGCCTAGCAGGGAGAGGAGATGCATTCTCCTCAACCCAGCTGTCAGTCTCCCCCTTCTTCACCACCCCTACAGGGTGATTCTGGCCCTAAAAAGAGATGTTGGGAGCCCTCCGACGAGAGAGAGAGCATAGATTGAAGCCACGCACAATCGCAGTCTTCGGTCTATCAATGAAGAAGACTCCACTGGAAGACCGGCATTCCTAATTCTTAGCCAGGTAATCTATGCTAAGGGATAGCAGCTTTCCCTAGTGGTTTCTCTCCATACCCATAACCTATTGCTTTTTAAAATTGGAGGTCTTAGGGCAGCGGTCCCTAACCTTTCCACCTTGGTGACCTGGTGTGTGTGTGTGTGTGTGTGAATGGCAGGCACTCACCATAGAGTTCTGGATGCAGAACTCTATTGGCGGGCATGTGCGAATGGAAGTTTGCATGTGAGCAGAAAGTGCTTGTGTTCACACACAAATCTCCACTTGCACAAGTGGGGGGCACTTAAGTGGAAGGTGCTTGCACACAAAGCTCCATTTGCACGAATGGTGCTTTGCGCGCAAATGCAAGGGCCCATCACTCACGTGAGTGGAACTTTGTGTAACCTGGTTTCAAACAAGCTGCAGCCTGGGAGTTGGGGACTCCTGTCTTAGGAACTGAAGCTGACACCCTTGGAAGACAGATCATGTGCTCTACCCCTGGGTTTCAGTTCCTCTCCCAAATTTATTTCACATATTTGTAAGCCGCTAATACACTCCACCCACCTGTATAAGCTGAAGACCGTGTTGCCATTATGCATCAAGTATACATAGACTTCTTCAACATCTTCATGCTTCATCATATTGAAGGAGAAGAAATACACTCCTAGAAGGGAAGAGAGAAAATATATAGTACAACTGAATAATTCAGTGGCACAGTACAAGATAAATCAGGCTGTTCCTTTGCAGCTGCTTCAGTAGCCTCCTCTTTCTCCATCCCCCCTTATAACTCTCCCCTCCTCATCCAGAAACACAACTCAATGGAAGTGAAAGATCTCTGAAGAAACATACATAGTTCAACTAACCCAGGGATGTCAAACTCAAGGCCCCTGGGCCAAACCTGGCCCACAGGGTGCTTAAATATGGCCCGTGGGGCCACCTGGAAACAACGAAGGATTGGCCTGCAGTGCCTCTGCCAGAGAAAATGGAGCTCGGGAGGGTCATGTGCAGCTCTCCTGAGCTCCATTTTCGGCTGGGAGGGCCTCCTGCAACCATCTGCCAGAGAAAACGGAACTTGGGAGGATTCTCCTAAGCTCTGTTTTTGGTGGCAGAGTGTTGCAGGCAGCCATCCCAGCCAAAAATGGAGCTCAGGAGCCTATTTTCACTGGCAGAATGCTCAGGCTACCATAAGTGCCCACCAACATGAGTGACTGGCCACAACCTCCCTGACCATACCGACCCCAGACTCCCGAGGTCAAACACAACCCTGATGTGGCCCTCAATGAAATCGAGTTTAACATCCTTGATCTAACCTCTGGCTAAAATCAATGATTCATTTGTGTATTAGGATGGGGATTGTACCAATATTGCCATCAAGTCGACTGTTATACTAGAATAGTCCTTAGCCTGGTTCAGATGTACAGGTAGTCCTTGATTTATAACAGTTCCTTTAGGGGCCATTTGAAGTTACAGTGACTCTGAAAAAAGTGACTTATAACCGTTTTTCACGCTTGCAATCACTGCAGTATTCTGGTAGCCATGTGATCAAAATTTGGATGCTTGACAACTGGCTCATATTTTTGATGTCCCAGGAGTGACCCAGAATCATGTGATCGCCTTTTGGGAATCTTTTGACAAGTAAAGTCAATGGGGTAGCCAGATTTACTGAACAACCGTGTTATTAATTTAATCACCAGATTTAATTTAATCACTTAACAACAAGAAAAGTCATAATGGGGCAAAATTCCCTTCACCACTGTTTCACTTAGCAACAGAAATTTAGGGTTCAATTGTGGTCATAAGTTACACAAAACAGATGCTTCATTAGTGTTCCTGCACATTCTGGATGTCAGCATTCCAGCAAACCTCCATTCCAACCAATAACTCCGAGACGGAGAACTTCTCAAAAGTTCTTTTTATTTTGGATAGTAAACTGGCACAAATGGGGAATCCTGAATCTGAAAGTTCCAGGCTTCCTTGTAATAAGTAAAAACTACAAATCCACCCTCTGTAGCCATCATGACATCATATGCCCCAATCACCATCCATCCCAACTTGAGACTTCCCCTCACTTATGTGCAAAATAACATGACTTTGAATTAGAAAAAGAATATTATTATGTCTAACTACATACACCCCAAGAAATTTCCTCCCTCCATTTTCCCAGGCTCAAAATGTGCCAGCGTGGGAACATCTGGTCTTAATATGGTTTCCGAAGCTGACACTGGAACATCAGCTTCAAAGTTGATGCACAGCCCTAGTTTTGCCCCATTTTACGACTTTTCTTGCCATAGTTGTTAAGCGAATCGCTGCAGTTGTTAAGTATGTTATATGGTTGTTAAATGAATCTGGCTTCCAGATTGACTTTGTTCATCAGAAGTTTGCAAAAGGGCGCAACTGTCAGAAATACAAGTCAGTTACCATGCATCTGAATCATGTGACCATGAGGATACTGCAAGAGCCATATGTGTGAAATACAGTCATAAGTCACTTTTTCAATGCCACTGTAATTTTGAATGGCCACTAAATGAACTGTTGTAAGTCAAAGACTACCTGTACCTATATTCAGAACTAATCCTTACCAAATAGAATAAGAATCCCACCAAACTTAAAGAGTACACACTTTTGGCCACGATTGTTAAGAATTCTTTCACTTTTTGTCCAAGATGAATAGCCACACTTGCAAAATATTTTGTTTCATCTTTGAAACAATCCAAGATGATGTAAACTGCTCCTGAAGCTTAGAATCTATTTTGGAACCTTAAAAAGCTATCATTATTATTTTTTTAATGCCAGTTTGGCACAATTTTTAAACTCTTATGAGCGCCACAAATTTTTCATAAATTGAAGATGTGGGGAAAGGAGAGGTATAAAAAGATGGATATATTCTTGTGACTGAAAGTCTTGTGACTGAAAGTCTTGTAAACTTTCTAGTCTACTATTAAGTTTACCAATGAATGTGGAAATATTGAAAGAACAGTGATAAATAAAGGCATGCTGTTTAATTTATTATTGTGTAGTCAAAGCAATAATAGCTTAACTAGGTTGCCTTTAAAAAGTTTTAGGAAGAATATTATTATTTTCTGGGCCTTCAAAATTTAATTTTTGGACTGTTTACAGCTTCTGTTTTGATATTGTCTTGAGCTTGTTATTAGTTCTTAGAAGCTAATAAAACAATATACTTAGCAGCTGGGTTCTCGTATTGATCAGGTTTTTCTACAGCTATTTTCCAAGGCATCCCAGTGGGGTTTTGTCAACATGCAAAGAACCTGATCAATATCTTGTTCCGGATCTGCTGAAGCCTGGAGAATCAGATTATTGAATATGTACAGCAATTTGAGTTACTTCTTGATTGCATCAAGAATGTCCAAGGCAAATTGTTTCTTTTACAATAAAATTTGCACAGAATATATTATCTGCTATACTCACCATTCACTGGCGCTCCGAATCGTCCAGTCATTACATCAAAGAAATTTCCAATGTTGGTTTCCACACTACTGAAGATTATCCCGCTGTTCTGATTACTAAAGTGGGTGGCCATGGAAGCCATAAATGCAACCTAAGCAAAATAGAGTTAGCATTTGAAAAACAGGAGAAAGGTAGACTGGAAGACATGGTTGAAAACAATCAATTCTGCATCAACTTCTTTCCTGGTTTATTTGGGGAAGGAGGAGAAGGGAGAGAGAAAGGGAGATAAACTTTAATTTCCTAAATGCATCACTAAGATCTGGGCCAGCACTTGGCCAACCTGACTAACAACACTGCCATCGATTGATGTATGAACAGAGAACCATTCATATGAAGGAAAGAAAAACATCTAGATCAGGGGTGTCAAACTCAATTTCATTGAGGGCCACACAGTGTTGTGTTTACCTCGGGGGGGCAGGGTGGGTGTGGCCAAACTGGGCATGGCCAACTCGACGTCACTTATGTCAGGGGTGCCTGTGGTGGCCCAAGCACTCTGCCAGCAAAAACAGGCTTCTCAGCTCCATTTCCATATGCAACAGCCTCCTGCAACTCTTTGCCACCAAAAACAGAGCTTGAGAGGGCCACGTGTGACCGTCCTAAGCTCTGTTTTCTCTGGCAGAGGCACCATGGGCTGGTCCTTCGCTGTTTCCAGGGTGGCCCCACAGACCAGATCTAAACATCATATGGTCTGGATGTGGCCCGCAAGTCTTGGGTTTGACATCCCTGATGTAGATGTACAATCTAAAAAAAAAAGCTCCATTTAAGATTATTGTATAGATCAGCATAGCAATTGAGTTGATGGACCTCACTTCATGCCATCTCAGCCACAGGAAGTTTTAGTGAGATTTGTCAGATTGGCCCCAGGATGGAGGGAATAGAGAAGAAATCTTACTCACAGGATTACTTTGGCTTTCAAAATAAAAATAAGGTGTGCACCAACAGTGATAGCAGGGGTGTCCAGAATGTACAGATCAGTGGTGGGATTCAAATATTTTTACTACTGGTTCTGTGGGCATCGCTTGGTGGCCGTGACTGGGGAAGGATACTGTAAAATCTCCAGTCAGAGATGGCATTTGCCGGTTCTCCAAACGACTCAAAATTTCCACTATGGGTTCTCCAGAACTGGTCAGAACCTGTTGAATACCACCTCTGGTACAGATACATTCTGACGTATGACCATAATGGAGCCTGCAGTCATAAGTCTTGACAGAGTCAAAGTGGGTAAACCTTAGTTTTGTAGCTTTTCTTGCAATAGTCATTAAGCAAACACCATGATTATTAAGCAAAGTAGACATGCTGGGGAATTTGGTATTAAAGTTGATGAGATTGTGAAAATGTTCTACATACCCTTTGGGATGAGTGCTATGGAGTGTGGCTGGGCAGTGGGGTAGTGTCTCATGGCATAAGGGTGGCCAGATGTGGGAAGGGATGCTGCAATGCCATGTAAGAGTAGACAGGCACTACAGTGTGTAGGTAGGGTGCTCTAAGTGGGTACATCCTACATTGCATGAGATCCCTGGATCTCCTAATCCAGGGGCGTCAAACTCAAGGCCTGGGAGGTGGATCCAGCCTGCGGGGTTCTTAGTTCTGACCTGGAGTATGGAAACAGCAAAGGACTGGCCTGTGGTGTTTGGGAGGACCCTCTGTTTTTATTGGTTGAGGGTTGCAAGCCATTGCAGCCAAAAATGGAGATCCAGTGCCTATTTTCGCTGGCACAGTGCTCAGGCCACCACAGGCGCCCTTGACATGAGTAATGTCAAGCTGGCCACAGACACCCTGGCCCCCCAGGCACACACACCAAGGTCAAACACAACCCTGATGCGGCCCTCAATGAAATCGACACCCCTGTCATAACCTACAGTGGGCTCCTCAGGAGAAAAAGGAATGGGAGAAACTTGTGGGAGGGATTCCTGACCTTCCCTACCATTGAGTTTGCTTGTGGGAAGCCAGCAGGAAAAATCGTAAATGGTGATTATATGACCATGAGACTCTGCAACCACTGTGAGTGCAAGTCAGTTGCCAAGGGCCAGAGTCTCAATCACATGACTGCAGGGTGATAAAGGTGAGATATTTTCAGAGTTGTAAATGTTCTGTTAATATTGTAACTTTATCATTGATGTAGTGTTACAATTGCCGCTGTAAATTGAGGACTACCTGTAGTACTCCTGGTTGGTGCTTCTTGTCAAGACTGCCTCAAAGAAAAGACACAGCCCACCCCCAAATCCTCTGAAACATAGCCAGGTAAACAAACAAACCCATTGAATTGCAATAGGCAGTCACTTTTGGAAAAATCATGAAAATTAGGGGGAAATTACCTGAAGCTCTGTTGGGATGCCAGGATATCCTTTTTCTCCTTTATGTCCTTGAGGGCCTCGCTCGCCTCTGGGTCCCAAGTCCCCCTTATCTCCTTTGTCACCTTTTGATCCTTCTGTGCCAGGTAATCCATTATTCCCATTGTTCCCATGGTTTCCTTTGGGCAGTCAATCAATAGGTTGCTCGGTGAAACACAAGCTTTAAAAGGCTCCATGCAAGTCTGTTTTCATTTCTAACCTAGGCTTCTTTCGGGCAAAATCTGATGTAACCTTTATCATTCTGGTATCCTCTAGATGCATATTCTACTACAGCACCCATCTTCCTAAACCACCAACAATCGAGAATAATGGAAATTATAGTTCAAAACATTCTGGAGTACTAGTAAGTACTGAGATCTGGGTATCCTTTCTCAAATAGAAGGAAAAAGGGCAGGGATAGATAAGAAGCAACCTGGTAGGAACTGAATTTTTGAACATGCTGGCTGGGGAATTCTGGGAATCAAAGTTCACACAGTTTAATATTGCCAAACACTGTTGAAAAACAGTGGCCACCCCAAAATTAAGGGTGTTTTGAGAAGCAAAACTGTGTTGATCTATCAATAATAACAATGGCTTTCTTGGACAATAGGGGAATTTCCTTCATTTTTGTCCTATTTTTTTTTCTACATATAGCATTGACTTTGCTTCTTGTAAGTCAGCTGAGAAGATGTAGGAGAGGAACAGGCAGAGCCTGAGGGCAGAGTCAAGCAAGTAATCAGCCTAGAATCATTATATTCCCACAAAAGGTCTAAGTCCAACCCCTCTTGAATTCTGCTGACTCTTCTCTCGTACCAGTTTAGTGCTAACAATTAGCTGACTGATTCTTGTGTATAGGCATGAGCAAAAAATTGGAATATAAAGTCCATTCTTCATGTCTGAAAGTCACAAATATCGATCATGTAAATCTGGGATACTCCAATTGTTAAAAGTACATGCTGATTATCTTTTTGATAATATGATTGTGGGGAAACTGCAACAGTGGGAATAGCCGTCATAAGTTACTTTTTCAGTACTGTTGTAACTTACATCTTTGTAATGTAGTAAATATGCTGGAACTTATTTAAAGTTGCATAGTAACAGCAGAACTAAGTTGTCACTTGCCTATCACATTAAAATACCTAATTAATTACTGTAGTTGGTGAATTATATCAGTATCTTCTGAAGGACATTTTCATGTTTTTAACTTAATACACTTAATATACTACATACATTTTTGTCATGCCTTCAGTCATTTATGGATATATGGTATGAAACAAGAAATTGGGCATTACTGTTGATATAAATGAAATCTACTATTGCATTTTGGTTAAGGCAAAATGAAGTTCATCTATATAATAAATTGTCTTCAACTTTGGATACACACCAAAAGAACCAAGTTATTTGAACCTGTTGCCCTCTACAGCTGCTTATAAAAACATTTTATTCAGCTCAGAAAAAAATGGTTAGATGGGCTATAAAGAACTAAAAAAAAAAAAACCTGCATGGCAAGAATCAAAACTGCTCCTGCTGTCAGTAACTAAATTAAAAAAAAAAAAATAGGAGAAAGAACTGGCACAATCCAAAGATTTCTTTGCAACCCTGATTCTTACACAAACAGGGTATTGCAAAAGCAAAGCTCTCATGGTTACCTATATTAACATCAAGGTATTGCTTTGGAGAACATTCTGATCCCTTTCCCACCATGTAACTAGTTGGAAGGGACTTGATGGTCTTCAGGCAGAAAACTCTATGCCATTTGAGACAAATGGTTATCCAATCTCTTCTTGAAAACTTTCAGTGTTGGAACAACCACAATTTCTGGAGGCAGGTTGTTCCACTGATTAATTGTTCTAACTGCCAGAAAATTTCTCCTTAGTTCTAGGTTGTCCAGTGGTGAGACTCAAAAACGTTTACTGCCGGTTCTGTGGGCATGGCTTGGTAAGCATGACAGGGGAAGGATACTGTAAAATCTCCATTCTCTCCCCCACCCCACTAACCAGCTTTCCAGCTCCATTCTCCTGGGCAGGGCAACCAAAGAAGACCTAGCTGATCAGCTGGACTTGGGAGGCAGAGAATAGATGGGGGCATGACCAGTCAGAGGTGGTATTTCAAACTACTCAAAATTTCCACTACCGGTTCTCCAGAACTGCTGAATACCACCTCTGCTTCTCCCCTTGATTAGTTTCTACCTGTTGCTTCTTGTCCTGCCCTCAGGTGCTTTGGAGAATAGTTTGACTGCCTCTTCTTTGTAGCAGCCCCTGAGATATTGGAACATTGCTATCATGTCACCCCAGTACTTCTTTTCTTTAGACTAGACATACCTAGTTCCTGCAACTGTTCATCATATGTTTTAATGTCCAGTCTGCTCATCATCTTGGTTGATCTTCTCTTCTCTGAATCAAACATCGTTTGATTCAAGAGACTGAAGGCATAAGCCAAGAGAATATGTAGGAAAAGTGCCAGATAAGGAATTCCACTACATTATTCCAGATGTTCTGGGTGGTGCATCATTTAGAATAATAGCCCAAGAGCCTGAGACTTGATGCAGCAGGAAGTCCTACGTATCTTCTCTGCTATGCAAACTGCCACAGAAACCAAACAACCCCTTCAAGTGTTCATCATTATGCAATTGCTTTCTAATTATTTACCTGGGATTCCAGCAGGTCCTGGAAGTCCAGGGGGGCCTTGATAACCTCGAAATCCAAAATCTGCCCGGCAACCGCATTCTGGTGGGCTTTGAGGACCACTCTGTGTTGTCTGTAAACACATCATTCAAAAAAATTATGGATATCATGGTTATGTTTTCTATATATACAAAAGCGAAATACCACTCATGCATCATCACAAAATCTCCAGAACCATAAAGTCTACAAACTTGAAATTTGGCACGTATGTTCCTCTTGGCTTCTAGGTGCTCACTGAGAAAGGATTTTTCAAAAGGACCATCAGAGCATTAGGATTTTGTATATTATTATTAGTACGCTCTGATGCTAAGGAGTTCTACTCCCCCTCCCCACCTGAAAAGAAATCTGTTCCAAATGCAAAACACAAGCAGAGGAGAGGAGTTTCAGTTTCAGTTTTAGTTTCAAAGTATCAAGCAGCTTTAGTACAGAACAGTTGAGCTAAGCCACGCCCAGGCTCCTTGCTGTCTCCTTTTTGCTCACACAGCAAATACTGCTTCAGTTTCCAAACAACCCTCAACTCTCTCACACACTGACAGGACGCTAGCCAGATGAATACCGATGAGTGCTGGTAGGCAGAGGCAGAATTCCCCCCCCCCCCTTATTTTCCTCCCCGAAAACTCAATAACATAGATTTGTAGAGAAGCATGGGCATCGAGCTAGCATATTAATATAAATAGTCCTTGACTTACAACCACAGTTGGGACCAGAATTTCCATTGTTAAGCAAGGTGGTTGTTAAGCAAGTTGTGCCTGATTTTAACAGCCTCATTAAGTTGTCAGGCAGTTGTTAAGTGAAATATGTGATCATTAAGTGAATCTTCCTTCCTCCATTGACTTTGCTTGTCAGAAGTCAACTGGGAAGATTGTAAATGGTGATCACATGATCCCAGGACACTGCAATCATCATAAATCCATGCTGGTTGCTCAAGAGCCCAAATTTTGATCATGTCTCTCCAGGGATGTTATGACGGTCGTAAGCAGAGTTGATATTCAGCAGGTTCTCAGTAGCGAAAATTTTGAGTAGTTCGAAGAACCGGCGAATATCACCTCTGATTGCCCCTGCCCCCATCTATTCTCTGACTCCCAGGTCCCAGCTGATCTGCTGGGTCTTTTTTTGTTGACCTGCACAGGAGAATGGAGCTGGAAAGCAGGTTAGAGGGATGGGGAGGGAATGGGGAGTTTGCAGTATCCTTCCCCTGCCATGTCCATCAAGCCACACTCATCAAGCCATGCCCACAAACTGGTAGTAAAAACAATTGAATCCCACCACTAGTCATAATAGCCAAGAAGTGTATGTAACTTTGAATGATTACCAAACGATTGTAAATCAAGGACGACCTATAACAGATTATCTGCAACAATAGACTCCATTCCTGAAGAAGCTTCTTGGATGAGAAGTGAAACTTCAAAAACAAAACCCCCCAAAGTCCAGTGACCTCTTGAAAAAGCACATTCTTTCGTTGTTGCATTAAGAGATGGTTCCATCTCTGAAGTGCCTCATTTTCCTATAAGCTTGATACCTAGTGATAAATAGAAGCCTTTCTTTCAGGGTCATCAATAACAAATCCGTGTGTGTCTGAATCATTTCTAGAGAGAAATGCTTGTGGCTTGCATCTGAAAAATGAGGCAAGGCAAAGATTGGATCAAACAAAAAAACATGTAAAGCCTGATGTCACATTTTAATGAAGGCAGCTCCAGCCAAGAGCAGAAATGCTTCAGAGAACTGTTCTGACCCAACTCCCCAAACACAACAAATCCTGTAACGTGAACTCAAAAGATTCCTTTATTAAGAGTGCCGGCAGCCCCAGCAAACAATTTCTCATGCAGACTAACAAGTCCATCCAGCAGGGAGATGAATCAGCAGTGGGATCCTACATTTTCCACTACTGGTTTGGTGATCATGCATGCATGCAGGTGCACCGAATGTGCGTGTGCAGCTTTCCCCACACCAGCTGAGGCCTGCAGCATCAATCAGCTGAGAGGATAAAGAAGAGAAGAGCGCAGGGGCAGGCAAGAGCTGGGGGGGCAGGCTTTTCTCTTCTTTCTCCTCTCAGCTAATAGTCGTAGCCTTTTTTTCCTCCTTAGCTGATTATGGGAGGCTTTTTTTTACTACCAGTTCATGTAAAGGCCGTGTCACACTGCCCAACGGATGCAAAAAGGACACAACGGAAGAGAAAAATGTTACATCCGTTGTATCCGCGCTCAAAAGGGGTGAAAATTTGCATAATTGGAGCGGACAACACGGACGCGGGGAGCCTCAGCAAAGCAGACGCGGAACGGAAAAAGCGGATGCAGAACGGATGCACAGCGAATGAAGCGGATGCACAGCGGATGCACAGCGGAAGCCTAATGGATGCCTGGCGTCAATTGCGCATGCGGGGGGGATGCATTGCGCAAGCCCCCCGGATATAAAGGGAAGCAGCTCAGAAGCAGGTCACCATTCAGAGGAAAGACCTGCTGCTGGATACCCCGAGTTCTTGCCTGCATGTCTGCCTGCAAGCCTTGCTGCCAGCCTGCCTTCTAGCCTCCCTGCCAGCCAGCAACCCCACAACCATGGGGAAGAAGCGAAAGTCTCAGCAACCTGCCGCCATCCCTGGCAAGAGGGACAGGGCCACCCTCCCGCCCCATGTCCCTGACTCATCTTCTGCTGGGGCTTCTGCTGCTTGGGCTCGCTCTTCTGTTGCTGGAGCTTCTGCTGTAGCTGTTCCTGGCAGTGGTGCTTCTGCTGCTTACTCTGCTGAAGCTGCTCCTGGTCCTGCTGGTCCTGCTCGTTCTGCTCATGCTCCTGGTCTTGCTGACCCTGCTGCTGGTGCTTACTCTGCTGCTGCTCATCCTGGTCTTGCTGCTGCTGCTGCTGAACCTGCTGCTGATCCTGCTGCTGCTGCTGCTGCTGCTTATGATCCTGCTGGTGATTATGCTGCTGCTGCTGCTGCTGATTATGATCCTGCTGGTGATGCTGCTGCTGCTGCTGCTGCTGTTGGTGTGGAGGAGCAGTCCCTACAACCTGGAAGCCCCTCTGATGAGGGCCCATCTGGTCCTGCCAAAGGGAGGAAGAGGTGTATGCAACAACGGGAGAGGAGGCAGTATTACATCGAGGAAGCGCACGAGGATGAGGTGCTGGAGTGGCTGAGAGAGAACGACTATCTGTGGCAGAAGGGACACTGGCTGTCCAGGGACACCAAGCGGAAGCAGGCTGCTTGGAGAGAGAGGGCGGAGAGTCTGGGCTACACTTCAGAGGTGCTCCTTGGCTGGTGGAAGCACATGCACACCTGGTACGGGAAGCTGCACCACAAAAAGTCTGGCCAGGCCAGGGTTAAGCTGACGGACAGAGAGAACTATGTCATGGCCAAGTGCAGCTTCCTGGAGGGTGAGGTCCGCCACCGAGGAGCACCAGGAGCCCAAATCTCTACCCTCTCTCTCCGGCAGACTGCTGGGAGCCAGTCCTCTCGCGGCCGAGAGTCAGTCCCTGTCTCCCTGCAAGTATCTGTGGAGCGTGCCACGGCGGAGAACCCCCGGGCAGGTGTTGAAAGTTTGGTGGAGAGCGAGGAGGACTCCCTGGTGCTGTGGGAGAAAGGAGATATCGAGTCCACCGCTGCTGAAGCCGCATCCACCCACACCTCCGCCACCACAGTAAGGTAGAGAGCCAGACCGCAGGAGGGGCAGAGCCACAAGGTCCTGGTGGAGATCAGGGACACCATCCGCACCAGCATAGGTCTCCTCTCTCAGCTGGTCCCCATCGAATCCTCCTCCTCCAACCGCAAGCCCTTCCTCAATTATATGAACCAGACCCTCAAGGAGATGGCGGATCCCCAGTACCAGGTGGTGAAGGAGAGGATCACCACGCTGCTTAACAACCCTCCAGACCCAGAGGCACCTGCTCCCACCCAGTTCAGGTCTGCTCCTCCACCCCAGGTAATGTCCCTCCCATACAAAGGCTTCCCACACCCCCTCACCTACCAGGGCTACAGCTACCCGGAGGTCCAGCAGCACAGACAGCAGCCCTTACAGATGTAGGCACAGAGTCACCGGGCGACACCGCTGCCACCGGTTCCAATGATGCCACCGATCCAACCTCGACAGTCCTCACCCCGCTGCAGAGCAGGCAGCCCCACTACACTGCTCCTTCCTCCATCCCACAGCCAAGCCCAGCCTCAGTACATCTGTCCTCAGTACTGGGGCTGACACCCCATGGCATGGAGGAAGGACCTCTCAGCATCATGGGGCTGAGCCAGCTGTCCGACACCTTCCTCAACACACCGTCCCCTGTTGTCCTCTCGGGGCTAGGCACTCCAATAACACCTCAGACCAGCACTGCAGCAGCACCCACCTCCACAGCACCTGCTCCCTAACATCTTAGCCTGGGCACACACCTCCGAGTGACCAAGAGGAGTGCCAAAGACTGGATGCCTGGATATTTGTGGAGTTTATTTGGACACTTGACTTGGGTCATGTTTATTTTACAGCTTGTTATTAATAAAGTTTATGTTTGTTTCACACACTTGCTTCATTAATTTTTTTCTATAAAGTCTGGGTGGAAACTTTTAGAAATGGTTTAGCCTTTGCATGCTTGTGGGATGGGTTAAGATAGCAGTGGGATGGGCAGGGATACCTGTGGGATGGGTTAAGATAGCTGTGGGATGGGATGGGATACCTGTGAGATGGGTTAAGATAGCTGTGTGATGGGAAGGGATACCTGTGGGATGGGAAGGGATACCTGTGGGATGGGCAGGGATACCTATGGGATGGGTAATAGCTGTGGGATAGATAAACCTCCAGTGCAAGCATAGTGGGACTGTATGGTCCACCCTCCCAGGTGCCACCCCTATGGCCCTTCATTATCAATTACAATGTAAGCCTTGATCCACACATGTCAACATAAACACAACTCTTTATTAAACACCCTGTTCATTGTAGGCCAACCAAACATACATGGCCCAATCTCATCCGTGTGATGAGACAGGCTGAAGGAATCATCCATTAAGCATCTACCATCCTGTCCTGCCACTCCACTGCTCCAGCTGGGGAGTTGCACCAGTGTTTCAGGAGGTTGCGCTGCTTCTTCACCTCACGTGAGGCTCTGTTGGGCCCTTGCACATCCTCAGTGTCAATCAGGTTTCGCCCTTGCCTCCATTCCCCAGGCTCCATGTCCCCATTGCCTTGCTGGAGGTCCACGAGCCTGTTCTGCAAGACTGGGTAGTGGGTGCGCATGAGATTGTGCAGGATGCAGCAAGCTTCCACGATCCTCCTCATGGTCTCTGGGCGATGCTGCATATTGGTGAGAAGGACCTGGAACCTGTTGGCCAGGATGCCAAAGGCGTTCTCCACCATCTGCCTTGCCCTGGACAGCCTGTAGTTGAAGATCCTCTCTTCACGGGTGAGGCATCTGGAGGTGTAGGGCTTCATGAGGTAGGTTGTGAGGGAGAAGGCGTCATCCCCCATGATGAAGTAGGGCACATCTTGCGTGTCGTTGGGCAGCGGGTCTGGATCTGGTAAGCCCACCATGAGGTTGCTTTCCAGCCCCTCCTTGAGGTGACTGTCGTTGTATACCTGGGCACCTGAAGATGAGCCGTTGCCTGAAACATCGATGTACATGAACTTGTAGTCAGCATCGACCATGGCGAAGAGGATGATGCTGAAGAAAACCTTGTAGTTCTGATAAGTGGACCCTAACTTGGCTGGAGCTTTGCAGGCCACGTGCTTGCCATCGATGGCTCCAACGGTGTGGGGGAAGTTTCACTTCTGATACCACTGCTCTGCAACTTTCCTCCATCCTTCTTCAGTGGAGGGGCACTGGAGGAGCTCCTCCTTGTATTCTTCGATGATGGCCTGCACCACTTCTCTGACAACAAAGCTGATGGTGTTGTGTGGCACCCTCCAGCCGTACTGCATGCTCCTGTAGGTGGTCCCTGAGGCCAGGTGGTGCAGAGTGTGTGCCACCTTGAGCCCAGGTTCCAGGCTGGGCGGGAAGTTGGTGTTTGTCTTGGTCAACCTGGGTATCAGGCACTGCACAACTTTGTCAAACATGGCTGGAGGCATCCTCATGAAGTTCTGGAACGCCCGAGGGTCTTCGCTCCTGAGCTCCACCATCAGCTTGTCGTAAAGTACGTACTGCGCTCTTTTGGCGAACCATCTTCGGAGCCAGACTTTTTTTGGGTGCCTCCTTTTCTTCCCGTAGTACTGTTCACAGAGACTGTAGATGGTTTCACAGTGTTGCAGAAGGGTGTTGGCTGCTGAAAGGATTTTGTCGCAATCCATGGTGGACATGATTGGATGCTGTGGAAGAGCAAGAGTCAGATGAAGGCTGCAGAGGTCTGCACCGCTGGGCTGCTGGTCTGAAAGTGCGATGCAGATGAGTTGCTCCCCCTTTTTATAGGCAGTATAGGTTTTCCGCTAGGCATCCTCTAGGCATCCTCTAGGCATCCTCTAGGCATCCTCTAGGCATCCCCTAGACATCCTTAATATCCGAGATAGGTCCCCTCTGCGAACGTTTTTTCCGTTTTAAACACTTTGTTTCCGTTCTGCATCCATTCTGCATCCATTCCGCGTCCATTCCGCTTCCTCCCTGCGTCCGGGCGGATGCGAGTTGCGCGGATTCGCAGCGGATGCCTAGCGGATATAGCGGATGTGTAGCAGATGCGTAGCGGATGCAGAACGGACGAACTGGATACATTTTCCGCGCAAAAGTTTTAAGCAGCCTAAAACTTTTGGAGCGGATGAAACGTCCATAAACGGATGCTGGACGGATAGAGAGGAAGCAAAACAGTGGCAGTGAGTACATCGCATTTTCGAACGGATGGCAAGCTTTTTTGTCCGTTTTACTTCCTCTTTGCATCCATTGGTGCAGTGTGACAGGGGCTTAAACCAGTCCGAACCGGTAGCATACCACCACTGAGGTGATAGTTATTTGCCATACCCACTCATTTCTGACCCCTGCCTTTTATCTTCAGAGCTAGGGTGGGTTCTCGCTAGCAGTGGTGCTCTGCCCTTCTCTGCCTTCTGCACAGCCGTGTGTCAGGCACTGGACCCAGCTGTTTCTCCTCTTCCTCATCATCCACCTCCAGACCTGGGGCTGTTGACTCTCCATCTGAGGGCTGATGGATGGTCCAGGCTTCGTCTCTGTCTCTCTCTGTCTGCCATATCCATTCCCTCTTCCCCCTCAGAGCTCCCAGGTTGCCCTGATGCTGACCCAAACTCCCATGCCTCCACCTTATCCTCTGATTCAGGTACTGGAGGGGTCAGCGGCCAACAGGCCACAACAAGAACGATATGCATGTACAATTGACTGTAACTTATTCCTTCTTAGAAAGAAATCCCAGGGGACAGTTGACTAAATTCCCAAGCAAACTACATTCTCCATCCATCAAGGTGAAATATACAGCTACCATGTTTGGGCTGCAAAAATATGGACAATTTCTAAATGGCAGCAAAGAGACTGCATGTGGTCATCTGTCTATTTGTAGCCCAGATATGATAGCATTAGTTAAAGAACAGTCCTGGAATGATTTCTTTCACAGTTAGGAAACCTCACAGAGTATCTACAGGGTATAATCCACAGTGGCCCCAATGTACCTCGAAAGTTGGAGCTTGCCACTACTTGGCTATTATTCACTGAATTTAAAGCACTACAGGAGAGGTGGGATTCTACCAGTTCAGATCGGTTCAGGCAAACCAGATGTTAAATTTATATCTGGTTCACTGAACCAGTAGTTGAACCGACTGGCTGGTCCCACCTACCCCTCCCTTCCCAGGAGTCACCATACAGCCCATTTTGATTGCAGGTAAGTGGAGGGTCCACACGGGGGCTCTGAGAGAGTGAAAAATGAGCCTTTAAGAAGTCCAGAAACAGGCCTGTTTCCAGCTTCCAGAGGGTCTCCAAACCCTGGATGCAGCCATTTTCAGCCTCCCAGAGGCTTGAGGGAAGCCCCTGGATCCTTGGGAAGGCAAAAAATGGCCCTCCCAAAAGTTCTGGTAGGCCATGCCCAGCATGCTCACACCCATGCAGCAACCAGACAGCGACAGTGACTACAATAGGTGCTGAACACTGACTACCACAAGTGCAATGACATTCCAATTGGAAATCCCTTTTCTGCCGAGAAAAGCATTCGTTGAAAAACAAATACAATTCAAAATCAGTAGAAGAAAAGTACTTTGCTTGTCTCTTCACTCATATCTAAATTAATATGTATGCATTGATCACACTCACTGACCCATCTCTAATACCTACTAACTGAAAATTATTCTATAAAATAGTTCTGTTCTTGCAAAGTACAGCCCAGACTATTTACTTCTATTTGAAGTAGATTCCATACAGTAAAGCTGGTTTTAATTAAGTGATTTTTAAAATGTAACAACAACAACAACAACAATAAGCACAGTAATTCTGGTGTCTAATATCTGTTGAGCTGAGAAAGAATTATAGGGCAGTGTATTTAATCACTTATAAAGCACATATTCTACTTTCAATGATAAAGCATAATCTCTACTTTTAAAATAAGTGTGCTTTTGCCATTCTTATGAACAGAATTCTTTGCATAAATTCTACTTTCAATTAAGAACCATCTCCAGTAAATGCTTCTGCAAACTATAATCCTATACAAATTGACATAGAAGATGCATTGAAAAATACTGATACAGAGAGTTTTTCCTTATCCCATTGAAGAGTGCAGTCTTGCGTTCATGTCTGACAGCTTGTTTGAAGTTATCTTCATAACACAAAGGCTTATGATCCCATGCATCTTGTACAAAATTTACTCCAATATAAGATACTTTTCTCATAACATTTCTAATGTATCAGTATGGAACAATCTGTAGAAAGTTAAAATTAAGTCCCTAATTTTTACTATGGCCTGAAATGCTTAACAATTGCCCCGTTAAGATGTAAATCGATATACACACTGGGATTTAGTTCTAAATAAACATGCATAAGATTGGATTATTGGTAGATTAAAGATAGTTGATGTCATAAAGGGAAAAAAGCATCTGTATGGAAAATTAAGCTCATAAAAAGGAAAAGTCCTATCCTGAAAGACATCTGTCCACAGCATGGTCACTCTATCATTAAGAACCCATTGCTTTGGAGAAAAGTAGTGCTAATGTTAATAAAAAACTCGCATACTTTCTTAATAGTATCTTAGAAGATTAATTCAGAGTACCTGGACTCTGTCTGAGGTAGTCTGTGCTACATCATCTACGTCTGGTTTCAAGGCATTTTGGTCAGTAGAAGGACTATTACCATCAACTGCCTCAACCGTCCACTTATACAGTTGGCTCCGCTGTCTCAACTTTTCCCTGCTGCTGGAACCTTTATAGCCAGTCTGGTGGTGACTCTCCAACACTTTGGCCACTGGATTATTATATCTTCTGCTCACCTCCATGCTTTCTTCTTGGCCCAGGCAAAAATGAAGAAATAGAAGCAAAAGCAGGAGACTCCAGTTGAGGTTATCCTTTGGTGCTATGTGACTCAACATTGCTAGTTCTTTAGAGCGAGGGCCTTCTGCTAGGAGAGAATAAAACCCCTGCTGTTGGTGTGATTGAAGCCTTGGAGAAGGTTCCTTCTATCGAGTCTGCCAGCAAGACCTGGTGGTCATCACTTTATAGGCTGCGGGTAATAAATTACCCTGTGAAAATGTCAGCAAGGCTGAAACCTTCATCCCAAATCAGTCATGCTTTCAGAAACAACCCAGTCATTATCTGCCACAACCCCCAGTACCAGAAAAATTGATTTGCATGCTGGAAATGTCCACCACATTTAATGGACAGCTGTGGTTCCTGTTGGGGGGCACTGACAAATGTTGTTCCTTCTTTTTAAATGGGGGACGGTTTTTTGGATTTCTTTTAGCGTGATGAAATGAAGCCCATATGGCAAATGCTTTAGGCTTCTTGATTAGATACAGAGAGGCTAGCTGCTCAGACTATTTAAAAAAAAATAATCTGGAGTTTGGAAGCAGTGCTGCATTTATTTACTAGCTACAGGCAAATCTCAAACCAAGTGTATTTGATTTGCCAAAGGAATTGGGGGGGGGGGGAGATTTTGACTTATCAACTAGATTTCTTACTGTGTTTAAACAACTTCAGAGAATATTGGGAAAACAACCTAAAAATAGTTAGATTTAGGCATTTATTAATTCCCAGTTCTCAACATAAAATGTAATTTTTGCAACCAACCATCTTAGTTCCATGTATGCTCTTCTAATTTCTTATGTTTTCTTACAGGCAATTGCCAAACCAGATTTGGTTTTTTCCTGCCAAATAAAGATAAATGACCATGAACTTAAAATGTGGTTGAATCTCTTAAATAATATTGCCCTATAACATTATCCCAGTCTTTGGATTTGTAACTTTTATCCACAAATGAACACCTATGACACCAAAAATACAAGAGACACATTCTCAATATTTCCATCTTAAGAAATTTATCCTAACAGAGCAGTTCCACTGAACATCTAAAGTCCTCTATTTTACCAATCATCTATACCCTTCTATTTTAGGACATCATCTGTCTTGAAGCTCAGCAACCAAGAAAATCACTACCTTCTGTTCCAAATCTATTAAACACACACATTTATAATTATATGCATACATGAATACATAAGATAGAGTAAAAGAGAGACGTGTAGTCTGGTGGTGGGATTCAAAATTTTTACTACTGGTTCTGTGGGCATGGCCTGGTGTGTGTGGCGGTGCTTGGTAGGCGAAGGTTACCAAGGTAGGTTCCCCTGCTTGGCAGGGGAAGGTTACTACAAAATTCCTCCCCACCCCACTAACCTGCTTTCCAGCTCCGTTCTCCTGTGCAGGTCAACAAAAGAAGACCCAGCCAATCAGCTGGGACTTGGGAGGCGGAGAATAGATGGGGAGGAGCCAGTCAGAGGTGGTATTTGCTGGTTCTCCGAACTACTCAAAATTTCCACTACTGGTTCTCCAGAACTGGTCAGAACCTGCTGAATATCACCTCTGGTGCAGTCCCAGATGTTTAAGACTGACTTCTTCAAGCTGGTGCCCTCCAATTCTATCATATGATGAGTCCCAGATGAACCTCCCAATCGGCACATCTAATGGGTTGTGTGAGAGATTGTTCTGAGGCTCAGAAGGGAGGAGAGAAATTTCCAGACACAAAGGATTAACAGAAGGGAGAAGTAAGTTACTCCAGCCATATCGAAGAAATTGATTCTTAGCCTGTCATACAAACAGCTTGGGAAAAAGATTTAAAAGCTTCAGAGAATTTCTAGCTTAATGATATCTGTGATAAAGAAGGGCTGGGAGACTTTTATCTCAATTTTCAAGGTTTTTGAGAACCCTCTGAACATAATTCATTAAAGAAAATATTGAGGTAATTCCTCGTTAGGAGAATGAGCGCATACAGGGACACGTATAGAGAATAGTGTTTTAATAATACACACACAGAACATAGATACACTGCACAGTAAATGTAGGTTTTTTACTTCCAGAAAGGTTTAAGCAAAGTTCAAAATAAGCAGTCCAAAGTCATTCACAAGTTAAATCAGTCAGTTTTCATCCAGGGATAATCCAGTAACAAAGTCCAGTGTCAAAAACAGTTCAGTATCAGACTTACATTAAATCCAGTAATATCAGACAATTAGGAAAAAATGGAGCAACTGCAATACTTTCCAACAGAAGGAAACCAAGATACACTCACACTCTCTTCTGATACTCAGACTAAACAATCCAGGTTTCTGGCTCCCTCTTATGGCCTTTTGAAAAACCACACCTAATTACAGTTTTGCATTTTCTTAAAGATATAATTTTAAAATGTTTATCTTGGTTTGTATATTTCTAACCCAAATACCTGTTTGGTGACTTACATTCCTAACATTCTCCCCTTTTGGGTAAGATAATATATACAACCTTACATTATAAGTCCATAATCTTCACAGCTAGCCTTATGCTTTATAGAGCCTTGGGCCTTTGTAAAATGATCTGCTATATTGTTTTCTGACATACAGTATTCTAGCTTAATCATCTTACTTTGCACACATTGTCTCACATTTAAATATCTTAAATTCTGTGTGTTTCGTTCTTGTTTTAATAGCAATATTTGAAGCCATCTGTATTGACGATTGGTTATCTTCGTAAATAACAATAGGATCTGTTACATTAATTCCTATATCAATTAATAATTGCTTATACAAAACTAAATCTGTACATAATAAAGACAAACATGAGAATTCAGCCTCCATTGTTGACAAACTTAGATGTTTCTGTCCAATAGATCTCCATCCAATTAATACTTTTCCCAATAATACAGCAGTACCCGATGTAGATTTTCATGTATTTATGCCTGTAGCAAAACTTGCATCAGTATATGCAGTCAAATTCAGTTCATCTTTTGGCTCCAAATACAATGCATAATGCATTGTCTGTTTCAGATATCTTAACACACGTTTAGCAGCTTGCCAGTGCCTTTCAGTGGGCTCAGCGTTAAATCTCACTAATTGATTAACACTGTATGCAATATCTGGCCTTGACCAATTAATGAGATAAGATAAACTACCAATCAAGGACTGATAAATGTTCTTATCAAAAACAGGACTTTGAACATCACTATGGCTAAACTCCTGGCTCATTGGTGTTTTAGCCAGCTTACAAAGTTCCATTTTAAAACTTTTTAGTAATTGGTTAATTTTATCTGCCTGTGAGATCTTGTATCCTCTCCTAGTTCTATCTATCTTTAAACCAAGATATTGTTTGATTTCTCCTAACTGTTTTATCTTAAATTTCTTTTCCAATAGTGAAATTATCTCAGTAGCTTCTTGTTCAGTTTTGGTGATTAATGCTATGTCATCAGTAAATAATAGCAACAATGAAATCACACCATTAGTTTCTCTTTTAAACAAACATTGATCAGCCATGCCAGCTACAAAACCTATCTTAGTTAACTATACACTGGTTCCACTCATATCCTGATTGCTTTAAACCATAAAGACTCTTTTTCAATTTCCAGCAATCAGTATTATCATTTTTGAGACTGAAAGGTTTCTTTAAATATATAGTGTGTTGCAACGGTGCATGCAGATAAGCTGTCTCTACATCCAAATGATTTACAATGTATTTCTCCTTAGCTGCCCACACTAATGCTGCCCTTAATCTAGTAGCCTTCAGACTAGGTGCAAACACTTCATCGTAGTCATTTGCTGTCTGATTAAACCCTTTTGCTACTAACCTGCCTTTATGGGTAACAGTCCCATCTACACCTGTCTTCAGTTTATATATCCATTTACATCCTATGGCATGTTTACCTAGTGGTAACTTAAAATTTTCGTATACCTCCAGTCTTTTTAATGATTCCAGTTCCTTATCCATTGCTTTCTGCCAAGCAGCCTGATTCTTAGCAGGATACATTTTAAGTTCACTATGGTTACTTGGAACTGTATTCACTTGGCATACAACACTAGCCTGATATCTATCAGGTGGTCATGTTACACGGGTTGAACGTCTTGGTAATACAGGACTTACTAGTGGACTTTCCTGTGCCACTTGCTCCTATTCTTCTATTTCTTCCTGTGCCTGTCCTCCTACCTCCTCCTGTCCTTCCTCTTAAATGGCTATTTGGGGTGTACTGATTTTATCCTTAGGGACTATTTGGGTGTCAATAATAATATCATTGCTGGATTCCTGTTCCAGTTTACCCCACCCAACGTGCTCAAGAAATTTTGCATTAGCACTACAATAAACATGAGCTGTACCTTGATCCCAGAATCTAAAAGATCTATGGTTGGATTCATAACCCACAAAAAAATAATTTCTTAGCTCTATGTTGCACTTTCAGTCTTGTGAGGGAATATGCACCCATGCTGGAGCTCCAAATGTGTGTAAATAACTTAAATTTGGTTTTCTGCCATGCCAACAAGTGAATGGCAATTCTCCAGTTGTTGTATTTACTACATTGTTCAAAACATGGTTACTACACATTATGGCTTTACCCCACAGTGTTTCAGGTAAATCTGAATCGGATAACATAGTACGAGCCATGGCTTGTAATATTTGTCCTCTTCGTTCTATAAATGAGTTATGTTGTGGTCTGTAAGGTGCAAAACGTTTATGCTCAACACCAGCCAATTTCAACATAGTTTGGAATCTTTTGTTAACAAATTCAGTCCCATTATACAATTACTAAAGTAATTACTTTACTTTGCATTTTTCTCTCAGCAAACCTTAGCCAATTAAAGAAATGTTGGAATGTTTCTGTTTTGTTTTTCATAAGATAACAGAAACCATATCGTGACTAATGGTCCATAATACTCAAAATATAACAGGCACCTCCTAAACTTGGTTTCTTTGGACCAATTATGTCAGCAAACACAACCTCTAAAGGTTCTTTGGTCTTAAACCCATTTAGTCTGTTTGCTGGAGTAACCTTACTTTTATCTTGGCTATAAGCATTACAGTGTAAATATTTGCTACAGGGCTTCAATTTTACTCCCTCTGACAATTCAACAGTTTGTTTGAGCATTTTGAAATTAATGTGCCCAAGACATCGATGTAGTAAATGTATACATTCATCATGTGGCTTAACACTGTTATAAACTGAATTAGCCATCTTCAACTGGTCATCATGTATCACATATAAATCATTTTTTAAAGTTGCAGTAACACTTTTACCCTCTTTCTCTATTATACAGTTATCTCCCCTAAAGGTTACTACATAACCAAGATTAACTAAAGCCCTTACTGATAATAAATTAAATTTTAGTTTAGGTACATATAACATAGTTAAATGTTCATTTATACAAGAACAATATGCAGAACCTTCACCTGATGCTTTCATCTTCCATCCATTTGCCAATGATACATGTTGTTTAGTCGTGGACATCTTTACAAACCTTTTTCTATCTTTAGTAATGCATTGTGATGCTCCACTATCAACAACCCACAAATCATTGTTTACAGTTGAATTGCAAAACATAGCTAAATTAACATTCTTCTTTGCCTTCTGGTGTTTACTAGTATTCTGTTGTTTTCCTTTCTTACAGAATTTAGCTATATGTGCCCTAGCTCCACAAGAAAAACATTTCCTAATAGTATAGGCAGTTGGAGACAAATTATCTTCTTCTGGTTGTTCCTTCCTCAATTGGTCCCTATCCAGTCGTCTTCTTGCTTCTTCTTGCAACCTTCCGGTTATGTCAGTCAATGTCAGTTTATCTCTGGGCAGTACTTCCAGTGAAGATACATAGTCATCATAACTTTCATCCAATGAGGAAAGAATGACATAAACTTGATGCAGCTCTGAAAATGTTAGTTCTTTTTCATGTAGCTCTTGGAAAGTTCTTTTCATGAAGTTTAAATGAGCTAACATATCTCCACCTTTCAGAAGACGTGCTCTAAACAGTTTACGTGTAAGATGTATGTGTGCACCTACACTGTCACGAACATAAATCCTCTTCAAATTCTCCCAACACTTAGCAGCAGACTCTTCTACATGAATATGGACTAGCTGCTGGTCACTCAGTGTTAGTCCAACTATACAAAGAGCTTGTTCATTGTTCTGTTTAAAGTCAGCAAGCTTCTTGGCATCGTCCTCATTTTCTGGATCCCAAGCATTTACACCTGGTGGGTCTTGAACTACATTCCATAAACCTTCTTTACACAGAAGTAGACTGCATTTCATAGACCAGGAGACATAGTTTGTTCCATCCAACCAAGTTATGAGTGATAGACTTGTTGAAGTGACTTGTGCCATCTTTATCAGGATAGTAACCCACAATTAAACAGTAAACAGCTGTCTGTATACAGTACTCTGCGTTCACACTAACTCTCCGTTATCTGAGCCTAGTATGGCCTGGGCCCATAACCAGTGTTGAGGTAATTTCCCGTTAGGAGAATGCGCACATACAGGGACACGTATAGAGAGTAGTGTTTTAATAATACACACACAGTACATAGATACACTGCACAGTAAATGTAGGTTTTTTACTTCCAGAAAGGTTTAAGCAAAGTTCAAAATAAGCAGTCCAAAGTCATTCACAAGTTAAATCAGTCAGTTTTCATCCAGGTATAATCCAGTAACAAAGTCCAGTGTCAAAAACAGTTCAGTATCAGACTTACATTAAATCCAGTAATATCAGACAATTAGGAAAAAATGGAGCAACTGCAATACTTTCCAACAGAAGGAAACCAAGATACACTCACACTCTCTTCTGATACTCAGACTAAACAACCCAGGTTTCTGGCTCCCTCTTATGGCCTTTTGAAAAACCACACCTAATTAGAGTTTTGCATTTTCTTAAAGATACATTTTTAAAATGTTTACCCTGATTTATATATTTCTAACCCAAATACCTGTTAGGTGACTTATATTCCTAACAGAAAGTCCATATGATTTTGTTTCCTTGATCTTGCTCTTCTGTTAAGAAATTCAACAGATTGCTTCACAGAGGGTATTTTGGAATTCTGTTCTGAACATGGCACCCTGTTGATAGTCATTTTCAGAATAAATTTTCCTTCCATGAATAAAAAGGACATAAATATTACCAACTAGAAATACCTCTGTGAAAAATAAACTGCAAATATTACAGGATTTGTCTCCTTCACCAAATGGAGAAAGAAAACCCAAGATTAAACTTTCTGAGAGAAAAGTTGGAAGGGATTGTAATAGAAATATACCACAACTCTTGGTAGACTTTAGTTTGAAACAGTGGTGGGATTCAATTTTTTTTATTACCGGTTCTGTGGGTGTGGCTTTGTGGGCGTGGCAGGGGAAGATACTGTAAAATATCCAGTCAGAGGTGGGATTTGCTGCTTCTCTGTACTCAAAATTTCCACTACCGCTTCTTCAGAACTGGTCAGAACCTGCTGAATAGCACCCCTGGTTTGAAACCTAAAAAAGCTTCTGATAATCAAGCATAGAAACTACCAAGCTAGATAGTCTAATGGTATTGATTATTAATTAATTAATTAATATTACTAATATTATAATATTATAATTATAATATTAATTAATTGATTGATTGATTGATTGATTGACTGATAAAAGATATCTTAACATGTTGCTCACCTAACTCTAATGTGTTGCTGACTCCAAATACAATAGATGTAAGAAACAGAAGAGGGGAAACAAACATTTAAAGGAAAAATCATATCCCTCTCAATACACTGATTCAAAAAATATCCTCCAAGTTTGCAGTTAACTTTTGAGAAGCTAATCACAGAATTGCTAAGTTCCTATCATGTAGTCCAAATTACAAACAACTGTGTATAGTTTGCAGAAATCCAGATCTTCTCCTCATTCCCCCCCCCCCCCAAAAAAATATGACTGCTTCCAACTCTGCAATTCGATGAAAATATTGACCAAGTAACAAATGTGAATTTACTTTTGGGAAATCATCTCAGAAAGAGACTGAAAGAAAAACAATGTTTTTATACCAATAAATGGTTTTAAAGAAGAAGATATATTGGACAGGAGGAAATCCTATACAGTAAAAAAAAATGCTAAAGTGACTGGTTTCATAAATCATATTAAGCTATAATTTGCTTTGATCAATTTTAGTTTAGTGAAATTTGCCATATCAGCCATTATGAACTGTTGATTATAGGGTTTAGCCAACAAATTATTCTTTATTTTATCTTTTTTTCCCCTTTAGTTTATTCCTGGTTGTATCTTTCTTTCTTTTTTACAAGATTCTTACCTGTCAAATCAATCCCCAAGTGTCATTGGAGTCAGGCAGCATATAAAATTAACACTAAAAAAAATAAATTTGAAAGAAGCTAGGCTTACTATAATGTGTGAACTTTGCCAATGTTTAGAAAAAAAGGGGCAATAATTTGAACTACTAGAGTATGAGAAAAATGGAGGAAGAGACACTTTTTATTTCCTTTTGTTGGAAGAAATGTCCATCTGGGTTCAATTCCAGGTAGGAAGAAAGACACCGGAAACATGGAGGCTGTTTGAAAGATGGTTTAATGGTGGACAGGACCACATGTTTTGAGGTCCTGGGCAATTGAACACATGAGTGAGAGAGAGAAATTTATACCCTCTCTTGGGCTTTGGACTTGCTTCCTGTTCCTGTGGCAAGGGCATGTATTCTGATCGGTTGTCAGATTTCCATGGGGCCATGCAGGGGTAACTTTGTAGGTTGTCTTGAGTCCCAGGCTTGGTTGTACCTTGCTGGGTGATGCAATCTTCCCAGGTGCCATGTGATGAGATGAGTTGAGGGCTAATCCTATTATGTCCTGAGGGTGAACTTCTTTTGTTTTGTAGATAAACTGGCCCAGCCTTTTGTCTTGTAATAGGTTGACACCAACATATCTGCTGGGGGGCAGGGCAGGGAACTGAGGCTCTGAGTTTATGTCTTTGGAAACATGTTTCTCCTTTCGGGAGAATACAATATTCTGCCTTTTAAATATTTCCTAGAATATTTCATTCTTCTAGGAGAAGGGTGGGTGCTAACTTTCTACACTTTACTAAAGCTAGAACCGAGGGATCATGTTATGAAACTGAAGAGTAGGGAAAAAAAATAGGGCAGATAAAAAGATATGTTTTTCATTCAGGGATACAGCTAAATTACAGAATTTACTACCACATGAAATGTGCTGATTGCTACAAACTTGATCCTGATCTCTTAGAAACAGCAGACATAAAAAAGGAACTGAGATGTGTTTGGTTGGTTTGTGGGTCAAAATGTTAGACCCACCCAACCAGTGAAGTATATAATTCAATCTGTTCTGTGATCACAGGTAAGCGAATTAATTCAATACACCATATTTCAATAAATTATGCATATATGGATCTTACAGACCAGCTGTGAATGTGCGAGAGCTACCTATATGGAACTACTGTTATCCCATTTCTATATTTTTGTTTTCTTAACAGGAACAACATTTTCCTAGTAGACAAATGGGTTAACACTGGGATTTGGCTGATTCAATTCATGGGGAAAAAAAATCTGCTTGGCACATTACAGTTTGATTCAGCAAATCCTATGACAGCCCTGCTGTTTTCAGCTAGTGGTAGAGATTTTCTGCAGTTTCCTGTGACATTAAGTGCAAAATGTTTCCAGATGAGTAATGCCCATTCACAGCAGACATACATTGGAAAGGACAAGGGGAAAATCAAAGAAGGTGTGGTTTCATGGTTTTATTGCTTGAGCAAAAGTTGAAATAAACATGGTTTTATTCCAAAACTTTGATCTTTTCTGTCTTCTAATTACATTTGTCAATTGAAAATCCCCCTGGGTTCTTTCTTTGACTACCATCATTCCAATTATTTAACCATTTTGGTTCTATAACATTTGAATAAGAGCTAACAACCAAGTTTTAAAAACTGCTGGAGCCAAGTCTTCTTCCCCATGGTATGGGAAATAGAACATAAGATGACTAAATAAAGTATTTTTTTGCAATATTCATTTCATTATTTGGCTTCAGATTGATTTGCTGGTCATTTTGCTGAATGAACAGGTGTTTTGATTTACAGAGGAAAATTATATGATGTTTAGCAGCTATTCTGAGTCTGCAAAATCAGTTTCTAGCTGCTATCAAAAACTGCTAAAGACACATTGTCTAATCAGGCCTAAAGTAACTCAGCATTATTGAGCCATGGTAGTGCAGTGGTTAGAATGCAATATTGCAGGCTACCCATTGCTAGGAGTTCAATCCTGACCGGCTTAAGGTTCATCAGCCTTCCATCCTTCTGAGATCAGTGAAATAAGGACCCAGATTGTTGGGGGCACTATGCTAACACAGTAAATCACTTAGAGAGGGCTGTAAAGGATTATGAATCAGTATGTAAGTCTAAGTGCTATTGCTATTGCTATTAGAATCTTCTGAATTAAGTTACCCACTATATCCCTAGCATACCTTCACCTTATTCTTTTCAGCTACTTATTTCATCTATTGCAGTATATCTATAGCTCCTCAGAACATGGAATGGCTCTCTGACCTGCCAGACAGAGCTAATTTGGTCTAATGCAGGGTTCTTCAAAATCGACAGCTTTAAGACTTATGGACTTCAACTCCCAGAATTCCTCCTCCAGAATTCCTAAGCTAACATGACTGGAGGAGGAATTCTGGGAGTTGAAGTCCACATGTCTTAAACTTGGCAAGTTTGAAGACCCTTGGTCTAAAGGTCTTGGGTAAGACATAAAGCTAGAAGTCAAGACAGGGTGAATTCTAGTCCTTCCTTAAGCATGAAAGCTGGCTGGGTGGCTTTGGCCAATCACTTAAACTTGAGACTCTGGGTCAAACATCAATATCTCCCCATCAGCACTACAGTGGTTCTTCAGGGGATTGACACCAATGGGTTGTCCTCCATCACTTTAGGTCAGGTTTCTCGAGCTTGGTAATTTCAAGATGTGTGGACTTCAAATGCCAGAATGCCCAGGAGTTGAAGTCCACACATCTTACCCTTGCCAAAATTGATAAACATCACTCTAAACCAATGGTTCTCAACCTTTTCTTCACCACGGACCTCCTTTAAATTCTTTTTGGTGGCCACTGACCATGGCCATGGACCCCACAAGACTAAATTCAAGATTTAAATCATAACATTTTTTTTCAAGTCTTCATGGACTCCATGTGACAACTTCACTGCCCACAGAGATCTGCAGACCACAGGTTGTGAACCACTCTTCTAAACCATTCCAAGGACTACCTTTTAATGTACATGGAGTGCTCTTGAAAGCATGCAACCTAAACCAGGAAAAGAGAGAGGAGGAAAGCAAACAAATCTCCGGCTTGAGTGGGGGAATTGAACTAGATTCCCTACAAGGTCCCTTCCAACTCTTATTATCTGTTAAATCCATTATAATTCTGAAATATTTAATGGTATTAATATTTACTCATTCCCAGAATAAAGTTACGCCATTTATTTCCGTTCCCATGCTTCATTTCTGCTTATATATATTATTAAAGTTAATTTGCAATATTATGGGCAGATAAGCAACTTCAGTTTTTAAATAGCTTAGTGTTATTGGTTTGTGTCATTTCCCCTCCCCTCTCTGGAACAAACAAAAAACTACTTTATAAAAAGCCAGATCCTAGTATAAGGATAGTTCCATCTTTTTTTTCCCCCCTGAAATGAGGCTTAGCAGCTACACCCTTACAATAACTGAGCCAATACAGTTCAGCCAATCATGATTCAGAGGTGGTATTCAGCAGGTTCTGACTAGTTCTGGAGAACCTGTATTGGAAATTTTGAGTAGTTCAGAAAACCAGCAAATTTCACCTCTGACTGGCCTCACCCCCCTCTATTCTCTGCCTCCCAAGTCCCAGCTGATCGGCTGGGTCTTCTTTTGTTGCCCTGCACAGGAGAATAGAGCTGGAAATCAGGTTAGTGGAGTGGGGAGGGAATGGGATTTTGCAGTATCCTTCCCCTGGAGTGGGGAATGGAGATTTTACAATATCCTTCCCCTGCCACACCCACCAAACCATGCCCACAGAACTGGTAGTAAAAGTTTTTTGAATCCCACCACTGTCATAGTTGCTATTGAACATCTGGCTGCCAGTAATTGAGCTGTAGACCAATACTCAATTTCAGACCATTTGTGATACTTTTATACATTGACCATTGAGAGAATTCATAGGTGTCCTATCTGGTCATCATATAAACGCACATCAGAAAATAAATTTACCTCTCCATTTTGCCATATGCCAGCCTTCCCCAGATGGGCATCCCACTCCCCCAGATATGTTTCGCTGTCAGGTTTCCAAGTGATGAAATCCATTTAAAAAGAAAAGAGCAAAGTCCATCTTCCAAAATAATTTCTTTTACTTAGGAAAACAACAAATTGACAAAGTCCGTTGTAATTCTGGATCTGACACAACCTGGAATTACCCCACAAGAATAGAAATTAGAAAAAAACCCCAAAAGTCACATTCTCCAATAGAAGTAATTCAGTGTTGCTTGATGTCATAAATCTCCACCTCAAGGGGGCTCAGCATGGTCAGCTTGTGTTCTCACAGGAAGAAGAATCGCCTAGCCTAAACAACTCTCTCTATCTCTACTCCTCCCTCCTTAGGAATGTGGCAAACCATAACCACCAAAGAGAAAAAGAATATATCCTAAGCCGAATTAAAATGGCTACACATATGCCAATTTCCGGCTTGACATTCGCTTTGCAATTCGTTCTTAGTATTCTAAATTAGCTTGGTCTGAATGGGAAGTTGCATTTTTGGTTATTTGGAGGGGGCAGGCAGGCTCTGGTTTGGAAAAAGTTGCCTTGTACTCTGAAGTTGAAGTACGTGAGATGTTTAGCTTTCAAGATCCAGCTTGAGAATATCATGGTATAATAGCTCCTAACAAATTAGCCTTCTTGCAACAACAACAACAACAAAAGCTGAATAAAATGTTGGCAGGAAGGATCTCATGATTTTCCTAAGGCTGCCAATTATTTCCCACGGATTCATTGTATCTTTAACACAATGGCCTTTTTGTATCTTACTGCAATTGAGTAAGGAGAACCAAGAATGAAAGCCAGAAAACGTCAGAATTTCTCAACCTGGGGATGAAAGGGTCTTCCCAAGTGTAGGAATTGAGAAAACTGTTTGGCCTGCACTGTCGCAACCATGCAACAATTTATGGAATCAGAAATCCCTCCCCCCCCCCTTTTTTTTTTTTTATGAACACCATTTGACACACATTTGAACAAGGCAGCATCTGGGAAATGTCCCGGTAGTGTCAGCTTTCTTAGTCGCCATCTGCTTTCAGACTGATTTAGTTGCATTTTGATGAGGAAAAGAATTGATTTAAAACAAGAATTCCTTTCAAAAAAGCAGCAGAAAGCTAGGAAAAATGTTCAGTTGTGTGTATTCCTGTCCTCTTGCGTATCTCCACAACAGATCAGTGATAGACTGTCTGGAGCCCTCCTTGGGGTTAGAAGGACTCGGCCCCATTAAGCATTCCCAGGACTGAGGGACGATGGATACATCTAATAGTCCCTGGAAGAACCCCCATTTCACATCTGGGGCAGGGATGCCCAACTTTTCTCAGCCTGAGAGTTATCCAGATGTGTGCCTCAAAGCTGCTTTTTCAAAAGGCAACTGGACTTGCTTTCTTTCTTCGTTTATTTATTTAAAAAATGTATATTGCCATCGACTCACACATGGTGACTCAAGGCTGCTTCCAAGGATATAAAAATCACCATGTAAGAAAAATAAAAAGAATAGCAAGAAAAATGATAAAATAATAGCCCGCCATCCACCCCAGCAAAAATACACATTCATACTAACCTCTTAACGGTCTTCATCCTGCTCTGGGTTCAGAACCATGTCTTCAGGGCCTTCCAAAAGACTGTTAGAGTGGGGACCCTTCTAATCTCTGGGGTGGATGATGTTCCAGAGAGAAGGAGCCACCACGGAGAAGGCCCTTCTTCTGAGTTGCGCCAGGTGTATCTCCTTGAAGACCTTTTGCTTCTTATGGTTTTCTGCCTAGAATACCTCAAGGGCTGACATTGCCAGACCAATCCAGGTTCTTCATGGCTGCTAGTTGTTACCTTCCTCCCACTTCAGTCCCAGAGGTGGTATTCAGCAGGTTCTGACTGGTTCTGGAAAACCGGTAGCGGAAATTTTGAGTAGTTCAGAGAACTGGCCAATCCCACCTCTGGTTGGTTCTGCTCCCATCTAACCACTGCCTCCAGAGTCTCAGGTGATCAGCTGGGTCTTCTTTTGTTGCCCTGCAGAGGAGAACAGAGCTGGAAAGCAGGTTAATGGGATGCGGAAAGAATGGGATTTTGCAGTATATCCTTCCCCTAGAATGGGGTGGAAATGAGGATTTTATAATATCCTTCCCCTGCCATACCCACCAAGCCATGCCCATCAAGTCACACCACACCCACCAAGCCATGCCCACAGAACTGGTAGTGAAAAAAAAATGAATACCACCACTGTTCAGTTCCTCTGTTAATTTAAGATACATCTCCAATCTACCGGCCCAGGATGAAGTCAAACTCTATGTTTCGATACCTCTGTAAAACTTTTCCATTGAACAAATCCAAAAACATGATCAACTCGGTACTGAATCTTCAAGAGACACAAACACTAGGGGGCGGGGAAAAAAAACCTAGAAAACAAAAGTGAATGGGTCTCCTCTTTGGCCAATATAGTTGGATGCAATTAATATTAGTGTATGAAGGAATGATAGTGGTTCATAATTTATTTATTCCTTACGGCAGCCCCTTTTCTGAAGTATGTCCACAATGTTGCCTCCAAAATTAAAACAGAACACCATAGTATGGTTGAGCCATTGACTTTGCTTGTGGGAAACCGACAGAAAAGGTCTCAAATTGTGATCATGTGATCTTGGGATGCTGCAACTATCATAAGTGTGAACTGGTTGCTATATAGCTGAATTGTGATCCAGAGGTGGTATTCAGCAGGCTCTGACAGGTTCTGGAGAACCAATAGTGGAAATTTTGAGTAGTTCGGAGAACTGGCCAATACTACCTCTGACTGGCCATGCCCCCATCTATTCTCTGCCTCCCATTGAGTCCCAACTGATCAGCTGGGTCTTCTTTGGTTGCCCTGCACAAGAGAATGGAGCTGGAAAGCAGGTTAATGGGGTGGGGAGGGAATGGGATTTTGCAGTAACTTTCCCCTAGAAGTGAGGAATGAATGGAGATTTTGCAGTATCCTTCCTCTGCCATGCCCACCAAGCCACGCCCACAGAACCGGTAGTAAAAAAAATTAATCCCACCACTGTTGTGATCACATAGTCTTGGAAATATGACCAAGTGGTTGTTACCACATGTTCAGCATCATCACATCTTCAAATGGTTGTTAACCAAATAGCTAACCAAATGGTCACTAAGTGAGCACTACTGTATACCATATACAACAGGACTAAGCCCAGTTTGAAAATTATTCAAAAGAACTGCTTTGGACCCTTTAGCAATAGCAATATAGAACAGAATAATAGAATAGAATTCTTTATTAGCCAAGTGTGATTGGACACACAAGGAATTTGTCTTTGGTTCATATGCTCTCAGTGTACATAAGAAAAAATAAAATACATTCATCAAGAATCATAAAATACAACATTTAGTGATAGTCATAGATTACTAATCAGCAATCATATCATACATAGGTTACAAAAACACAATCAAAACATACTAGGAAAACAAATAAAACAATATAAATTGTAAAGATACAAGCAACACAGCTATAGTCATAAATGAGAAGAGATAGGTAATAGGAACCATGAGAATAATAATAATAATAATAATACAGTCTTACTAACAGTGTTGTGTGACTTAATGCCCGGTCCCACTGGCCGACACACGCAAAATGTATGCAAAAAGGAAACAGCAGATGAGCAAAATTTTGGGGGTGGCTCCATTCGCTGTCATCTGCTCCAAAAAGTGGTGAAAATTTGCATAAACAGAATGGAAAAGAACGGAAAAGAACGGATGTGGGTAGTATGTAGTGGGGATGTTAAACGGATGTTCATAGGAAGCCTAGAGGATGAAAGAGGATGGAAGTGGATGACACCTCCAAAGGGGTTCCGGGGGAGAATTTTGAAGCGGACGCATAGCAGAAGGACCGGATGGATAGCGGATGAAGCAGATGCATCACAGATGCCTATCGGAAACAAAGGGGATGTCGCACGGATGTATATCGGATGCAAAGCGTTCATTGCGCATGCGGGGATATGAATTGCATCAGCTCCGCGGATATAAAAGGATTCAGCACGCAGTCAGCATACAGGGGAAAGACGTGCTGCCACATACATCCTGCAGGAACACCATGGTTTGTCAGTCAGGCAAGAAGAGGAAGCCTGTGACTACTTGTTCAAGCCCTGGCAAAGTGAAGAAGGCCAGAACCAGCATCCCACCCCCTGGCACTGACTCTGAAGCTGCTGCTGCTACTGCTGCTGCTGCTTCTGCTGCTGCTGCTGCTATGGACCAGCCCCAATGCCCTCAAAGCCCTGCTGCTGAAGGCCCAGCTGCTCAAGCCCCTGAAGGCCCTGCTGCTCAAGCCCCTGAAGGCCCTGCTGAAGCCCCTGCCAGAGGGAGGAAGAGGCAAGGGAAGGAGAAGGGAGAGAGGAAACAGTACACCGTTTCCGAGGAGCATGAGGATGAGGTGCTGGAATGGCTGAGGGAGAACGAGTACCTGGATAAAGGGCCACAGACTCTATCGCAACACCAAGAAGCAGACAGCTTGGAGAGACAAGGCAGAGAGCCTGGGATACACTGCAGATGTACTCCTGGGATGGTGGAAGCACATGCACACCTGGTATGGCAAGCTACGCCTCAGAAAATCCGGGCAGGCCGCTGTCAAGCTCACTGACCGGGAGATGTACATCATGGCCAAGTGCAGTTTCCTGGAGGGTGAGGAGCAGCCCCTCTGACACCCCTCTCCCTCAGACAGCCCACAGACAGCCAATCCTCTTCCAGCCAGGAGCCAGCTAGCCTGTCCAGGCAGGTGTCTTCAGAGGGCCCCACGGCAGAGATCCCCCCCCCAACAGTTGCACTCCCCATTCCAGCAGACTTGGAGGATCCCGTGGAGGATGATGCCCTGCTGTCACAAATGGAGGAAGAAGAGTAGCCATCAGAGGGCAACCCACCCCCACCCCCAGATCCAGAGGATGCAGGCAGAGAGGCAGACTGGAAAGCCAGGACCACAGTGTGCTGTTGGAGATCAGGGACACAATGAAGACCAGCACAGAACTTCTCTCTCAGCTGGTCCACTTGGACAGATCATCTTTGGGCCGGAACACCTTCATCACCTACGTGAGCCAGACCCGGAGGGATCTGCCCGAGGCCCAGTACCAGGTGATGAAGGAGAAGATCACAGCACTTCTGCACAAGCCTCAAGGCCCAGCTGAAGCTGCTCCTAACCAGTCCAGGTCTGCTCCTCCATCCTAGGCAATGTCACAGCTCTTCCATGGCTTTCAACAGCCCCTCACTTACCAAGGCTACAACTACCAGGACTTCCCACAGCAGAAGCAGAAGTTCCCAGTCCACGCCCAGGTTCATCGCATGCCACAGACACCACTCCTCACCCAGCTGCAGACCAGACAGCCTACTACATTCCTCCTTCCTCCACCCCACAGCCAAGCCCGTCAATGGACAATCTGTCATCAGTATTGGGCCTGACATCTCAAGTCCTTGATGAAGGACCTCTCAACCTCACAGGACTCAGTCAGCTTTCGGACAGCTTCCTGAACACACCATCCCCTGTTGTACCCTCAGAGCCAAGCACTCCAATGGTGCCTCAGACCAGCACTCAAGCCACAGCCACCTCCACAGTCCCTGCCCGCTTAACAACTGAGACCATGGACATGACTCAGAGTGACTGAGAATAGTGTCAGAGACTGAGTTGTTTACTTGTTAAGTTTATCTTTGCTTAGGACACTTTACTTGGTTCATTTTGCTTATTTAATAAAGTCAAAAAGTTTACCTAAGAAAGTTAATAAAGGTTATCTTTGCTTAAGACACTTAATACACTTTACTTGGTTCATTTTTTTAACTGAATAATGTGTTGGTGAAAACTTTGAAAAAATGGTTAAGCCTTTGCATGCTTGTGGGATAGATAAGGATAGTTGTGGGATAGATAAACCTCCAGTGCAAGCATAGTGGGACTGTATGGTCCACCATCCCAGCTGCCACACATATGGACCTTTATTATCAATAACAATTTATTCATTGATCAACACATTTTAAAATAAACAAAGCTCTTTATTAATGCCCTATTCATTGTAGGACCACTCAACATACATGGCACAATCTCATCAGTGTTATGAGAGGCTCAGGGAAGCATCCATTAATCATCTATCATCCTGTCTTGCCATTCCACTGCTCCAGCTGGGGAGTTGTACCAGTGTCTCAGGAGGTTGCGCTGCTTCTTCTCTTCACGTGAAGCTCTGTTGGGGTCTTGTACATCCACAGTATCTATCAGGTTTCATCCTTGCCTCCATTCACCAGGCTTCATGTCCCAATTCCCTTGTTGATGGTCAACAAGTCTGTTTTGCAACACTGGGTAGTGGGTGTGCATGAGATTGTGCAGGATGCAGCAAGTTTCCATGATGCTCCTCACAGTCTGTGGGTCATGCTGCATGGTGGTGAGAAGTATCTGGAACCTGTTGGCCAGGATGCCAAAGGCGTTCTCCACCACCCGTCTTGCCCTGGAAAGCCTGTAGTTGAAGATCCTCTCTTCACGGGTGAGGTATCTTGAAGTGTACGGTTTCATGAGGTAGGTTCTGAGGGAGAACGCATCATCACCAACGATGAAGTAGGGCACATCTTGTGTGTCATTGGGTAGGGGGTCTGGATCTGGAAAACCCATGATGAGGTTGCGTTCCAGCCCATCCTTGAGGTCACTTGTGTTGTATACCTGGCCGTCTGAAGCTGACCTGTTGCCTAAAGCATTGATGTACATGAACTTGTAGTCAGCATCAACCATGGCAAAGAGGATGATACTGAAGAAGTCCTTGTAGTTGTAATAAGTGGACCCTGAGTTCGGTGGAGCTTTGCAGGCCATGTGCTTCCCATCTATGGCTCCAATGGTGTGGGGAAAGTTCCACCTCTGATACCACTCTTCTGCAAGTTTTCTCCAGCCTTGTTCAGTGGTGGGGCACTTGAGGAGCTCCTCCACGTATTCTTCAATGATGGCCTGTACCACTTCTCTGACCACTTTGCTGATGGTGTTGTGTGGCACCCTCCATGCATACTGCATGTTTCTGTATGTGGTTCCAGAGGCTAGGTGCCACAGAGTCAGTGCCACCTTCAGTCCAGGGTCCAGGTTGGGACGGAAGTTGGTGCTAGGCTTGGTCAACCTGGGCCTCAGATGCTCCACAACTTCATCAAACATGGCTGGTGGCATACTTATGCAGCGATGGAATGCACAAGGTCTTCATTCCTCAGCTCCACCATCAACTGGTCATACAGTCCAAACTCCATTCTTCTCCTGATCCATCCTCGGACTCACACAGCTCTTGGACGTCTCCTTCTTCTCCTTCTGTATAAAACTTGAAACAGTCTGAACAGGTTTTGGTTCTGGTGATGAAAGAGCGCAGCTATCATATGGGCTGTGTCATCATCCACGGTGGAGAACAATGGATGATGTTGAAGACCAAGACCAAGGGTGAAGAGGTCTGTACACCACGGCTGCTGGACTCATACTGAGATCCAGATGATTTTCTCCCCCTTTTTGTAGAAAATATCGGTTGTCCGCTAGGTGTCCTTCTACATCCTCTAGACATACTCCAGACATCCTAAATATACGAGATACATCCCAGATACAAATGTTTTCTCCGTTTTGAATACTTTATATATGAGATGCATATGCTTACATCCTTTCTATTTCCGTGCTACTAATGCTGTGTAAACGTTCTGTGTACCTTTCGTTTCCTCCCTCTTTCCATTTTCAGCTGCAGCGGATGTGAGTTGAGGGGATGGCCAGAGGATGCAGAGAGGATACAGCGGACGTTTAATGGATGATAACGGACATAGAACGTTTGTTGCCCATATATGTCGCGGATGTACATCGTACACAGTGGAAAGTTCATCCGTTCACAAAGTTTTGTGCAGCTCAAAACTTCTTGCGCGGATGAAATTGCAGTGGATGTATGCTCGACAGATAGAGCATATGAAACACGTATGCAGTGAGTACACAATGGATGCATCGCGTTTTCCAATGGATGGCAAGCTTTTTTTAACGCTTTATATCCTCTTTGCATCCATAAGTGCAGTGGGACCGGGCCTTTAGTTGTTTAAGGCCAGGTCACATCGCCCGACGGATGCAAAACATATGTAAAAAGGACACAGTGGACGAGCAAATTTTCCATCCGTTGTTATCCACTCTCAAAAGTGCCCCAAATTTGCATAAACAGAGCGGACAACAACGGACGGGGGGAGGATGTATCGCAGATGTAACATGGATGCTCAATGGTAGCCTAGTGGATGAAAGCAGATAGAAGTGGATGGCACATACACAGGGCTTCCGGGGGAGAATTTCAAAGCAGACGCGTAGCGGAAAGAGCGGATGCAGAGCAGATGAAGCGGATGCAGAGTGGATGCAGAGCAGATGCGTAGCGGATGCAGAGCGGATGCATAGCAGATGCGTAGCAGATGCAGAGTGGATGACGTGGATGCGTAGTGGATGCAGAAGGGATGCGTAGCGGATGCGTAGCGGATCTCTGCGCATGCGGGGAGGATGCATTGTGTCAGCCCCACGGATATAAAAGGAGGCAGCTCACAAGCAGGTCACCATTCAGAGGAAAGACCTGCTGCCAGACACATCTTCATCAGAAACATCTTCATCAGAGACATCTTCATCATGGGGAAGAAGAGGAAGCCTGTGCCATCTTCTGCCAGCCCTGGCAAGAGGGATAGATCCACCATCCCACTCCCTGGCGCTGACTCTGTTGCTGGTGGTGCTGCTTCTTCTGCTGCTGGTGCTGCTGCTGCTTCTTCTGCTGCTGGTGCTGCTGGTGCTGCTGGTGCTGCTCCTGCTGCTCCTGCTGCTCCTGCTACTGGTGCTTCTCCTGCTGCTGGTGGTGCTGCTGCTTTTCCTGCTGCTTCTCCTGCTGCTGCTGTGGTGGAAGAGGCAAGGCAAGGAGAAGGAGAAGGGAGAGAGGAAGCAGTACTCCATCGCAGAGGAGCATGAGGAGGAGGTGCTGGAATGGCTGAGGGAGATCAAGTATATGTGGAGGAAGGGCCACAGGCTCTATCGAGACACCAAGCGAAAGCAGGCGGCTTGGAGACAGAAAGCGGAGAGCCTGGGCTACACTTCAGATGTCCTCCTTGGGTGGTGGAAGCATATGCACACCTGGTATGGGAAGCTGCACCTCAAGAAGTCTGGCCAGGCTGCGGTCAAGCTCACCAACCGTGAGACCTATATCATGGCCAAGTGCAGCTTCCTGGAGGGTGAGGTCCGCCACCGAGGAGCAGCCCCTATGTCTATCCTCACTCTCAGGCAGCCCACAGACATCCAATCCTCTTCTGGCCAGGAGACAGCGACCGTGTCCGGGCAGGTGTCCACAGATCACCCCGCGACAGAGACCCCCCCGACAGCTGCACACCCTGTGCCAGAGGACGTGGAGGATTCTTTCACACACATGGAGCAAGAAGGAGCAGCGACCACCAGGGACCAACCCACACCCACCCTCAGCTCCACCTCCACAGAAAGCAGGCAGAGAGGCAGACCAGAGGGACAGAGCGACACTATCCTCTTGGAGATCAGGGACACAATCAAGAACAGCACAGATCTCCTCTCTCAGCTGGTACACTTCGAAATTCCTTCCTCAAACCGCAAGCCCTTCCTCACCTACATGACCCAGGCCCTCACGGACATGCCTGAGCCCCAGTACCAGGTGATGAAGGAGCAGATCACGGCGCTGCTGCACCACCCTCCAGGCCCAGTTGAACCTGCTCCCACCCACTCCAGGTCTGCTCCTCCACCCCAGCCGATGTCACAGCCCTTCCAAGGCTTTCAACAGCCCCTCCAGAAGTTCCACCTCTGATACCACTGTTCTGCAAGTTTCCTCCAGCCTTGTTCAGTGGAGGTACACTGGAGGAGCTTCTCCAGGTATTCTTCAATAATGGCTTGCACCACTTCTTTGACCACAATGCTGATGGTGTTGTGTGGCACCCTCCAGGCGTACTGCATGTTTCTGTACGTGGTCCCAGAGTCCAGGTGGCGCAGAGTCAGTGCCACCTTCAGCCCAGGGTCCAGGCTGGGATGGAAGTTGGTGCTCTGCTTGGTCAACCTGGGTCTCAGACGCTCCACAATTTCATCAAACATGGCTGGTGGCATCCTCATGAAGTTCTGGAATGCACAAGTGTTTTCGTTCCTCAGCTCCACCATCAACTTGTCATAGAGTCCAAACTCCGCTCTTCTCCTGATCCATCATTGAACCCAGACACTTCTTGGCCACCTCCTTTTCTTCCTGTAGAAAAGGTGAAAGACCCTGAAGAGGGCTTGGTTCTGGTGTTGAATAATGGTGGCTACCAAAAGGAGAGTGCAATGATCCATGGTGGAGAAGAATGGATGCTGTGGAAGAGCAAGAGCAAGGCTGAAGTGGTCTGCACACCAGGGCTGCTGGACTGAAAGTGAGATCCAGGTGATTTCCTCTCTCTTTTTATAGGAAATGTCGGTTTTCCGCTCGGTGTCCTTCCGCATACTCCAGGCATCCTCCAGACATCCTAAATATCCGAGATACATCCCCTATACAAATTTTTTTCCGTTTTAATGCTTTATATCCGAGCTCCATCCGCTTTCATCCTTTCTACGTCCATGCTACTAACGCTGTGTGTCCATTCCGTGTCCATTTCGCTTCCTCCCTGTGTCTGTTTTCCGCTGGAGCGGATGTGAGTTGTGCGGATGTGCAGCGGATGACTAGCGGATATAGCGGATGCATAACGGATGACGACGGACGTATAACAGATGTTCCCCGTATGTGTAGCGGATGTAGAACGGACGCGTTGGATACTTCATCCGCTCAAAAAGTTTTGTGCAGCTCAAAACTTTTTGAGCGGATGAAATCTCAATAGACGGATGCTGGACGGATGGAGAGTATGAAAAACGTATGCAGTGAGTACACAACGGATGTATCGCGTTTTCCAACGGATGGCAAGCTTTTTTTAACATTTTACATCCTCTTTGCATCCGTTGGTGCAGTGTGACAGGGGCTTTAGCAGAGTGTTGTTGTTTGGGGAAAAACTGTCCTTGTTTCTAGTTGTTCTGGTGTGCAGTGCCCTATACATTGTTTTGAGGGTAGAAGTTGAAACAATTTATGTCCAGGATGTGAGGGGTCTATAGATATTTTCACAGCTCTTTTTTTGACTCATGTTTTAGACAGGTTCTCAATGGAAGGCAAGTTGGTAGCAATTGCTTTTTCTACAGTTCTGTCAGTATCTTATTACGATACTACCTCATTCCCAGCGGCTTTCAAAAGGGAATCTTAAAGAAAGACTGCTGCTTTAATGAAGAACAAAGGGAAGACCAGAGCAATTCTTCTGAATCATTTTCCAACTAGGGCAGAACCCTAATTATATACATTTTTGCATTCCTCGTATATATGTGAAAGAATATTTTGAGAAATCCTACAGACCAATAGAGGGCAGTCACATCTAATTTATCATTGGCAATATTACCACTACTTTGGCAAGTAAGTCACCTTATTTTTTCTTTACAATATTTTTATAGCCAAACATATTGCTGAGGCTTGTTAATAAAACAAAATAAATAAAATAAAATAAAGCAGAATAGCATAATGGGCACAATGGGCACACATCTACTTTTGGCTTTCTTTTTCAGTATCTTCTCACCTAATCATGCTTAGCTCTGTATTTGTTTTGTGTAATGTAACACAGCTTTCCTGTATTCCTCCTTATACACATGCATGAGCCTTGGCCTTAGTAGGTTTTGTTTCTGATTGTCTCCAAGAAATCATTTGAATATTCTGATCCTTGCATCCAAGTAAATTGCAGTGAATTGCCTGCACGTCTAATTTCTGGCATCTGGCTTGCAACAGGAAGGGAGTGGAGAGGAAATATCGTTTCTAGTCTCTTGCCCAACCGCAACCACGTCCAGAATCAACAAGACAGCTTTGGAGAGCTGAAGCAGCTTGCTTACACGAAAGGGAAATGCCAGAGGGCTGAGAATGATGCTCAGCCTCAAATCTTTGGCTTTGATATTGGCAGGAGCGGCTGCACAGCCCCTCAGAAGGAAGAGAGAATCTGTGAGCCACAGGCAATGGGATGGGCTGAGAAGGAGAAGGATGGTTTACAGATCATTACAACTGCAGAAAATCTATACAGGGAGTCCTCGAGTTATGATCACAACTGAGCCCCAAATTTATGTTGCTAAGTGAAACATTTGTCAAGTGAGTTTTGCCTCATTTTGTGACTTTTCTTGCTACCATTGTTCAGTGAATCATTGCATTGGTTAAATTATTAATATGATTGTTATGTGAATCTGGATTTCCCATTGATTTTGCTTGTTGGAAGGTTGCAAATGGGGATCACATGGCCCCCAGGACACTGCAGCCACATGCAAAGCATATGAATTTGGATCATGTGACCATGGGGAAGCTGCAATCAGGGGGGTGGGATTCAGCCGGTTCAAATCGGTTTGGACGAACTAGATGCTAATTTTACATCTGATTCGCCCAGTTGCTGGGTGAGGGCTACGCCCACCCACCTACTCAGCCTCCTGCACCACAGCTGAGCCAGTAAATCTCACCCCTGGCTGGCCTCTCCCGCCCCACCCCACCCCTCCCAGGAGTCTCCACACAGCCCGTTTTGGATGCAAGATAAGTGCAGGGCCCTTGCAGAGGTCCTGCGGGAGCGAAAAACGGGCCTCCCTAAAGTTCTGGAAGTTCGGGAATGGGCTGTTTCTGGCATCCAGAGGGCCTTTGGAGTTCAAGGGAGGCCATTTTCATCCTCCCAAAGACTTGATGGAAGCCTTCAGAGCTCAGGGAGGGGAAAATTGGCATCCTGGAAGTTCCATAAGTCTGAAAATGGAACCATTTCGGGCCTCTGGAGGGCCTCTGGAGCCTGGGGAAGGCCATTTTCACCCTCCTGAAGGCTCAGTGAAAGCCTCCAGAGCCTGGGGAGGGTGAAAACACCCCTTCTGCCATGGTACAGGAGGCTGAGTAGGCCAGGCCCACCATGGCTACACCTACCCCCAGCAACTGGGCAGAGAACTGGTTGCTGAAATTTTTGAATCCCACCTATGGATGCAATGATCGTAAGTATGAAAAAAAGGTCACAAGTCACTTCTTTCAGTGCTGTTGTAACTTTGAATGGTCACTAAATGAACTGTTATAAGTCAAAGATTGCCTGTACATGTTTCATTTATTTAAAAATGTTAGCCATTTTCCCAGTGCCTCAGTAAACTCCATCCTAACACATTTAAAGATAAATAAGGTGTTAATATAAATAGCTTTTATTCCTTCTTGGCCCACCACCAGTGGATCAATTGGTTACTGGTGTTTATTTCAGCTGTCTTGTAATTTTTCCCCTGCCAAATGGGTTAAACATCAGTGATGTTGATCAATGATTGACATCATTGTGATTTTATGTACCAATGCTGTACAGGTAGTCCTCAACTTACGATCACAACTGAGCCCCGAATTTATGATGTTAAGTGAAACATTTGTTGTGAGCTATGCTGGCTGGAGAATTCTGGGAGTTAAAGTCTACAAGCCTTAAAGTTGCCAGGTTTGGATACCTCTGCTCTAAGCTGTTTACCCCCAACAATCTGGATCCTCATTTTACGAACCTCAGAAAGATAGAAAGCTGAATCAACCTTGAGTTGGTCATGATCCAATTCCTGCTCTGGGCAATGTTAGCCTACAATACCAAATTCTAATCACTGAGCCACCAGGGCTCTTGCTAATGCTGGCTATTAGCGGAGGATTAACCAGACAAGAGTATGGAGAAATACATTTTTATAGCTCCCATTATGGATAGATTGTTAGGAATGGGCTTGTATCTTTAATGACAGTGGCTCAAAGACTTAAGCAAATGAAATCGGCTGTGGTGGGAATGTAGTCTGGATACCCAGAAGGGAGGGGTTGCTTTCCAGAGGGCAAAGAATAAGCAGAACTTGGAAAGTTTGGTCAGCAGAAAAAAGGTTAAGGCAGTTCCTCCCTAGCTCTTTTCCAAGAGTACCTCTCTAGTTATACAAATAATTGCTTTAGTCTGGCAAGATTCTGTCTACCAGTGAAGAACAATAAAGTTAACTAGTTTTAAGTAACCTCGCATTCTTCGTACTTTGGTCTGACTGTTGTATTTATACATCAGGAAAACCATCTGTAGTATTACTTTTTCTAGAGATAGGCACTATTACCTTCTTCCTGGCATCTACAAGCCAGAAGCTTTGCTCCTTTAGATTGGGAACACGCCATCAATTTGCATGGAGAAAAGTGGTGAGGCTTATGTCATGGCATTACAATTTATTTATTTAATAGATTTTTATCCCGCTTTTATTATGTTTATAAATAACTCAAAGTGGCAACAATACGTAATACTCCTACCTCCTCCTCTTTTCCACACAACCCTCTGAAGTGGGTTGGGCTGAGAAAGAGTGACAAGCCCCCAGGTCACCCAATCAGCTTTCATGCTTAAAGCAGGACTAGAACTCTCAGCCTCCTGGTTTCTAGGTCAGTACTTTAACCATTACACCAAGCTAACAGATGT
>BLBF01000010.1:14586407-14649140 GCA_015471245.1 Laticauda colubrina
ACTACAATGACGTGGGATAATACCCGAAGGAAGCTGAACAGCACATATATATATATATATGTTACACATTACTTCTGTATGCACTATGGTCGTAAATTTCTATCATCATGGTAGTGTTTGCAAGGGGTATGTTGTTAAAAATAAAAATCAAGATGGCAGCCCTAATCATACAATTACCTCATTTTAAATGTGTCATACGGAGAATGCATGTAAAAAGGGTAGGGCTTCTATTGCATGGTTATCTTTGTCATTTTTACTTTTTTCACTCTAATCCCCACTGAGGCGCCTAATAAGCTTGTTTTGTGTGTGTGTGTGTGTGTGTGTGTGTGTGTGTGTGTGTGTGTATTTGACTGAGTATAGAGTCCTGATGACTACTAGACTAGCCTCTGCAATTTTCTTGGCAAGATTTCAGAAGTGGTTTGCCATTGCCTGCTTTTTAGGGCAGAGAGAGTATGATGGGCCCAAAGCCTCTCAGCAGGCTTTGTGCCTCAGGTAGGATTGGAACTCACTGTATCTTGCGTTTTAGCCGTACCTTAACCATTATACCAAATTGGTTTAAGGACCCTTTATGTATTAAAGTAAACATTCCACCATGATAGTATACAGAACTCACAGCTGATTCCTTTTCATTGGGATCCAGAAGTTATAAGTAATCTTTGATGTATGTCTGGTAAGGTAGCTGTTGGAAGTTACGATGGACCTCCCCAGGGCTATTTATAACCTGGATTCAAAATTTTGACAGCTGCTGTCCCACCCTCCCACAGTCACACAATCACATTGTGGGTGATTGGCAACCTCCCTTCCCCCACCAAATTTATAGCTAGCTTCCCACAGTCATAGTGACTGTGATTTACAACTTTTTGGGCGGCAGGAACCAGTGCTTACTTTTGGTTTCTGGCAAAAAACAAAATACCCTTTACCCATTATGGACAATGCATTTGTTTAACAACCATTGCATTTGCTTACTGACCATGATGATTCACTTAACAAGCACCACAAAAAAAAGATAATAAAATTAAGCATGTGGTGACCCGATTAATGTCTGGCAGAACTTAAAATTGTAATTGCAGGTTCAATTATGGTTGTAAATCGGGAACTCCCTGTACACTGAAACAAAAGATTTCTGGGCTGACGTGGGCTGCTCTTAGGTATTTTTCTGCTCTTTCTGCTTTCCAATAATACATCAGAATCTCTATCCATGGCAACAGCTGGATGCAGAATCATTAGTGCCCAGGATAGAGGCTCATATCATGCCATATCTGGAATTAGGATTCTGCTTCGACTTTTAAGTCATGGGTGAAAATCATACTTAATTCTGAAAACACTATGAAAAGGGTTATATGAGAAAAAAAGGAAATTGAAGTGATGTCAAACTGTTTCCTAACGAAAGAGATGCAAATTCCAGTTATCTTTTTATTCTTGCGTTTGTTTATTTTTCTCTCTTTCTCTCATTTTCTTTTACAGTTTTTCTTTCAGTCAAAGAGAAAAAGAGAAAACAAGTGGGAAGAATAATCCAATGCTGAAGTCTATTTAAGGTACCCTTGCTCAAGTCTTATTTAGAATGTCTCTTCAAATTCTATATTAATCCATGAAAATAAGAAAAGGGGTTCCAGATGGTTTGGGCTATCACCATGGAGATAATCCACTTTAAATAGTATGCAAGAACAGAGCAAACAAGATTCAGAAAAACCTTGAAATGGCAAAAATGCATCCAAGTTGCCAGGGAAAAAATTGACCTGCCCACAAATATGTCATCCATCAAGGCAGACAGATGAAGAAGCAGTATTCACCCACCATTTATCAAAATGGGTGAATACTATTATTATTGTTGTTGTTATTGTTATTGTTATCATTATCATTTATCAGATTTATATGCTGACATCTCACTGTCGCACGGCTTTAGTGACTTTGATGGTAAGACAAAAATTTGGTTTGCATACAGCGATTTGTATAATGTGATTTACACACTCATTTTCTCAGATTCAGAATAATATTAAATGGTGCTCCATTCAAAATCCCAGAAAGAAATACTTAGACTCCATTAATTAGAGAAAAGATATCTTTTACTGGAAATCAAGTGGTAGCATCAAAGGAATTCTGAATCTGAGAAAATGAGCGTGTAAATCACATATACAACATTCCCACCCACAATAATACAATCTGTCCATCCAATAAAAAGTTATGTGGGGGCATCTCCAGGTGGTGATGAGGCCTCTGTCCGTTGACCTTGACATATTTTATAAAGAACCGCTTGTGCATAGCACAGGAAAGAAACATAAGCAAGAAACTCCCCCCCCCCAACTTATACAGTTCTTTGTTGTAAAACCTCCAGCTCGCTTCCCATTATCATGTTGCCCCCTCCTCCCCCCGTTACTTATGGCAGCCGAAAGATGCAAAGCAAAAGAAGGAAATCTTGAAGGCTGACAGGGTGGCTGATTGCATGGTATTCCTCAGCATTCCATGATTTCTGGACAAACCCAACAACTATACGTTGCTTGTTCAGCAAACTATGATTCATAAATGGCAAGTCTGACATAATGCATGTTGCAATAAGATTCAGGGCTTCCAAGTTGTTGCACCAAGTTGTGGTTTGCTTAACCAATTTACTAAGTAAACTACAACAGCTGGTTTACCAGCACAGGTAGTCCTTACCTTATGGCCACAATTGAGCTCAACATTTCTGTTATTAAGTGAGACATTTCTTCAGAGAGTTTTGCCCCATTTTACAACTTTCTTGTCACCGTTATTTAGTGAATCACTGCAGTTGATAAGTTAGTAACCTGGTGGCTCAGTGAATCTAGCTTCCCCATTGACTTTGCTTGTCAGACAATCGCAGAAGGCGATCACGACTTTGGGACACAGCAACAGTCATAAATATGGACCCATTGCCCAGCATGTGAATTTAGATCACGTCATCATGGAGATGCTGCAAAGGGATGCTTGTGGGATGGGTAAGGATAGTTGTGGGATAGGTAAGGATAGCTGTGGGATAGGTAAGGATAGTTGTGGGATGGGTAAGGATAGTTGTGGGATAGGTAAGGATAGCTGTGGGATAGATAAACCTCCAGTGCAAACATAGTGGGACTGTATGGTCCACCCTCCCAGCTGCCACACATATGGCCCTTTTTTATAATAACAATTTATTCATTGATCAACACATTTCAACACAAACAAAACTCTTTATTAATGCCCTATTCATTGTAGGGCCATTCAACATACATGGCACAAACTCATCAGTGTTATGAGACAGCTCAATGAAGCATCCATTAACCATCTATCATCCTGTCTTGCCACTCCACTGCTCCAGCTGGGGAGTTGCACCAGTGTCTCAGTAGGTTGCGCTGCTTCTTCCCTTCACATGAAGCTCTGTTGGGGCCTTGTACATCCACAGTGTCTATCAGGTTTAGTCCTTGCCTCCATTCACCTGGCTCCATGTCCCCATTCCCTTGTTGACAGTCCACAAGCCTGTTCTGCAACACTGGGTAGCGGGTGCGCATGAGATTGTGCAGGATGCAGCAAGCTTCCATGATACTCTTCACAGTCTCTGGGTGATTGTGCATGATGGTGAGAAGTACCTGGAATCTGTTGGCCAGATGCCAAAGGCGTTCTCCACCACCCGTCTTGCCCTGGACAGCCTGTAGTTGAAGATCCTCTCTTCACGGGTGAGGTATCTGGAAGTGTAGGGCTTCATGAGGTAGGTTCTGAGGGAGAAGGCGTCATCCCCCACGATGAAGTAGGGCACATCTTGTGTGTCATTGGGTAGGGGGTCTGGATCTGAAAACCCATGATGAGGTTGCATTCCAGCCCATCCTTGAGGTCACTGGCGTTGTATACCTGGCTATCTGAAGCTGACCCGTTGCCTGAAGCATCGATGTACATGAACTTGTAGTCAGCGTCAACCATGGCAAAGAGGATGATACTGAAGAAGCCCTTGTAGTTCTAATAAGAGGACCCTGAGTTGGCTGGAGCTTTGCAGGCCACGTGCTTCCCATCTATGGCTCCAACGGTGTGGGGAAAGTTCCACTTCTGATACCACTGTTGTGCAACTTTCCTCCAGCCTTTTTCAGTGGTGGGACACTGGAGGAGCTCCTCCACGTATTCTTCGATGATGGCCTGCACCACTTCTCTGACCACTTTGCTGATGGTGTTGTGTGGCACCCTCCATGCATACTGCATGTTTCTGTATGTGGTTCCAGAGGCTAGGTGCCACAGAGTCAGTGCCACCTTCAGTCCAGGGTCCAGGTTGGGATGGAAGTTGGTGCTCGGCTTGGTCAACCTGGGTCTCAGAGCTCTACAATTTCATCAAACATGGCTGGTGGCATCCTCATGAAGTGCTGGAATGCACGAGTGTCTTCATTCCTCAGCTCCACCATCAGCTTGTCATAGAGTCCACACTCCGCTCTTCTCCTGATCCATCGTCAGACCCACACAGCTCTTGGACATCTCCTGTTCTCCTTGCATAGAAAAGGTGAAACAGTCTGAACAGGGCTTGGTTCTGGTGTTGAATGATCGCAGCTACCATAAAAAGTGTGTGATGATCCATGGTGGAGATCAATGGATGATGTGGAAGAGCAAGACCAAGGGTGAAGAGGTCTGTACACCATGACTGCTGGACTGATAGTGAGATCCAAGTGATTTCCTCCCCCTTTTTATAGGAAATATCGGTTTTCCGCTAGGTGTCCTTCCACATACTCTAGGCATACTCCAGACATCCTAAATATCTGAGATACATCCCATTACAAATGTTTTGCCCGTTTTAATGCTTTATATATGAGATGCATCCTCTTACATCCTTTCTATTTCCGTGCTACTAGCGCTGTGTGGACGTTCCGTGTACCTTTCACTTCCTATTTCCACTTTCAGCTGCAGTGGATGTGAGTTGCGAGGATGTCCAGAGGATGCCGAGAGGATACAGCGGACGTTTAATGGATGACAACGGACGTAGAACATTTGTTGCCCGTATGTGTCGAGGATGTACATTGTACGCGGCGGAAAGTTCATCTGCTCAAAATGTTTTGTGCAGCTCAAAATTCTTGCACGGATGAAATCGCAGTGGACGGATGCTGGAGGGATAGAGCGCATGAAACACGTATGTGGTGAGTACACAACGGATGCATCATGTTTTCCAATGGATGGCAAGCTTTTTTGTCCATTTTACATCGTCTTTGCATCCGTTGGTGCAGTGGGACATGGGCTTAAGCAACACCAGAATGTTTCCTTCCTGTCTTCCTTCCAGGATTAGGCCAGTAATTTCTTCTAATAACCCGTTCTCCAAATTGCTTAGTGTGTTAACAACCGCTTCTAGCGAATAGGTGCAAACTGGTAGAATCCCACCCCTGCACATATGGGTCCCTTTGTCTCTATTTGTGCATTATAAGCTAGACCCGTGATGGTGAACCTATGGCACGTGGGCTGGAAGTGGCACGCAGACCCACTTCTGCTGGCACATGAGAGGTTGCCCAGAAGAGCCCCACTGTGCATGCACATGTGCCCCCAGCCAGCTGATTGTCAGGTATCTGCCACACATGAATGGGGAAGACATACGTGTGGGAAACGTGTGTGCATGCACAGTGACATGCGGCATGTGGGGGGTTGTGTGCACATGCGCCAAGGCATGCGGTGCAAAGGGGTTATGCGTGCATGCACAGAGGTGCGCAGTGTGTGCAGGAGGTCACACATGCATGCTCAGGGGGTGCAGGGGGAGTAGTGTGTGCATTGCATCATGGGTGCAGGCACGCAACATGGAAAAGGTTAGCCATCATTGGGCTAGACACTGGGAAAAGTGTCAAAAAAAAAAAATCATGGCTGATAAAAAGAGAATATTTGTAGCTCAGGGATGAACTGCTAAAGCTGATGAAGTTACATAGTTTGGTAATGAAATGTCTACAAGAAAACAACCAAGCTCAGAAAGAATCAAAAACTGTATAGACTTCTTATTAATGTTACTTTATGAATACATTAGCAGAATAAAGGTAGTCCTTGACTTACAACAGTTCATTTCGTGACTGTTCAAAGCTACAACGGCACTGAAAAATGTGGCTTATGATCAGGAGTGGGATTCTACCAGTTCGCACCTATTTGCTAGAACTGGTTGTGAACATTCTAAGCAGTTTGGAGAACTGGTTGTTAGAAGAAATTACTGGCCTAATCCTGGAAGGAAGGCAGGAAGGAAACATTCTGGTGTTGCTTACAGAAACTGCCTCTCTGTTAACCCTTATTATATTCTTGACAGGACTAGACTTCTTGTCTCAGGAACTTCTTGGGAGTTTTTTTCCCCTCCTTTCCTGGCACTTTGCTTGTGTGGAGTGACCATTCAAATGGCACTGAAAAAAGTGACTTATGACCATTTTTCACACTTACAACTGTTGCAGCATCCCCACAGTAATGAGAGCTCAGGCAAGGAGATGTATGCCTTGATGTGAGTAATATTAAGTTAGCCACGCCCAGCCAATAACATGACCACCAAGCCACAGTCACCAACTAAGTCACGCCCAAAGAACCGGTTGTTAAAAAATTTGAATCCCACCCTGCATATGTGTCCTTTGGAAAGCATACACTATATTATTCCTCAGTTATTTGGACTATTTCCAGGGAAGAAAACAAATCCCTCTACATCTTGATTTGCTAATAACATAGCCCAAAATCCCAGTTACAGCAAACGTATGTTGCCTTTGATCTTCAGGTTGCATAGCAGAGATGGCTGCATTAAACCTCGCATAAACAAAAGCCAACATCCTGGCATTATGTAAGAAATAAGAAATCTACAGCACGTGAAATCAATAATCTTCTAAATTAAACTAATCAAGTTATCCTTTCAAAAGGGAAAGCGGGAGAGGGGTGCGCGTAATGATTCAACCCACGACTTTCCCCAGGTACTGAACTGCAGAGCCATATTGGAAGGAGAGATCTGCAGTTATGAAGGTTTAATTAGTGGAACTCTTAATTAAAAAGGCTTTCCACAAACAAGCAGTTTGCATGGCTTGTCTGGCTCATTGGGGGGGACCTTCAGCCATCATAAAAACAAAACAAAAACAGTCCAGTTTTTCTATGAAGGGTTACATGCAGAAATCTGTTTTCAGATGAGTTTCCTTTGCCAAGCGAGTGGAGGGGGAAGGCCTCAGACATATTTCACCTCCAGAAATTATTCTTTCCTGGCCAACAAGAACTTGGATCGCTTCCAGATGGAAACTGGACTTTGAAGCAACTATACAGTATCTCCATAGAGAGAACATTGTATGTCATAAGGTATTTAGCTGAAAGGGAATGGAATGTAATTCAGAGCCCCTAATACACTCAAGTTCACAGAAGGTAGTTTTGTCAAGTCCTTCTTCTTGACTCCATTTGTTTCCTGTTAATGGAACCAGCATGTTGTCACGAATAGAAGGTCCCTCAAAGTGGAAACTAGGCCTCCATTTAGGAGAGAACTAACCAAAAGCCTTCAGGGGAAAAAGAAACCCAGGAGACAGTGGTATATCGTAACTTATAGAGACCTGGTTCACACAAAAGCACTTAAACAGCTTCTCTGCTCATTTAAGCCTGGAGTAAATGCATCCAAGCCTATCTTGTAACTCGATCAAAACGTTTCATATATTAAATTAAGCCATAAAGTGGTTTCCTTGATGTTGTTTGAACCCAGTTATGGTGACAGATAAAGCCAGAGGTGGTATTCACCAGGTTCTGACCAGTTCTGCAGAACCAGTAATGGAAATTTTGAGTAGTTTAGAGAACCAGCAAATCCCACCTCTGACTGGCCCAGCCCCCATCTATTCTCTGCCTCCCGATTCCCAGCTGATTGGCTGGGTCTTCTTTTATTGCCCTGCACAGGAGAATGGAGCTGGAAAGCAGGTTAGTGGGATGGGGAGGGAATGGAGATTTTACAGTATCCTTCCCCTGCCATGTCCATCAAGCCACACCCACAGAACCGGTAGTAAATTCTTTTGAATCTCACCTCTGGGTAAAGCATGGGGTTTTTTTTAACCTAGAATGAAAACAGATTCCTGAATCCTTGCTATGAAGTGATGAGCCCTCTTTAATATCAAATTACAGATAGTCCTCGACTTATAACAGTTTAGTGACTGTTTGAAGTTACAATGGCACTGGAAAAAAGTGACTTATGACCATTTTTCACACTCACGACTGTTGCATTTCTGGGTCTAGCTGATGGCTGTGATCTGCCGTCCAAGACTCACCAGGTCCAAACTGGCTTAGCCCTTGAATCTCAACTAGGTCAATCAGGAACTGCTGCCTCCTGAGATCCTAAAACCCCAAATTAGTAATGCAAAGCATGCATAAATAATACAGGCTCTGCTTCTAAAACAATAGAAGAGGAATCTTCCTGAAACTATATTCTCTATGTTCTTTTCTCAGTTCAGGGCTAACATCCTGAACCATGGGTGTCAGTGGTGGGATTTAAAAATGTTCACTACCAGTTATATGGTGCATGGTTTGGTGGGTGTGGCCTGGCTTGGTGGGCATGGCAGGGGAAGGACACTGCAAAATCTCCATTCCTTCCCCACCCCACTAACCTGCTTTCCAGCTCTGTTCTCCTGTGCAGGGCAACAAAAGAAGACCCAGCCAATCAACTGGGACTCGGGAGGCAGAGAATAGATGGAGGCGGGGCCAGTCAGAGGTGGGATTTTCCAGTTCTATGAACTACTCAAAATTTCCAATACTGGTTCTCCAGAACTGGTCAGAACTTGCTGAATACCACCTCTGACAGGTGTTCAACTGTAGCAACTTTGTACTTCAACTCTCAGAATTCCCCAGTCGGATTGCTTAAAGTTTGTTAAAGTTTAGAAACATTGGTCTAGATTCCGATGGTGGTTGCCTCAGATTCTCCCCACTTCTATGGAATCAGTGCAGCTTGCATTATGTTTTTTCCAGTGCATTAGGGGGATTTCCAAAGAATGATTCATTGTCTATATATTGACACAGAGTTGGAGACTGATGCTGATCGAGGGCAATGGGAAAGAGGAAGAAAGGGAGGAGGAGACCATCTTTCTCCTCTCCCCCATCCTTTTATGAATGTATAACATTTAAGGATTGGGAGATACAAATTTCTCTGAAGTCTGAGCAGTTTTTCATGGAAACATGCAATTCTTCTTGGAAAACAGTCTTTTTCAAGTCAAGACTATTTTTTTTTCTGTTTATAGTGCTATCTCATCCACACTTCTTCCCATACTCTGTAACTATAACTTAAATGAAAACTGTATATGTTCCTTAATTATAGTTAAGGAGCATATATACTTTATAAGCTGAAGGCCACTTTGGAGGCTTTGAGGGGTATACCGTGGGGCTCACTCCAAAAACTAATGGGCAATACCAAGAGAAACATTTGATTTCAGTTCATTTCCATTTTGTTTAATTAATTAAAATTAAATTCTTAATTTCATTTTTTAAATTTAACAAATACCTCCTTCTTTCACATGAAATATTCTGGGACAAATTTTGAAGAAGTCAGTTTGAGAGCATTTGCAAAAGTTCATAGAGTCATAAGGCTGGAAGGAACCAAGGTCCTTTAGATCAACCCCCAAGGTTGGACTAGAACAGAGGTCTCCAAACTTGGCAATTTTAAGACTTGTGGACTTCAACCGGAGGTGGTATTCAGCAGGTTCTGACCAGTTCTGGAGAACCAGTATTGGGATTTTTGAGTAGTTCAGAAAACCAGCAAATACTACCTCTGACTGGCCCTGCCCCTATCTATTCTTTACCTCTATCAGCTGATAGACTGGGTTTTCTTTTGTTGTCCTGCACAGGAGAATGGAGCTGGAAAGCAGGTTAGTGGAGTGGGGAGGGAATGGGGATTTTACAGTATCCTTCCCCTGCCACGCCCACCAAGCATGCCACGCCCACCAAGCCATGCCCACAGAACCGGTAGTAACGTTTTTTGAATCCCACCACTGACTTCAACTCCCAGAATTCCTCAGCCAGCTATTTGAGTTGAAGTCCACAAGTCTTAAAGTTGCCAAGTTTGAGGACCCCGGACTAGAAAGTCTTCTAATCAAACTCCCTGCTCAAAGCAAGAGACCTTAATTGCATCCTGGATAAATTGATATTCTATCTTTTCGTGAAGGCCTCCAGCAATGGAGCACCCACAATTCCAGGAGTCAAACTGTTCCATTGATTAATTGTTCTTGATATCAGGAAATTTCTTCTTAGTTCCAGATTGGTTCTCTCTTTAATGAGCTTCCACCCATTGCTTATTGACCTGCCCTTAGGTGCTTTGGAGAATAAGTCAATAACACCAACTTCACTGTGACAACCCCTCAAGTACTAGAAGAACCAACACTTGAAGCTACTGTTTATAGAACTGAGTAACATAGATCAACTAATGTTGATGGTAATGAATCACATGGCTTTAATTTATTGATTTATAAACATCTGTAATTATGTTTGGGTATTGTTTTTCTAATGTTTAGTTAATAATTTAAAAAAGCAAAACATAAAACACAAACCAATTATCCCACAAAATCTAATTGAAATAATCGAGTCATTGATTGTACTGTATTCTTTCTGTCTGTGAAAGTAACGCTGATCTTTCTCTATTTTTCATGTCCTGGGTAGTAAGCAGTTTGAACATTCTTTTTGCCAAAAACCAGAAGTAAAGAACAAAAACTGCTGCAAATGGCCATAAATTTGAGCCAATTGCCAAGCACGCAACATGAGATTACGTGATTACAGATATATGTGCGGCCATTGTAACTCCAAAACAGATCCTAAGTCGCTCTGGGGAGATCGGTCATAACTTTCAATGGTCATTAAGTGATTGGTTGTAAATCAAGGACTGCCTATATAAGGGTCAATGTTTCCATGTGAAGGTGAAGGAAAGTTTTGAAATAAGTGCTTTGCCTAGGTCCCGTCTTATTAAAAAATATGTATAAATGATTTGGAGGACAGGTTTGGAAATAGAACCATCAAATTCTATTGGTATATTAAGGCAAAACACAAGGATTTTTGTGTTTATATACACAAGGTATTTTTGTGTTAATATACACAAGGTATATTAAGGCAAAACACAAGGGTAGAATACAATAATAGAGTTGGAAACCCTACTGGAAACATAGCTATGGCTAGATTCAGAAAGATCCTAAGCAGTGGTGTGATTCAAATTTTTAACAACCGGTTCTGTGGGCATGGCTTAGGTGGTGGGCGTGGTTTAGTGGTCATGTGATTGGGTGGACATGGCTTGGTGGTCATGTTATTGACTGGGTGTGGCCAACTCAATATCACTCACATCGAGGCATGCATCTCCTCGCCTGGCCTCTCATAACTGTGGGGATGCTGCAACAGTCAATAAGTGTGAAAAATGGTCACTTTTTTCAGTGCCACTGTAACTTTGAATGGTCACTCCACACAAGCAAAATACCAGCAAAGGAGGGGAAAATAATTCCAGAGACGTTCCTGAGACAGGAAGTCTAGTCCTGCCAAGAATGTAATAAGGGTTAACGGAGAGGCAGTTTCCGTGAGCAACACCAGAATGTTTCCTTCCTGCCTTCCTTACAGGATTAGGCCAATAATTTCTTCTAACATCCAGTTCTCCAAACTGCTTAGAATGTTAACAACCGGTTCTAGCAAATAGGTGCGAACTGGTAGAATCCCACCCCTGATCCTAAGAAGCTTGAACATCAAGACTCGCAATTTGAACTTCTACCTGGTATTTCTTTGGAAAAATCAAAGCCACAAGTATAGGAGGGGGAGAATTAAACTAAGCAGTAATCATGCAAAAAGGAATTGTACTCATAAACTGAACACAAGCCAACAATTTGCAACAAAACCAGGTACAAGTCTAGGTTGCAATAACAAAATTATATTGTCACAGGCATTATAATTCCTCTTCATTCTGTATTTGTTAGTCTTACTTAGAATACTGAGCACAGTAGGAAGGATGTTGGCACATTGGAGCCTGTCCAGAAGGGCAAGATACTAAAGAAAAAATATATGAGAATAGACGAGAGACAATGGGAAGATTTAGCCTGGGGAAGAAAAGGCTTTGGGGAGATGTAATGGCTTTTCGGATTCTGAAAGACAGGGCAGAATAACAGAATTGGAAGGGACCTTGGAGGTCATCTAGTCCAACCTCCAGCTCAAGCAGGAATCCATATGCCATTTCAGACAAATGGTTGTCCAATCTCTTTTAAAAACGTCCAGTGTTGGAGCATTTACAACTACTAAAGGCAAGTTTTTCCACTGATTAATTGTTCAAAGAATGTTCAGAGCTGTTCCAGAAAAAAGAACAAGAAACAATTTATTTAAAGCCCCTATCACACTGCACCAACAGATGGAAAGAGGATGTAAAACGGAGAAAAATACTTGCCATCCGTTGGTTAACGCGATGCTTCTGTTCTGTACTCACTGCCTCCGTTTTGCTTCCTCTCTATCCGTCCAGCATCCGTCTATTGACATTTCATCCGCTCAAAAAGTTTTGAGCTGCTCAAAACTTTCTGAGTGGAAAATGTATCCAACGCGTCTGTTCTGCATCCACTAGGCATACGGGGACATCCGTTCTGCATCCATCGGCATCCGTTATGCATCCGCTATATCCGCTAGGCATCCACTGCGCATCCGCACAACTCACATCCGCTCCAGTGGAAAGCGGACACAGGGAGGACGCGGAATGGACGTGGAATGGACACGCAGCATTAGTAGCACGGAGGGAGAAAGGATGAAAGCAGATGCAGCTCGCAAAGAAAGCATTTAAAATGGAAAAAACATTCGCAGAGGGGACCTATCTCAGATATTAAGGATGTCTAGAGGATGCCTAGAGGATGCAAAAGGACACCTAGCGGAAAACCTGTATTGCCTATAAGAAGGGGGAGCAACTCACCTGGATCTCACTTTCAGACCAGCAGCCCTGCTGTGCAGACTTCTGCAGCCTTCATCTGCCTCTTGCTCTTCCACAGCATCCAGTCATGTCCACCTTGGATCATAACAAACTCCTTTTGGTAGCCACCATCGTTCTGCAACAGTGCGAAGCCATCTACAGGCTCTGTGAACTCTACTACGGGAAGAAAAGGAGGCGGCCAAAAAGCGTCTGGGTCCGAAGATGGATCGGGAGAAGAGCAGAGTACGGACTGTACAACAAGCTGATGGTGGAGCTCAGGAACGAAGACACTCAGGCATTCCAGAATTTGATGAGGATGCCTCCAGCCATGTTTGACGAAGTTGTGCAGCGGCTGACACCCAGGTTGACCAAGCAGAGCACCAACTTCCGGCCCAGCCTGGACCCTGGGCTCAAGGTGGCACTGACTCTGCGCCACCTGGCCTCAGGGACCACCTACAGGAGCATGCAGTATGGCTGGAGGGTGCCACACAACACCATCAGCATTGTGGTCAGAGAAGTGGTGCAGGCCATCATTGAAGAGTACATGGAGGAAGCTCCTCCAGTGCCGCTCCACTGAAGAAGGATGGAAGAAAGTTGCAGAGCAGTGGTACCAGAGGTGAAACTTCCCACACACTGTTGGAGCCATAGATGGGAAGCACGTTGCCTATAAAGCGCCAGCCAAGTCAGGGTCCACTTATTTCAACTACAAGGGCTTCTTCAGCATCGTTCTCTTCGCCATGGTCGATGCTGACTACAAGTTCATGTACATCGATGCTTCAGGCAACGGGTCAGTTTCAGATGCCCAGGTATACAAAGCCAGTCACCTGAAGGATGGACTGGAACGCAACCTCATCATGGGTTTTCCAGATCCAGATCCCCTACCCAACGACACACAAGATGTGCCCTACTTCATCGTGGGGGATGACGCCTTCTCCCTCACAACCTACCTCATGAAGCCCTACACTTCCAGACTCCTCACCCGTGGAGAGAGGATCTTCAACTACAGGCTGTCCAGGGCCAGGCGGGTGGTGGAGAACGCCTTTGGCATCCTGGCCAACAGGTTCCAGGTACTTCTCACCACCATGCAGCGTCGCCCAAAGACCGTGAGGAACATCGTGGAAGCTTGCTGCATCCTGCACAATCTCATGCGCACCTGCTACCCAGTCTTGCAGAACAGGCTTGTGGACCTCCAACAAGGCAATGGGGACATGGAGCCTGGGGAATGGAGGCAAGGGCAAAACCTGATAGACACTGAGGATGTGCAAGGCCCCAACAGAGCCTCATGTGAAGGGAAGAAGCAGCGCAAACTCCTGAAACACTGGTGCAACTCCCCAGCTGGAGCAGTGGAGTGGCAAGACAGGATGGTAGATGATTAATGGATGCTTCCTTCAGCCTGTCTCATCACACTGATGAGATTGGGCCATGTATGTTGGGTTGGCCTACAATGAAAAGGGCATTTAATAAAGAGTTGTGTTTGTGTTGAAATGTGTGGATCAATGATTACATTATTATTGATAATAAAGGGCCATAGGTATGGCACCTGGGAGGGTGGACCATACAGTCCCACTATGGTTGCACTGGAGGTTTATCTATCCCACAGCTATTACCCATCCCAAAGGTATCCCTGCCCATCCCACAGGTATCCCTGCCCATTCCACAGATATTACCCATACCAAAGGTATCCCTGCCCACCCCACTGCTATCCTTACCCATCCCACAAGCATGCAAAGGCTTAAACCATTTCTAAAAGTTTCCACCAAGACTTTATTTAATAAAATAAATGAGGCAAGTGTGTGAATCAAAGATAATCTTTATTAATAACAAGCTGTAAAAGAAAAATGACCCAAGTCAAGTGTCCAAATAAAGTCTACAGGTAGCCACCCAGTCTCTGGCACTCTTATCGGTCACTCGGAGGTGTGCCCAGTCTCAGGGGTGAAGGGTCCAGGTGCTGTGAAGGTGGCTGCTGCTGGAGTGTTGGTCTGAAGCCCCACTGGGGTGCCTGGCCCCGAGAGAACAATGGGTGACGGTGTGTTGAGGAAGCTCTCAGACAGCTGGCTCAGCCCCGTGATGTTGAGAGCTCCTTCCTCCATGCCATGGGGTGTCAGCCCCAGTACTGAGGACAGATGTACTGAGACCGGGCTTGGCTGTGGGGTGGAGGAAGGAGCAGTGTAGTGGGGCTGTCTGGTCTGCAGCTGGGTGAGGACTGGCGTGGGTGGCATAGGTGATGTGGGTGGCATCGGTGGCGTCGGTGGCATCAGTGGTGTGGGTGGCATCGGTGGCATTAGTGGAACCAGTGGCAACGGTGGCGTCCGATGAGCCTGTGCCTGGACTGGGAAGGGCTGCTGCCTGTGCTGCTGGACCTCCTGGTAGCCGTAGCCCTGGTAGGTGAGGGCCTGTGGGAAGCCTTGGAATGGGAGGGACATCACCTGGGGTGGAGGAGCAGACCTGGACTGGGTGGGAGCAGGTTCCTCTGGATCTGGAGGGTTGTGAAGCAGCTCGGTCATCCGGTCCTTCACCACCTGGTACTGGGGTTCTGCCATGTCCGTGAGGGTCTGGTTGACATAGGTGAGGAAGGGCTTGTGGTTGGAGGATGAGGAGTCAGTGTGGACCAGCTGAGAGAGGAGATCTATGCTGCTCCGGATGGTGTCCCTGATCTCCAGCAGGACAGTGTGGCTCTGCCCCTCCTGTCTGGCTCTCTGCCTTTCTGTGGAGGTGGAGCTGGAGGTGGATGCGGGTAGGACTGTGGTGGAAGTGCCGTCTCCTTTCTCCCACTGCGCCAGGGAGTCCTCCACACACTCCGCCACGGTTAAAACAACTGTCCGCGGGTTCTCCGCTGTGGGACGCTCCACAGAAACCTGCCTGGAGACAGGAGCTGACTCTCGGCCGGAAGAGGACTGGCTCTCAGCAGGCTGCTGGAGAGAGAGGGTTGTGAGAGGGGCTGCTCCTCGGTGGCGGATCTCACCCTCCAGGAAGCTGCACCTGGCCATCACGTAGGTCTCTCTATCTGTCAGCTTGACCGTGGCCTGGCCAGATTTCTTGAGGTGCAGCTTCCCGTACCAGGTGTGCATATGTTTCCACCAGCCGAGGAGCACCTCCGAAGTGTAGCCCAGACTCTCCGCCTTCTCTCTCCAAGCAGCCTGCTTCCTTTTGGTGTCCCTGTAGAGCCTGTGTCCCTTCCGCCACAGATACTCATTCTCTCTCAGCCACTCCAGCACCTCATCCTCGTGTTCCTCCTCAATGGAGTATTGCCTCTTCCTCCCTTTGGCAGGACCAGATGGGCCCTCATCAGAGGGGCTTCCAGGTTGTGGGGGCTGCTCCTCCACACCACCAGAAGCAGCAGCACCAGCAGGATCATCAGCAGCACCAGCAGCACCAGCAGCACCAGCAGGATCATCATCAGCAGCAGCAGAGTAAGCACCAGCAGGATCAGCAGCAGCAGCAGCAGCACCAGCACCAGCAGCACCAGGATCAGCAGCAGCAGAGTAAGCACCAGCAGCACCAGCAGTATCAGGAGCACGAGCAGGACCAGGAGCATGAGCAAGACCAGCAGGACGAGCAGGACCAGGAGCATGAGCAGGACCAGCAGGACCAGCAAGACCAGGAGCACCAGCAGGACCAGCAGGACCAGCAAGACCAGGAGCATGAGCAGGACCAGCAGGACCAGCAGGACCAGCAGGACCAGCAGAACGAGGAGCAGCTACAGCAGAGTAAGCACCAGCAGAAGCACCACCGCCAGAAGCAGCATCAGCAGAGTAAGCACGAGCAGAAGCACCACTGCCATAAGCAGCAGCAGCAGCTCCTCCAGAAGCAGAAGCAGCAGAAGCACCACCGCCAGAAGCAGCATCAGCAGAGTAAGCACAAGCAGAAGCACCACCGCCATAAGCATCATCATCAGCTCCTCCAGAAGCAGAAGCAGCAGAAGCCCCAGCCGCAGAAGAGTGAGCCCATGCTACAGAAGTCCCAGCAGAAGCAGAGTGAGGGCCAGGGGGTGGGAGGGTGGCCCTGTCCCTCTTGCCAGGGCTGGTAGCAGATGGCTGAGGCTTTCTCTTCTTCCCCATGGTTGTGGGGTTGCTCACTGGCAGCAAGGCTGGCAGGCAGGCAGGCAGGAAGGCTGGCAGGAAGTCAGGCACCAAGGCTTGCAGGCTGGCAGGCAGGCTGGCAGGCTGGCAGGCAGGCAGCAAGGCTGGCAGGCAGGCTGGCAGCAAGGCTGGCAGGGAGGCTGGCAGGCAGGCTGGCAGGGAGGCTGACAGGATGGCAGGCAGCAAGGCTGGCAGGCAGGCATGCAGGGCAGGCTGGCAAGGTACTCGATGTGTCTGGAAGCAGATCTTTCCTCTGAATGGTGACCTGCTTCCGAGCTGCTTCCCTTTATATCCGCGGGGCTGACGCAATGCATCCTCCCCGCATGCACAGTGAACGCTGTGCATCCGCTAGGCTTCCGCTAGGCTTCCGCTGTGCATCCGCTTCATCCGCTCGGCATCCACTCTGCATCCGCTCTTTCCGTTCCACGTCTGCTTTGCTGCGGCCCCCCGGAAGCCTTGCGGATGTGCCATCCGCTCCCATCCGCTTCCATCCGCTAGGCTTCCGTTCTGCATCCGCTTTCCATCCGCCCTGCGTCCTCCCCCCGTCCGTTCCTTTCCGTGTTATTAAAATGCAAATTTTTGCCCCTTTTGAGAGCAGATAACAATGGATGGAACATTTTTCTCATCTGCTGTGTCCTTTTTACTAACGTTTTGCATCCATCGGCCAGTGTGACAGGGCCTTAAATGACTAGGAAGGAAATGTTGGTTTGTCCTAACAAGTTCTAAAAGTGAAACATGTCCAATGCTGTCATGAAATGAACTGATGTGCAGGAACTACCTTCTCTGGGGGTGTTTAAATAGAGGCTGCATTGCACCAATGATGTAGAACCAGAGCAGGTGAATTCACAAATTGTATGAAACTCAAACTCAGGTTCAAATAAAGGTAGTCCTTGACTCACAGCCATTGGTTTAGTTCAGCCATTGGTGTAATTCAACATTACAATGTTGTTGGAAAAAGTGACTTAGGACCAGCCCTCGTACTTAATTGCTGTTGGAGCATCCCCCTGGTCATGTGATCAATATTTGGATGATTGACAACCAACATGTATTTATATTGGTTGAACATCCTGCAGTGATGTGATTGCAATTTGCAAACTTCCCAGCTGATTTTCAACAGGCAAAGTCAATGAGGGAAGCTGGATTTGCTTAATGACCATATACCGATAATTCACATAACTGCAGTGATTTGCTTAACAAACATGGCAAAAAAGTAGGATGTAAACTGGGCCTGACTTATTTTACAATCACCTTGATTAGCAATGGAAATTCTGAAGCTAATTGTGGTCATAAATTGAGGATTACCTCTGATACAAAAAATATTTTCCATCTGAAAGCTAATAACTGCAGCTCTTTCCATATCTGGCTGGTCCAACTTGTGATCTCAAGAGCAAAGGCAGCCAATGACCAGCCCTATATGGTTGCTTTCTCAGGGTTTGATAAATGTCATTCGGCATAAAGTGTTGGCGCCAAGGTGAGACCAAATAAAGTAACTAACAAGAGCTGTCAGCATTGGCTGGTGCACAAGAATTGAATTTTGACATGTTTGCTCTTATTTCAGAGTGATTGTGCTTGGGATAGACTCTAAGCTGCATCTTGTGGTGAATTCTGAGTAAGATTTGGATTGGGCATGAACCCTGAGTTTTAAGTGCTACTTTCACCTACATGAGAAGCTGTGCTTGATGTTTGCAGAAAAAGGAAATACTTCTAACTGTTCCGAAGCTCTTTCAGTACAGAAGCTATCAAAGAAATCTTGAGATTGTGTTGATAGTGGGCACAGTGTCATTAGATATTCGATTGGTGCCCACCAAGCTTATTGTCCCTCATGACTTTTAAAAATCTTTTCATAAAAATATTAAATAGGAAGATTCCATGCAGAAAAGAAGAACACCAATCCTACTCATCTTGCTGGACCAGATTGGGTGAGTAGAAACAGCTGGAAGGAGACAATCTGTCAGGTAACTCAGATCCAAGCCATGAAGCCCAACCCAGCCTCAAGCCCAATAATTTATGGCTTGTTCAATAAACTATAGCTAAAACAAACCATTTATTCACAGTCTGGTTAAGCAGGCAGTGTCAGGCAAGAAATGGTAATTTAGCCCCCAAACCTTTAAAGTTCATCCAATGTGCAGGGTCACCAGTAGTTCACGATATCTAGTATGGGAAGAGAATTTATCTAAGCACAACTAGATTGAACCATGAAATCTTTTCCCCTCCTTCCAGGCAGGAGTTGATTTTCCTTGTTGTTTCATTTGGGACAGATTCAATCTGATAGGGCTGTCCAGGACGTGATTGTTGCCTTAAGAAAAGTTGGTGACATTCCAGAGAATTTTCTAGGGTGTAAGGCTAACTTGACCAAACACGCATTCTAAGCAATCGCTGAAGGTGTGACCTTGTTTAGGACAATAATCTCCCTTTACTTCAAGGTAGCCAAAAGAAATGAATGCCAAATATGAGTTAAAAGACTATGTTCTTCCTGAAAGGATGTTGGGAAAAAGAGACTTCTACTTGACAAGCCATAGCATGCTGTGTAAGAGAGTGTCAAGCCAAGCTCAACAAGGCAAGATCAAGCAAGCAAAAACTACACAGATTTCAGTTATTTTTAACACTAGTCATGGGAAAGGGTAGATACAAAGTCTTGGAAACTGCACAAGGAATATCTAATCTTCATTTATTGTGAACTCATTAAGGTGGAGTCGCTTATAATCGGAAATGGTTCTTCGCAGGTTTCTTGTTGGTTGAGCTACGTTGCCATTTATAAGATAAGCTGCCCACTGACACACCTTGGAACTCGATTGTTTATGTCTACAGAACTACCCTTTTCCAGCCAAATATTTTCAGTACTTTCCAGATTCATCCAGAATTGCTTAGAACAGTGTAAAGCAGAGGGTTTTAAACATTTTCAGGCTCTGGATGTATATGTGTGTCTTTGCATGTTCTGTGCATGTCCCTGACTTCATCCAAGGGAACCTTTTCTCCACAAAACCCTATTAGTTTGAAAACTCTGTGCATGTTGAAAACTCTTCATGCAAAGTCCAACTTTCAAAGTTTGAAGAAGCAAGATAGGAAGAGCACTGGCACTTTTGAACTTGGAGTTGGAGAAGCCCAGCCAAGAAAACGAACAAATGGATCATTGAACAAATTAGCCCACAATTCTTACTTGAGGCACAAATGTCCAGGTTCAAATTATCCTACTTGGACACACACACTCTCTGGAAAAAGCTCTAATGCTGGGAAAGATGGAAGGAAAGAGAAGATAACCAGCAGCAAGGTGGACAGACTAAGTTCTATCATGAGAGCACCATTAGAAGAAAGCACTATTAGGAGACCTGAAAAAAAACAAGTTAGGTTGCCATGGAGAAAATTGATCTATGTGATTACGAAGAGTTGACACAGATTTGATGACTCACAGCCAATCAATCAATTATGGCTTGGCATATCAACAATTAGCAAAAGATGCTGAGATGCAAACACTGGCTAATGCACTCCCTTACTCCCAGCTTTTTTCTAGCTCAGGGACACATTTAAAATTCTGAGAGAAGGTGATGGATGTCACTTCAAAACGACTGTTGTGGGTACTACCAGCCCCCAAACCTCCAGAAACGTGGCAATTTAAAGCATAGTTTAATAGTATGCTGTAAGTGTTATACTCAAGAGACCAGGGGTGGGATTCAACCAGTTAACACCTATTCGTCAGAACCAGTTGTTAACATTCTAAGTAGTTCAGAGAACTGGTTGTTAGAAGAAATTACTGGCCTAATCCTGTAAAGAAGGCAGGAAGGAAACATTCTGGTGTTGCTTACAGAAACTGCCTCTCCGTTAACCCTTATTAAATTCTTGGCATGACTGGATTTTGTGTTTCAGGAACTTCTCTGGAGTTTTTTCCCTCCTTTGCTGGTACTTTGCTTCTGTGGAGTGACCATTCAAAGTTACAATGGCACTGAAAAAAAGTGACTTATGACCATTTTTCACACTTATGACTATTGCAGCATCCTCATAGTCATGAGAGGCCAGGTGAGGAGATGCGTGCCTCGATATGAGTGATATTGAGTTGGCCACACCCAACCAATAACATGACCACCAAGCCACACCCACCAACTTAGCCATGCCCACAGAATCGATTGTTAACAAATTTGAATCCCACCCCTGCAAGAGACCAAGCCTTTTAAACAGTTGGTCACCCTGTATGGTTAGTTTGAAGTTTGTTTTGTTCAAACCTTTTTACTTTCCTCAGCACAACCACTTTATTTAATAGCTTTTACAACTACTTCTATAACCCTTCTGATTGTTAGACACATACACACCGCTTGCACAAATGAAGTTGTGCATCCTTTTGCTCTCACCTGCCATTTCTGTGGTTCGGTTCTGAACAGACCGCAGACCAGTAGTGGGCTGTGGCTCAGGGATTGGGAACCCTTAATTAAGCAAAACTGTGCAGCTTTAAATCGTTGCCATATATCTTAAAGTTGCCATGGTTGAGAAACAATTCTAGAGTAATAAAAAAGGGGGACACAGCTGAGCCAGTGTTTCAGCATGGTAGCTTTATTGGCAGTCATAAATGCAGAGACTCACAGGGTAAACTGGGAAGGAATGCCCCAATTCAAACGCTGCTTTGAGTCTCTTGTCATTCTTTAAATTATGAGATGTTTTACACGAGTGTTAAATTTAATATGGATACCAAATGTTTAAAGTAATATATGATGGAAGTAAGGAATGGATGGGGGTAAAATGAATGCTTAGTGAATGGTTCAGCATTGAGCAGGAAGTAATGCAAAGATGGTTGATGTGTGTATCAATAAATGTATAAGGAATGTTTGTGGTGACATTCAAGGTGTGTTGTTTGAGAATATGAATGTATGCAGTATTTATTTTTGTAGTTAGATAATACTATGTTGTTAGCTGGTGTGCCATGAACATGAATCTCAAAATACTGTATATTAATTGATTATGTACCATCAAGTCATTTACAACTCTTAGTGACAACATAGATAGGTTTTCTCCATGAAATATTTAACTGATTAACAGAGTTGGAAGGGACCTTGTAGGTCATCTAGTTAACCCCCTGCTCAGGCAGGAAATCAATATGCCATTTCAGACCATTGGTTGTCCAATCTCTTCTTAAAAACTTCCAGTGTTGAAGCACCCACAACTACTGAAGGCAAGTTGTTCCACTGATTAATTAATTAATCCACTGATTAATTGTTCAAATAATTTTCAAAGCTTTTCCAGAAGAAAGGACAAGAAATAATTTATTTAAATGACTAGGAAGGAAATGTTGGTTGGTCTTAACAAGTTCTAAAAGTGAGAGGTGACCAATGCTGTTGTGGAATGAACTGATATGCAGGAACTACCTTCTCTGGAATTTCTGACAGATGGTATATCTTTATCTAATCTGTTCTTTTAATTATTCTAATGGTGCAGTCATCTCTATTGTAACTGAGTCCATTTACCATGCTCCTGGGCATCCTTTTCTTTTCCTTTCAAAGATCAAAGCCACAATACATTTCCTGTCCTGCTTCTTTAAATTCCAGATTTCTTTTCCATGGAGTGTCACCATGGCTTACTGATCGAGGAAAATATTTGTAGCTCAGATTTGAAATGAGGGGTCCTTGATGGTCTCTGAGCTTGGTTGTTTTCTTGCAGATGTGTTATTACCTGAACAGTGTTGATGTTACCTAGTTCGGGTAATTAAATACTTCTTAGTTGTAAAAAAACAACTAAGCTCAGAGAGCACCAAGGACCTCTCGGTTCACGGCTTGCAGAATTCTGATCTTTGTAGATTTAGACAGATCATATTTGAATATCTTTCCCAAGACCTTCATAACTGCTTTACCGAGGGCTTTCTGCAGATTATTTCTTGACTGCATATTCCTTTACTGTTGGTGATTGATCCTTAAAGGCCGAATCTATCCATCACTTTGATATCTTGATTGTCAATCCTAAAACTGGTTACACTGTCTGTTATCATTAGTTAATCATCTTTACAGTTAACTTTAGACCAATTTTTTCACTGTGCTCTTGGACTTTTAATTAATATATCAAAACCCAGATAATTTTGTTTAATAAGGAAAATGGATTGATCAATTTATACAGAAATGGTGAAAAACTAAAGCAGGCAGATGCATTTGTGAACCTTGATAGAATGTTTACTTAAGAAGGGCAAATAACAGAATAAGAGACAAATAGTTATCTAACCTTCCAGTGTTGGAATACCCACAACTTCTGGAGACAAGTTGTTCTACAGATTAATTATTCTGTCAGGAAATTTCCCCTTAGTTTTAGGTAGGTTCTCTCCTTGATTAGTTTCCATCCATTGCTTCTTCTCCTGCCTTCAGGTGCCTTGGAGAATAGCCTGACCCCTCTCCTTCTTTGTAGCAACCCCTCAAATATTGGAACATGGCTGTCATGTCACCCCAGTCCTTTTCATGGACAGATGAGATTTTAAGCCCATGTCACACTGCCCAACGGATGGAAAAAGGACACAGCAGACAAGCAAAATGTTCCATCCGTTGTTATCCGCTCTCAAAAGGAGCAAAAATTTGCATAACCGGAGCGGATAACACGGACGCGGGGAGGACGCAGGGCGGATGCAAAGCGGATGCGGAATGGAAGCCCAGCGGATGGAAGCGGATGAGAGCGGATGGCGCATCCGCTAGGCTTCCGGGGGACCTCAGCAAAGCGGATGCGGAACAGATACAGCAGATGCACAGCGGATGCACAGCGGATGCACAGCGGAAGCACAGCAGATGCACAGTGGATGAAGCGGATGCACAGCGGATGCACAGCGGAAGCCTAATGGATGCCTGGTGTTAATTGCACATGCAGGGAGGATGCATTGCATCAGCCCCGCGGATATAACGGAAGAAGCTCGGAAGCAGATCGCCATTCAGAGGAAAGACCTGCGGCCGGACGGATTGACTGCCTTGCCTGCCCTGCCTGCGTGTCTGCCTGCCAGCCTTGCTGCCAGCCTGCCTGCAAGCCTTGCTGCCAGCCAGTCTGCCTGCCAGCCTTGCTGCCTGCCTTCCTGCCAGCCTTGGTTCATGTCTGCCTGCCAGCCTTGCTGCCTGCCTGCCTGCAAGCCTTCCTGCCAGCCTTGGTGCATGCCTCCCTGCCAGCCTTGGTGCCTGCCTTGGTTCCTGCCAGCCTCCCTGCCAGCCAGCAACCCCATAACCATGCGGAAGCACAGCAAGCCTCAGCCATCTGCTGCCAGCCCTGGCAAGAAGGACAGGGCTACCATCCCACCCCCTGGCCCTCACTCTGGTTCTGCTGGGGCTTCTGCAGCACGGGCTCACTCTTCTGGGGCTGGGGCTTCTGCTGCTTCTGCTTCTGGAGGAGCTGATGACAAGCACTCCAGTATCAGCCACCTCCACAGCACCTGCACCTTTCACCCCTGAGACTGAGCGACCAAGAGGAGTGCCAGAGACTCATTTTTGTCTTAAAGCTTGTTGTTAATAAAGTCTATTTTTGATTCACACAGCAAGCTTCCATGATCCTCCTCACAGTCTCTGGGCAATGCTGCATGGTGGTGAGAAGTACCTGGAACCTGTTGGCCAGGATGCCAAAGACGTTCTCCACCACCAAAGACGTTCTCCCTGGACAGCCTGTAGTTGAAGATCCTCTCTTCATGGGTGAGGAGTCTGGAAGTGTAGGGCTTCATGAGGTAGGTTGTGAGGGAGAAGGTGTCATCCCCCATGATGAAGTAGGGCACATCTTGTGTGTCGTTGGGCAGGGGTTCTGGATCTGGGAAGCCCACGATGAGGTTGCCTTCCAGCTCCTCCTTGAGGTGACTGGCATTGTATACCTGGGCATCTGAAGATGAGCCGTTGCCTAAAGCATCGATGTACATGAACTTGTAGTCAGCATCGACCATGGCGAAGAGGATGATGCTGAAGAAGCCCTTGGAGTTGAAATAAGTGGACCCTGACTTGGCTGGAGCTTTGCAGGCCACGTGCTTGCCATCTATGGCTCCAACGGTGTGGGGGAAGTTCCACTTCTGATACCACTGCTCTGCAACTTTCTTCCATCCTTCTTCAGTGGAGGGGTACTGGAGGAGCTCCTCCTTGTATTCTTCAATGATGGCCTGCACCACTTCTCTGACCACAATGCTGATGGTGTTGGATGGCACCCTCCAGCCGTACTGCATGCTCCTGTAGGAGGTCCCTGAGGCCAGGTGGCGCAGAGTGAGTGCCACCTTGAGCCCAGGTTCCAAGCTGGGCCGGAAGCTGGTGTTTGCCTTGGTCAACCTGGGTGTCAGGCGCTGCACAACTTCGTCAAACATGGCTGGAGGCATCCTCATGAAGTTCTGGAACGCCCGAGTGTCTTCGCTCCTGAGCTCCACCACAGCTTGTTGTACAGTCCGTCCTCTGCTCTTCTGGTGAACCATCTTCGGATCCAGACTCTTTTTGGGTGGCTCCTTTTCTTCTTGCAGTAGAGTTCACAGAGCCTGCGGATGGCTTCGCACTGTTGCAGAACGATAGTGGCTGCCGAAAGGACTTTGTTACAATCCACGGTGGATATGACTGGATGCTGTGGAAGAGGAAGAGCCAGATGAAGGCTGCAGAGGTCTGAACCGCTGGGCTGCTGTTCTGAAAGTGAGATGCAGGCGAGTTGCTCCTCCTTTTTATAGGCAGTATAGGTTTTCCGCTAGGCATCCTCTAGGCATCCTCTAGACATCCTTAATATCCGAGATAGGTCCCCTCTGCAAAAGTTTTTTCCTTTTTAAACGCTTTGTTTCCGTTCTGCATCCGCTAGGCATCCGTTCTGCATCCGTTCCGCTTCCTCCCTGCGTCCGGGCAGATGGAGTTCCGCGGATGCATAGCGGACACCTAGCGGCTATAGCGGATGCGTAACGGATGCATAACGGATGCCTAGCGAATGCGTAGCGGATGCAGAATGGACGAACTGGATACATTTTCCGTGCAAAAGTTTTGGGCAGCCCAAAACTTTTGGAGTGGATGAAACGTCCATAAACGGATACTGGACGGATAGAGAGGAAGCCAAACGGTAGCAGTGAGTACATCGCGTTTTCGAACGGATGGCAAGGTTTTTTGTCCGTTTTACATCCTCTTTGCATCCGTTGGTTCAGTGTGACATGGGCTTTAAGAAGCACAAAAGCTGACAGAAGGATAGTGGATATATGAAAAGTGTTATGTGACTGTGTTTCTACCCACAAAGTGGGTAGAAACACAGTCACATAAATATAAGTTGCACATTGTAAGAATGAGGTAGTTTAGAATTGGTTGCTTAAGAAAAAGAGGTTGCTGTATTATATATTTATGTGTGTACTGAAAATAGTAGGAAGTTGCTCTTTCTATTTACTTATTTTTTCATTTAAATTTTTCCCTTTTTTACCTTCCCTCCATCATCCTCCCTTTTATGTTATTTTATATTTTATAATTATTTTGAAATTCAAAATTATTTGAGGAAAAAAAGAATTGTGCATGGTAAAACACACAAAGAGATGGACTTAAGAAAGGTTGTGGGTTGAATACAAAAGTAAGTAACTGATATAAAAGAAGTATGTTTTTGTTGTTTATATATACATATATACGAATATAGTTCCTGGATCTGGATTTATTTAATGCACAGAGAGGGGAAAAGGGGCATTTAAAACCATGAATCTCTATGCATGTCAGAAAGCAAAAATGACAATAACAGCTGAATTTGTCATCGGTTCCATTTATCAGCCTCGGTACTCAAAGGGTAAGTACATAAATGTAATATTATCCTGGTAGATGTATTATTTATGAGGGATGCAGATGGGACAGAAATTTCTTGATTGGTGGTTTATTAACTCCACAAGGAAAGACGATGAATCTCTCTCCCCCTCAATTGATTTTCCAGAATCCTAAAAGAAGGATGACTGAATATTTAGTGGTACTGTTTTGTATATATTATTTTTTCTAAACAATCTTATGAAGCTAGCGCAAGGGTTACAACAGAATTAGAAATGGCATAACAATGCCTTACAAACCTATTTTTAAAAATCCATTCTGCACTTTTTACATTACAATTCAAAATTCTGCTGGCTTGTTTGGTTAAGAGTTTTTTAAAAGTAAAAGTCATAAATAAATCGCAGCACATGAGAAAAGCAATATATTTGGCTGAAATAAATGAATGCTCCAAACTATAACTTTATAAAAGCCTTGTGTGTCAGTTATATAAGAAATTCAGGATACAAAATTGAATGCCAAGCTAGTTATATTTCCCTTTGATCTTACTTTATGTAAGGAAGCCTTTTGAATATTGCACAAGAAAGTTTTTCCAAGTAAGATGCTCAGCCTTAATTAAAAATGTATTTAGATGTGACTTACTTCTTAGTAGTCTTAAAGACTCCCACGCTTGTACCTCTATTCCAGGCAAGCTTACTCAGAAGAATTTTCAACAAACAGCTGAGCTATTCTAGTGCCCTTTGTTCTATATTAACATACTTGAAATACCCTCTTCTGATTGGACCAGAAATACTACTTGCTGATTGGTCCAGGAACGTGATCCTTATTGATTCGCATTACCGCCCTGTGATTGGCTTGCTGGATCAGCGGGGGATTCAAAGAGCCGTCATTGGCCGCGAGCCGCTAGCAGCCGCTATAAAAGAGGCTGTCATGGCTCTGCAGCCAGAGCAGATTCAAGCAACTAAATAAAGAACTGAAAAGTCACACTGGTCTCGAGTCTCTTTTCCCGCGATCAAACACTGGCAACAAAGGTGGGATTCTGAGACAAAGGAGACTAGTCGAGCACGTGGCAACGAGGACTGACCAACTCGCCACCCGCACCATTCGACCCAACAACAGAGGACTGGGAATCGTACATCGACCAGTTGTTCATGTTCCTCGAGAGCAATGACCTGCAAGAAATCACCAATAAAAGGAAGAGAGCCATGTTCCTGACACACTGTGGGCCCACAGTGTTCAAAATGGCTAAAGCGTTGGCCAGACCTCAGGACGTCACGCAGTTGGACCGACTACTGAGAGCCCATGATGCACCGGGTGTCTCCAACCTTATCAGGATACACGAATTTTATAAAAGAGACCAGAGAGAAGGTGAGAGTGTCGGCGAATTCATAGTGGCTCTGAGGGACATTGGCAGTGCATGTGATTTCCTCAATATGGACGAAGCCATGAGAAACTGCGTGGTCCTTGGACTGAGGGATCTCACATTACAGAGCCGACTACTGATCCGGCCAAACATCACGGTCACCGAGGCCATCGCCGAGGCCACCGCAGTTGAGGCCACGAAGAAGTCAGCAGCAACCATGCAGAAAATGAATGGGACCCAGCAAACACGGGCAGAAACAGGCCAACACCAAGAAAGGAAGACAGAGGGCAATCAAAGGACCACCATTACCGCGCACCATGAGGACATTGAGTCCTTATCCAAGACCGACAAGGAGGAGGAAGAAATACATAGACTCCAGTCAGAACGGTACAGACAGGAAAGGAGAGAACGCAAGCCGGGCTTCCAATGAGCCGGGTGCAGAGGAAACCACCCCTGATCCGGGTTCCATTTCCTAGACACTATTTGCCAGCACTGCGAGAAACGGGGACACCTTGCTAGGGTCTGCCAAAATAAAAAAAGCTACAGCCCTAGGCGATGAGACAGCACCCCCCCAGGACCAGAGACAGATAGGCAGGGAGCCGTTGGAGCCGCGAAAGCAGGAACAAGCAGCCCAGTGAACCCTACCGAAAGGAACAGACTCACCAAACCATTACCATTGGGCATTCGAACAAAACAGATACCCGAAAGGTAAATGTACAGGTCAAAATTGAAGGCCAACAGTGCAACATGGAAGTGGACTCCGGGTCATACCTGTCTATGGTATCCTGGAACACCATCAAACGACTAATACCCAGAATATGGAGAAGAGAATTGGAAAACCAAAGACTGACCTTAAAGGACTACCAAGAGAACAGGATCCCTGTAGTCAGAGTCGGCCATTTTCAAATAACCTTCAAGGAACACGCAGAAATCCTCCCATTAATGATAGTGGACAGGGATCGCCCAAGCCTGCTGGGGCTAGAATGGTTTGAGCCACTGGGGATTGAAGTGACCAGCATAAACAGCATCACCGAGGCAGACTGGGAGGAGAACCAGATGAAGGACTTCCAGGACATATTTGACAGGAAGCCAGGCAAGTACCAAGGGTCGCCTATTTCATTTAATTTTAATCCAAACATAGCATCAATCCAGCTAAAGGCACGGCGAGTCCCATTCGCACTCAAACCAAAGATCAATGAGCAATTAGATAAGCTCATCACACAAGGGGTACTGGAACAGATAGACCACGCACAGTGGGAAACCCCAATTGTGACACCAGTTAAGCCAGATGGGTCTGTGCGAATCTGCGGAGACTATAAGGCCACCTTAAATCACACACTACAACAAAGCGCATACCCTGTTCCAGTGGTGCAACATCTGTTACATTCATTGTGGGGATGAAAAGTCTTCATGAAGCTCAACCTGGTGCAGGCATATCAGCAATTTCCCGTCGACTCCGAAACAGCGGAGGCGCAAACCATTGTGACTCATAGGGGGGCATTTAAATGCAACAGGTTGCAATTCAGAGTCAGCGTGGCCCCAGGGGTGTTCCAAAGCTTGATGGAGTGTCTTTTACAGGGAATTAAAGGGGTGGTGCCCTACTTTGATGATGTGCTGGTATCCGCTAAGCACAAAAACCAATTGGAAAGCTGCCTCAGGGAGGTCCTACAACGATTTAAAGAGGCGGGACTCAAAGTAAAAAAAGAAAAATGCCAGCTGGCCACCGAGAAAGTTGAATTCCTGTGGTATCTAATAGACAAAGATGGAATTCACCCCACTGAAAAGAAAATAAAAGCTATAAAAGAAGCCCCCAGACCACAAAACAAAACAGAACTACAAGCATTTCTGGGACTCATTAATTTTTATAATGTCTTTTTGCCGCAGAAGGAAACAACGGCGGAGCCACTGCATAGACTACTTGATAAGACAGCTACATGGACCTGGGCCCGACGGGAGGAAGCCGTGTTCCAAGGAGTAAAAGATCTGCTGACATCCGAATCGGTACTCATTCAATACAACGAAACCCTACCACTGACATTGACATGCAACGCATCGCCTTTCGGTGTCAGGGCCATACTCAGTCACACACTACTGGATGGGAGAGAAGCACCAATCGCATTCTACTCCAAGACGTTGTCCAAGGCAGAGAGGAACTACAGCCAGTTAGACAGAGAGGCACTAGCAGCGATCACCGGAGTAAAGAGATTCCATGAATATCTCTACGGTAGGACTTTCTTACTCATTACCAACCACAAACCACTCCTGGGGATACTTGCAGGGAACAAGGCCACCCCAAACATATTATCACCACGGATGACAAGGTGGTCTGAATTCCTTGCCGCATATAACTACCAATTAATCCATCAGCCAGGAAAGAACATTTCACACACTGACGCCCTGAGCTGTTCCCCCCTACCTGATCTGGAAGACGACCCGGCACCGACCATGTCCACACTACAAATAGAGACCTTTCCAAACCCACCCATAACCGTGTCAGATATTGCAAAAGAGACCACAAGAGACAGACAACTGGTGCAGATTTTAAACTTGGTAGGTAAAGGGTGGCCGGAAACTGATGACGGTGAGACGTTTAAACCCTTCTGAAACTGACAAACAGAACTATCGATATTGAAGGGTTGTATACTGTGGGGGGATAGAGTTGTTATTCCCAAAAAAATGCAGGAAAAAGTACTGTGCATGCTACATGAGAATCCATATGGTCGAGAATCCATATACATTTTGCTGGACCCACAAAGAGATATATATTTTTAATAATTGTCGACACTTACTCCAACTGGCTGGAGGTCACAGTCATGCAGTCCACAATGACAGAAGCCATCATCAGACAGCTAAAAAAACAATTCACTACGTATGGGTTACCGGACTTGTTAGTCTCAGACAACGGGCCGCAGTTTACAGCGCCGTCATTCGAAAAATTCCTCGCCGAACTGGGTGTACGACATGCCCTAACAGCGCCCGCTCACCCGGCTGCAAACGGACGGGCGGAACGCATGGTCCGATATACCAAAGAGACATTAGATAAAATAGACACAGGGGACATTCAAGACAAAATCAATAAATTGCTGACCATCCAACATACAACACCGAACACATCGACTAACAAGAGCCCAGCAGAACTCCTGTTGGGCAGGAAACTACGCTCACACCTGGACAGATTACACCCAACCACGATCAAACACCCTTAACCAAAACCAAGACATGATAGACATACCTGAGCCAGACCAAAATGGTTTGTTCAACAAATCATATTGAAGCAAATCATAGCTTAATCTAACTTGTAAAAAAAGACAAGTCACACAATCACAGCGTATTTAATGATGCTTTATAGAACAACTGTATTTGAGTTCACACAACCTGCTACGCCCTAAGTCATGATTTATAATTGTATAAATAAATAGCTTCACATATTGTAAACCAATGGACCCAGCAGCCAACTTCTTGGTAAGCTAAAAAAAAAAGTGACATGACCACCAGATGGATTTGTAACTGGTTGACAAAGTGCACTCAAACGTAGGTCCTCAATAGAACTACATCTACATGAAAGGAAGGAAGCAGTGGGGTACCCCAATGTTTCTTTTTAGGCCCAATACTCTTCAACATCTTCAAAAACGATTTAGATGAAGGAATAGAAGGGGAACTCATCAAATTTACAAATGACACTAAACTGACAGGAATATTCAACACTCTAGAAGATAGACTCAAAATCTAGATGAATCTTGACAAACTTGAATACTGGACCCTATCTAACAAAATGAAATTCAGTGTAGCAAAAACTAGTTTTACACTGAGGCAAGAAAAACCAAATGTTTGGATATAGATTAGGTGAAACCTGGCTCAATAGCAGTAAACGAGGGCCTTTTCAGCATCAGAACTGACCTGACCACCAGCGCCATTGTCCAATATACAATTAACATTTTTAACTTGCTTAATTTAGCCCTTGGAAAAATCATTACATAATTATGCTGAAGATTAGTGTTTTGAAGCCCAAAACGAGAGCCAGGGGAAAAAAAGAAGACTGAGGCTGATATTAATGGACTTGTCAGAGGAAGACAAAGGGACATTGATTAAATTCATCATAAACTAGTTAAGCACCATAGTTAATTGAGTAATGTTTTCAGGCTAACCAGAGAAAAGCAGCATGTTCTCCTCCTCAGAAAGGCGAACAAAGGAAAAGAAAGGTGGAAAATGAAAGACAGAAGCTGAAAGTGCACAATAGGGTTACTTTTTTATGTTTTAAAATTTATTTCCAGCCTATTTTATAAATAACTCAAGGTGATGAAACATGCCTAATACCCCTTCTTCCTCTTATTTTCCCTACAACAGTAACAGCAACCTTCTGAAACAGGTTGGGCCAGTGGTGGGATTCAAATTTTTTTACAACCAATTCTGTGGGCATGGCTTGGTGAGCATGGCTTGGCTTGGTGGGCGTGGCTTGGTGGGCGTGGCAGGGGAAGGATACTGCAAAATCCCCATTCCCTTCCCACCCCACTAACCTGCTTTCCAGCTCCGTTCTCCTGTGCAGGATAACAAAAGAAGACCCAGCCAATCAGCTGGGACTCGGAAGGCAGAGAACAGATGGGGGCGGGGCCAGTCAGAGCTGGTTCCCCGAACTACTCAAAATTTCAGCTGCTGATTCTCCAGAACTTATCATAACCTGCTGAATACCACTTCTGGATTGGGCTGAGAAAGAGAATGACAGCATCAAAGTCATCAGTCAGATTTCATCCCTAAGAGAGGATTAGAACTCACCGTCTCCTGATTTCTAACCCACCACCTTAATTTTCTGCATCTGACTGCTGTTATCTAGTAGCTGTCCTGTTTCTTGCTGCCCCAGTCTAATTCCCCCTTTACCCAAAAAAATATGTAAAATCGAGGAAAGGGAAGGGAAAATAGGAACCACAGAAGAACAATGAGGACAAGACAATTATTTCAAATGGTACAAAAACCCATTATTCCTCCTTTTCCCCACATCTCATCAAATGAATATATTAAATGAATTTATTCAATCTGGATTGGAAAGGGAAGCTTTAGTTCAAGGATCTTTTCTGCGGTATAACCCAGTTATGGTCGGATCAGCGAAGCAAACTATCAGCCTAATTTAGTCTAGTTCATTTAATTTGTCATTAAAATTGATTTCTATCCTATTAGATTTACAACCTTGAGGGCATGAAGGCAAAAGGACTGTCTATGACAAATGGATTTTAGAGACTGACTTCCTGCTTTATTGGAGATTGTCTTATAACATCAATTGTCATGTTGTGAATTCTTTGTCTGATCCCTATTTTACAGAAGGGCTCCTGGAGTACAAAAGAAGGGTGTTTTTGATTAAAAGTGATCTTGAAGAATTTGAGAGAGAATAGCTGTGCTTCTGCATGCATAAGATTGTTTCTTTTCACCATAACAGAGAGGGAAGTTATTTCTTTAAGACATTTTTTTTTTAAAAAACACCCAACCAAATAAAACAGGCATGCACAATGTACAGCTACCAAATAAATTGCAAGTGAGCACATCTGCCATGTGTGATTGCTCGCTAGGAAGATAATAAATGTCCTAATTTTGCTTACAGACCAGGATTACAAGAGCCAGTAGGGAATGGCGAGAAGGTTGTTTCCAAGGGCTGATTCAGTTGTCTTCATCTTAACATGTTGCAACTTACACACTGGTGTATATTGGTACATTTGCTTTCATAAAGTGACATGCAGTCAATTGGAAAGGGGCTTATGTAGCCCTTGGGGTGATATGTGACCCACTTGCATGCCTGTTTTGGGTCATCTGCCATGCCTGTACCAGCAGACCTTTGTTAATAAATCACATTGAAAACACATACTTTCTTCTCCACTGGAAATTGGCTCCATAAAATTTGACCATCCACTAAATCATAAATGGGGATCAAAGTGTTTGAAATATCAGGGCTGGGGAGGTGTACAGTTAAATAGCTGGTATTTACAGAATAAAATACATGTAATGGCATTGATGCTGTCGTCACATTTAATTGAAAGGATGGTAGGCCTGAATTTAAGGCAGCCTTCTGAAATATATTTACAATATTTGTCTGCTAAATATTATATGCAAACCAACAACCTAACACGACCAGCTTGCTGAGTAGAGTTATCAACTCATATTTTATTCAGTCCTGGAGATTGTGCTATTCTCAAAAAAGTGTCTGCATTCACCTCAATTCAATGCATACAGCATACATATTTGGGATTGTACAAAACTTCCCAGAAAGGGTGCTCTGTGATGAGTTGCAGCATGAACAAAACACCTCTCCTCAAATAATTAAAGCAGCCATGTCTTCTGTAATTATTGGCTGCTTTGGAAGCTGTCCTAGAAAAACAAGTAGCTGTTCTATTGTTTCCAAAAGAGATGCTTCATTCATGTTCCCGCACACTCTGGAACATCTACTTCAAAGTTGTTGCACAGTCCTAGAACATATTCATATACATATAAATGAATATTTACCTGGCCTGAGGCCATATTCTAAAAGAGAGAGAGAGGGGGAAGGAGGGAAGACTAGGAAAAATTATTAACTGAAGTAATGAAAACTGATTAAAATTAATTACCTGTAAAAATAAGTCATTTCATTTGCAAGCTTAATTGGTCTCCCATCTATAAGGTAAACAAAACATTCTCTTTACCAATTTAAAAATTAAGCTTCCTTGTGCACACAGCCATGCACAGAAAGAGAAACACTGAATATTGTATCTGGGCTCAACAAACATAAAGCTGTCGGTGCCCTAGTAAGAAATATTAACTAGTAAGTCTCCCTGAATTCATATCAGTCACTTCCAGGTGAGTATAGGTAATCCTCGACTTATGAGCCCAACATTTCTGTTGCTAAGTGAAACATTCGTTCAATGAATTATGCCCCATTTTACAACCTTTCTAGCCACAGTTGTTAAGTGAATCACTGCAGTTGATAAGTGTGATGACCTGGGGCGTAGCACAAAGGCAACACAGTCAAATAAGCACTAAGAATCCCTTTATTATCTCCAACTTTGTCCCCAGTGTCCTTCGGCTGGAGAAAAACTTTCCCAGGAACAGCCTTTAACTGTAGAAAATTCAGTCCAAAACAAGGTACACACAAACTGTAACTTAAAATCCAAACAAACCAAACTGAAGTAATTTGCTTGACAGGGCAGGAGAAGGAATTGCAGACTTGAAAGCACGGCAAAATTCACATAGTTGGGAATTTTTTATACACTGTGTTCCCAGCTGCAGCTAATGAAGGGAATCAGAGCCCTTTCCTCCCCTTTAAGCCACACAACCCACACTGCTCTCTTCTCCATTCCTTCCTGCGTGCCCTAGAATAAAGAGTGGGTGGGCCTGGGTCTTCCTCTGAATTCCCTCTACCTTGCTCTACCTCTCCCCTGCTCTGCCCAGTCGGACTGTGCCCTTCCCCAGTTTCTTCCCCAGCCAACAGAGCCACATTTCCACTCCCTGTCAGCTGTTCAGCTTCCTTCTCCAAGTCAGATTCCGACGGGCGTGACAATAAATTATAGTAACATGGTTATAAAATGAATCTGGTCTCCTCATTGACAAGGTTGCAGAAAGTAATCATATGATCCCAAGGCATTGCAACCATCATAAATATGAATTGCCAAGCATCTGAATTTTGATCACATTACCATGGGGATACTACACTGATCATAAGTCATAAGTTTTTTGTAACTTTTGTAACTTTAAATGGTCACTAAATGAACTGTTGTAAGTCAAGGACTATCTGTGTGCATAAACTGTCCAGTACATCTTACTCCATGTTGTCAGGGGATTTCTCACAATGTAACCTAGGGTGAAACCTGGGAAAAAAATCTTAAGGGAATTGAGCTGCTTATTCCATTTGACACTGATTTGCAACCCCAAGGAAATTTACTGTTGGGTCCCATTGCATTCAATGAAAAATATGCTTAGGTTTTCTACTTCCTTTCAGTCAGCATTTTGCTCTTCTTTTCTCCAGATGTGTGCGTGTGGGAAGAGGTAATAAACAAATCACAGGATTCTAGGAGCACTTTTTCTATCTGACAAATTTTATTAAAAGCCCTCAGCTTTTGTGAATTGCAGCTCTCAGAGTGGTTAGACCAGAATGTGCGGACTGCAACCTTCAGAATCGCTGCCTCAAGGCTGCTTTAAATGCTGGCTGGGGAATTCTGGGATTTGAAGTCCACACATCTTAAAGTTGTGAAGGTTGAGAAACACTGGGTTGCTAGACTGGTGTAGGATTTCAGATGGGATGACCAAGTGGTGAATGGAGAGGGAAGAGAAGGAAAATGATCACAATAATAATAATAATAATAGAATTCTTTATTGACCAAGTGTGATTGGACACACAAGGAATTTGTCTTGGTGCAAATACTCTCAGTAAACATAAAAGAAAAGAAACATTTGTCAAGAATCATAAGGTACAACACTTAATGATAGTCATAGGGTACAATAAGGAATCAAATCATACTAGGAAACAGTCAATATAAACTGTAAGGATACAAGCAACAAAGTTACAGTCATACAATCACAAGTGGGAGGGGGTGGGCGATAAGGAGTGATGAGAAGATTAATAGTAATAATAGTGCAGACTTTGTAAATAGTTGTGTTGAAGGAATTATTTGTTTAGCAGAGTGATGGCATTCGGGGAAAAACTGTCCTTGTGTCTAGTTGTTCTGGTGTGCAGGGCTCTATAGCGTCGTTTTGAGGGAAGGAGTTGAAATAGTTTATGTCCAGGATGTGAGGGGTCTATAAATATTTTCACAGCCCTCTTTTTGACTCGCGCAGTATACAGGTCCTCGATTGAAGGCAGGTTGGTAGTAATTGTTTTTTTCTGCAGTCCTAATTATCCTCTGAAGTCTGTGTCTATCCTGTTGGGTTGCAGAACCAAACCAGACAGTTATAGAGGTGCAGACGACAGACTCAATAATTCCTCTGTAGAACTGGATCAGCAGCTCCTTGGGCAGTTTGAGCTTTCTGAGTTGGCCCAGAAAGAACATTCTTTGTTGTGCTTTTTTGATCATATTTTTGATGTTAGGTGTCCATTTTAGGTCTTGTGATATGATAGAAACTAGAAATTTGAAGGTCTCTACTGATTGGCTATGCAGATGCAATGAGACAGATTACAAGTATCTCATCAGTCAGCAATTGGAGTGTGTAAAATACCCATTGTGTTTGTTGACTCTTTCTGACAACCTTCTGATGTGGGCGGATTCATCCATTTCTCCTGGATGATCCTCTTGAAGTCCTGTTTTTCCAAAACAATCACTTTGAAGTCTGCCATAGAATGTCCTGAAAGCTGGAATGGTCTAATACTCTACTTTGTTCTTAATTTGAGTTCTAGAGTCCATCATTTTTGTGTGTCTGCAAAATTTGTTCCATTTCTCCTGCACTGAATCCTAAGGGCCATTGCTGAAAGATGACAGAATAGAGGTTGTCCTTGATTTATGATCACTCACTTTGTGACCAGTTGAAGTTACAGTGAACTTATCCGGAAGTGCTTACAAGTGATTCTGACCTTACAATAGCAGGTGGGGTCACGGCCTCACGACCACATTTTGGGTGCTTGGCAACCAGCCCGCATTTTTTATTTTTATTTGTTTGTTTGTAAATTTATTAGCATTTATGACCATTTGCTGCATCCAGCAGTCATTTATTTATTTTTATTTTATTTATTTAGTCAACCATGCATTTGATAATAGATATAAGTAGATATAAACATGATTATTAATACATGAAATGGATAAGAATAAAAGGGAACATTAAGACAGGGACAGTAGGCATATTGGTCCACTTATGCACGCTCCTTACAGACCTTTTAGGAACCGCGTGAGATCAACAGCAGACAGTCTAAGATTAAAGTTTTTGGTGTTTTCGGAAGAAACCACAGAGTCAGGTAGAGTATTCTAGGCATTGACAACTCTGTTGCTGAAATCGTATTTCCTGCAGTGAGTTTGGTGTGGTTTACCTTGAGTTTCTATCTATTGTGTGCTCGTGTATTGTTGCTGTTGAAGCTGAAGTAGTCATTGACAGGTTGGACATTGCAATAGATAATTTTATGTATTATGCTTAGGTCAAACTGAAGGCAACATAGTTCTAAGCTGTCTAAGCCTTAAATTTCAAGTCTGGTGGCATAAGGTAATCTGTTGCGAGTAGAGAAGTGGAGGACTCTTCTCGTGAAATATCTCTGGACTTCCTCAATTGTATTAATGTCTGATATGCAATAATAGGTTGAAGGCAACCTATTGCCCTCAACTTACTATTTTGGTTTGAGTTGTTGAAATCATAGAAGAAATGCTTCTTCATGTGTTTAGATCAAGGGTAGAGAACTATGGCCTCTCTTTATTACTGTGGACTTCAACTCTCAGAATTCTTCAGCCAGCCAAGCTGGTTCAGGAATTCGAGGAATTGAAGTCCACAAGTCATAAAGGGGCCATAATTCTCCACCCCTGGTTTAAATGATGAAATGTTATAATGAATCTCAACTAAAGGACAACTTCAGAGAGTATGAGTTTAGCAAGTGCCATGATTTCCTCCCTCCCCACGGGCACTCTTTACTTTTCAGAAGCTTTTAGGCAGAACATGCCGTGCAAATTTAAAACAGCTGCCTTCTTGCCTCCTTTTAGGAAATGTTGGACACAGCATCAGCATTAAAGAGATTCAAGATGGTGGCTAATTTGAGTTTGGAGCACATAATTAAGCCTAAAACTTTAGATTAAACTTTGTAGTGCTAAGTATCTTGAATAAACATACCCATAATGTGTGGCTTGCCTAATATGATTTATCAGCTGTGCTCAGACAAAATAAGTGGCAGCCATTACCTCAAAGGAAATATCCCAGGCTGCATGAATCATAGTATTGTATAGCTGGAAGATACCTTGGAGGTCATCTAGTCCAACCCCTATATGATGCTCTAGAGAATCATTTTTGATCAACTTCCATTTGCCACAAAGGTGGCTGGAGCAGAGGTGTTATTCAGCCAGTTCTGACAGGTTCTGGAGAACCAGTAGTGGAAATTTTAAGTAGTTCAGAGAACTGGCAAATACCACCTCTGACTGGCCCCACCCCCATCTATTCTCCCGAGTCCCAGCTGACCGGCTGGGTCTTCTTTGGTTGCCCTGCACAGGAGAACGGAGCTGGAAAGCAGGTTAGTGGGTTGGGAAGGGAATGGGATTTTGCAGTAACCTTCTCCCAGGAGTGGGGAGGGAATGGGGATCTTGCAGTATTCTTCCCCTGCCACGGCCACCAAGCCACGCCCACAAAACTGATCATGAAAAAAATTGAATACCACCATTGGCTGGGAGGGTATCTCTGCCACAGGACTAAAGCCGCCCTATGTCTCACCCCTTTTCATCTCAAACTTACTCCACCTATGATTGCAACAGGGTGAAAAGAACTGTCAACACAATGCTATTTTGTATCCTGGAACTTCTCAGGAAGGTGAATGCTTGCCAGTTAAGTGGGCAGCCAAAGCATATGAATGTTTTGCAGAACTATTTATAACTGTTATTTCCTAACCAAAGCCAAATATTTTAAATATTCGGGATGGCATTTAAAGCTTTCTTCAGATTCCCAAGTTCAAAATATTGGAGGAAAATAATTATAACTGAGCTTATTGTTTCTACCCTATCTTTGCCGTGTTTTGGGAGCTCGTTATAGGCTAGCTTAAAGCCAGTGAAGATTGCTCACACCCAGCAAGAAAAACATGAGATTTCCAGATCCCATAGGAGAAGTGAGTACATGAGACAAAGGCACATCTGCACAGCAATGCTTATCTAAACCCACTGGATGTTTTTTAATAACCCTGGTTGCCTCTGTTTTGCTGGGATCACAATGTCTTGCAAGATCTATCTTTTCTGACCTCTGTCAAATTTGTAGCTGGCTTGCTATACATGTGATTCAATATCTTCCATCAGTTTAATGTGAAAGTATGATACCTGTTGTGGTTTGCCGGCAGCAGGTGTGGATGGCTGAGGTCTCGGAGAGTGAGGACTCAGATGAGGGGCCTGTGTGTGATGCAGAGATGGGACCAGGACCATCAGGGAGTGTATTGCTTCCTTTGGAGATTGTGGAGGCTGGCAGCAATGATGAAGAGGTTCCCGAGGAGCCTGTGCCCGGTGCACATTCACGCAGGGTTGCTCAAAGGAAAGAGCAGCTGCAGCAGCATGGATGACTCGGGAGTAAAGCTGCAAGGTAATAGACACTCCATTAAGAGATAAAAGCCAGCTGAGAAACCAGAGTTCTTTGCAGGGAGCAAAGAAGTTTTTGCACTCGATCCTTGTGGATGGTCAGAATATCTTGGTTGGTGTTTGGAGACTCTTTGTATCTGAAATATTTCTTAGTCACTTTATCTTGGCAACCTTGCACCACCTTGGCAAGGCTTGTTCTTATCAGAGATAATTAATTTGAAACAGCCTTTTAACCATGAAGGAACGGAATTCGTAAAGAATCATTAAAAGATTTTTCTGTTACTTCTATTTCAAGCTTGTTTCCTTGGAACAAGGTTTGGATCAAAACAATACCACATGCATAACCTCTGTTTTCAAAATTTATTTCATACAGGTAGACCTCAACTTACAACAGTTTATTTAGTGACCATTTGAAGTTGCAACCTCACTGAAAAAGGGTCTTATGACCCTTTTTCACACTTACAGCCATTGCAGCATCACCCCCATGATCAAAATTCAGATGCTTGGCAACTGACTCATATTATGACAGTTGCAGTGCCTTGGGGTTATATGATCACCTTCTGAAACCTTCTGAGAAGCAAAGTCAATGGGGAAACTAGATTCACTTAACAACCGTGTTACTTATTACTGCAGTGATTTGCCACAGCAATGGCAAGCAACATTGTAAAATGGGGCAAATCTCATTTAACAAATGTTTCACTTAACAGTGACAATATTGGGCTCAATGATCATCATAAGTTGACAACTACCTGTGTTCCGTCCGGAAAGAAGCGCGGCAGACCGGGTTCCAAACAACAATTCTTTATTTCAAACCACTAGGTAAAGAAACGGAACATGGCCCAAGCCGCGGCAGCCCTTTATATAGCGGCTCGCCTGCCGGCTTGTGGCCAATGAAAGTTATTTAACTCTTTAACTCTTCCTGCCGTTTGGCGGCTTTCTGGATTGGTTTCTAGCGAACCAATCCGTAAGTAGCCTTTTCGGCCAATCAGAATGAAGTACTTGGGACCTACCAAGTTCCATACAGAACACCCTGTATTTTGCTTTCATCAGGGGTCTTGGGTTAACCCAACCCAGGGGCCATTGAGGAACGATACTGCAATCTAGATCTTAAGAAAAGAGACGGCATCAGTGCTGATGATCTAATCTTCTAATTTAGGATCCTCAATGTCTCCAGTTCAGAATATTTAAATTCTGTAGATATAGCAGATGTTCATAAAGTTAAAATTACACACAAAAACCAAAATCCATTCCAAAGTCGTAATGCCAGCTAACATCCTTAGAGGTCATAGCTAGTTTTTTTCTGTTCCTAAGAAGAATACCATCCAATGGTAGCTCATTTAGACAGTCTAAGTTTTGGGTTCCTAAAGTTTGAAAACTGCCTCCATCACAGAACACATGAACCATCTTATCCTCTTTATCTTACATTTTTTGAAAAAAAATGGGGAGGGGAAGCATTCCTTCCCTGGTTGCCTACTTAGATGGTCTCACATATATTTCCAAATATTCATTTTCCATCTTGAAGACGTATCTGTTTAATTGTTTTGAGGGAGATACATATTGCTTTTAAAAACAAGGAAGATTAAGATGAGAAGTTTCCTATTGACCTTGTGAAACAGGTACACAATTATGAAATTATCTAGATTGAGTCTGTGTATGGTGCACTGATTCTTTAAAGACATGTCTTCAAAGCACTGGATTGAAAGGATTATGGTTTGAACTTCTGCATAATTTACAGGCAGAAAAATGAATTCCAAACAAATATGCCAGTAGCTGGAATCAGCAACTGAAAGTTGTAAAAAGTTATTGAAAACATTTATGTGTTTTTCTAGTACCTAGATTTTACACTCAGATTATAAATTCAGAAGATATTACCTCTTACAGGTGGTCCCTGACTCACAATGATTTCCTTAGTAACCATTCAGAGTTACAACAGCACTGAAAAAAGTGGCTTACAACCAATCCTTGCACTTATGACCAACATCCCACAGTCGCATGAGTAAAATTCAAGACAGCATTATTTACAACAGTTGTAGGGTTCTAAATGGCCATTTGTGACCTTTCCAATTGGCTTCTGTCAAGGTCAATGGGAGAAGACAAATTTGCTTAACAACTGCATGAGTCATGCAACAAACTGCAATCATTCACTTAACAACCAAAGCAAGAAAGAGTGTAAAATCAGGCGTGACACATTTAACAACTGCCTTGCTTACCAATAGAACTTCAGGTCCCAACTGTTGTCATAAACTGAGGACTACCTGAATAGCCACATGCCTACTGAGCAATAATTGCATTTTAGAAACCGACCATGCATTAAAAAGGGATCCCAGCATCGTTTCTGCTCAGGATTCTCTGTTTATAAGAGAAACATACCCAAAACTTTTGTTTTCCTTTCAGTGCAACTGTATGTAATTACATCTGTCCTAATGCCTCTTGGATGGAGAAGGATTACACAAGGTTTATATCTGTCCTCACCCAAAGTGCAGATATCCCCCAGGTCCTATTTTAAATCACAAAAACTAAATCTTGGACAGCTTCCTGCTTTCCATCCCTTTGATAGTTCCCTCTAATGCTTTGGGAAATGTGATATACGTTATCTCTTCCCAGAAAATAAAAAGAACGTTCAGCTGAAACAAAAAACAGCTTCTTTACATCTCTTTGTCTTATAATGAAAAGAAGCAGTATGGTTTACAATGGGGAGGTGAGAGGAACCTGTTGGTTTTTTTTTAATTCTTCTTTGGATAAGCCCTTAATGCTGAAATATGGAAGGAGTGCTTAAACGCAAAATCCTGAAATAATTTAAAAGGCATATTCGGGTTTTTAAAAACTTTATTTTGGGGGAGATTTTAAAAAAAGATGAGGAACATTTTGCTTAAGAATTCAAAAGAAATAGATATGGGACTGTTTGCACCACAAGTCATCTATAAAATTCTGGTTATATAGACAGCTGAAAGAAAGTTCCATAGTCTGTTAGATGTTCAGTTCTATTCATTTATCCTTTTCCTGGATAGCTCACAGGAAATAAAACTGAATGTATGATTAATAGATCATCATATGTGAGAAGGTAGTGGGCTCTCCCCTCAAATTTCTTGTTCTCCCTTTCATTTTCCAAGTTTATATTACCATATGTTTCATAGTTGTGGGTTTTTTTTACACCATGATAGTAAAACTTTCTTCATCGTAATAGACTCTTCCAAGAATTCTTCCTTCTGATTGTATATTCTAATTATTACCATGATTATTTTTGATCCTCTTTTCTCCGCTGGTCTGCATTTTTGTTAGATTTGGTTTTCATCAAGATTATATCCAGCCTGGATATGGATTTGTGAAGATGATATGGAAATCCAAAGAAGCTGAATCTATTTCTGAGCATTTGTAACAGGATCATAAATCTATTTCTCCATAATGTTTGAGCCAGGAGAATTTCACAATCACAGCCATTGGTGTTCCATTTGATTGTGATATTCTGTTGACACTCTTTGAATGATCTATGCATGGGAAATGATATGGTTGTGGAGGATATGATCTAGAGAAGGTGTAACTACAATGAAGTCATTGGCATCTTGGCTTTTGTGGAATCTTCGTACCTGGCATAACTTCCTGGTTGAGTATAACCCTCTAAAAAATGTTCCTGGACATTATGATGGCTTTGAATCTTGCAAGCAATTTGACCCAGGATGTTCACATTAATGTTTCATATCTAAGGTGGGTCTGGTGTATATTTATGTGATACCAACAGAGTAAAAAGGAGGAGGTGGAGGAAGACAATTGTGATGGAATGTTGTCTGGTTTCCCAGGAGGGAGGGAGAGCATTTCAGAGGAGCAAGAGGCAATTCAAGTTCAGATATTTTGTGTGAGAGAAAGAAGGTGAAGACAGATCCTCCCTAAAAGTTCCCAGAGTATATGTGTCAGCCTTCAAAAAATTTTTTCCTTTGATTTGTACCTTTCGGCTGTCATAAGTAATGGGGGGAGGAATGGGGACATGGTTATGGGAAGCGAGCTGGAGGTGTTACAAAACAGAACTGTGTAAGTTGGGGGGGGGGAGTTTCTTGCTTAGGCTTCTATCCTATGCTATGCACAGCCGCAATTCTTTATCAAAATATGTCAAGGTCCATGGACAGAGGCCTTATCACCACCTGAAGGTGCCCACATGATGCTATACACAACTTTTAATTGGATGAGCCAGTTGAACTCTTGGGGGTGGGAACGTTGCCATTACTTTGTATATGTGATTTACACAACCATTTTCTCAGATTCAGAATTCTTTTGTTGCTACCGCTTGATTTCCAGTAAAAGATATCTTTTGTCCAATTAATGGAGTCTAAGTATTTCTTTCTTGGATTTTGAATGGAGCACCATCTGACAATATGTTTTATAGGGCTGGTAGTTTGCATATAGTTTATAGGGATGGTACTTTTGTCTATGGGCGAGCAACAATAAAAAAATTTCCTTGCAAGAATCACAATATGTCTTTCTTGGTTTCTGGAGCCTGACAACAATACTGGCAGTCAACTTATGATAACAATTGAGCCCAAAATTTCTGTTGATAAGGGAGACATTTGTTAGGTGAACATTGCCCTATTTTACGACCTTTCTTGCTGGCTTCCCTCATTGATTCTGCTTGACAAAAGGTCCTAAAAGATTATCACATCACATCAAATGACTGTAAATGTCATAAATATGAGTCATTTGCCAGGCATCTGAGTTTTGATCACCGGGACCAACAGTCGTCAGTATGAAAAAAGTCATAATTCCCTTTTTTCACTGCCATTGTAACTCTGAATGGTCCCTAAATGAATTGGTGTAAGTTGAGGACTATATGTAGAAATGAGCATGGCACGCTTTTACAATCACAGAAAAAATTAATTTTTATTTATTTGTTTGTTTGTCAAACATGTACAAGATAACAAGTATATGTATGAACATAAACAAGAACAAAGGAAGTAAATACAGATAAATGGAGAAAGTAAGACAGGGACAGTAGGTTTTGCTGGTGCACTTATGCACAACCCCTATAAGGACCTCTTAGAAATGGGATGAGGTCCACGGTAGACAGTTTGAGGTTGAAGCTGTGAGGGGTTGAGGTGGTAGCAATGGAGTCTGGTAGGGTGTTCCAGGTATTGACCACTCTCTTGCAAATATGACCAAAAAAAGTCATATTTTCTGCAATCGAGTTTATATCGGTTTACCTTGAGTTTGTATTGGTTGTTTGCCTGTGTATTGTTGTGATTGAAATTGAAGAAGTTTTTGATAGGCAAGATGTTATAGCAGACAATTCTGTGAACTATGCTTAGATCGGACCGCAGGCGGCACAGTTCCAGATTGTCCAGGCTCGAAATTTCAAGGCTGGAGGCATAGGGAATTCTATTGTGAGTGGAGGAGTAGAGTACTTTTCTCAAGAATTACCTCTGAACCTGCTCAATTGTGTTAATGTCCAATACACAGTATGGGTTCCAGGTAGATGAGCTGCATGGTGGGAAGATCATTCTTCATGGTTAGTTACACAATGGTTAGAGTTCATGTCATTTTCTATATCCAAATCAGCATTTTACTGCTTTCAATTCTGTTTGTGATAATAATATTTGAGACATAAATATTTGACTAGAAGTTCCTAACATACCAGAGTGTAATGAGTTTATGCATGTTTCTATATTTGTTTTATCTTGTAGCCTCTTGTTGTGTGAACTACCCTAAGTATTGATAACTACAGCATGTGAAGCCAATATGTAGGACATTTTTTTAATACATAAGGCGATATATATACTTTTTATTTCCCTTTTTTTCCTTTTCTCAAGATGAATTGAATGATGATTTAGATTTAAGGTATTTCTAGGAGAATGCCTGCAATTATCTTATATTTCCCTACAGATGGATCGGCTCTGAAACTAATTTAGGCATGAAATACTTAGAAATATGTATCATTAGGTCAGCAGCTGCGAAGGAAGGATATTAGGTTACCAAGGCTCAAGAATTAGACAGACACTCCAGAGAGGGAAAAAATTTCAAATTATGAATGATGCTTTGGGGATATTAACCAAAGTCACTTTTCTGTTTTGTGAGCAATTGCAAAAAAACAAAACAAAAACCCAATGTCAATCATAACAGCAAGATAATATATCTATTCTTGGTTTTATAATGGAATCAGAAAAATCGACTAAATTTTCTATCTGCACATATTTGTAATATCTTTAATTAGATATTTTAAAAATTCAATCACTCTTCCTCTTAGATAGAAAAGAAGTACAATTACAGAAAGCTGGAAGGCAATCCAAGTCCCATCACAATTAGTGCAAGTTCAAATACAGGTAATCCAACTTAAAACTATTTGTTTAGTGGCCACAGAAAGTTACTAGGATGCAGAAAAAACTGACTTACAATTGGTACTTACGGCCCCACGATTATGTGATCAAAAGTGAGACACTTTGTAACCAGCATGTAGTATGATAGTTGCAGCATCCTGGAGTCACGTGATCATTGTTTGCGCCCTTCCCAGACAACTTCCAACGAACAAAGTCAATGGGAGGAAGCCGGATTTGCTTAATGACCATGTGATTCACTTAACAATTGCAATGATTCACTTAACAACCATGGTAAGAAACATACATAGGCATGATACTTAACAACCACCTCGCATAGCAAGGGAAGTTTCTGTGCCATGTGTGGTTATAATTTGAGGACTACTTGTAATCTGAAATTTGATTTCATGTGATTTATAAGTTGATAGTGCAAAGGTAGCATGTGCATCCATGCAAAATGGAGAAGAGGAAGATTCTACTTGAGAAAAGTTAAAAAAAGAAGAGGTTCATTTTGAAGAACTACAAAATATAGGAAATCGCAGGTATGCTTTGGATAGGAATTTACTCTCTTTTACTGTCACGTACAAAGGTATAAAATTACACTTCAAAATTTTAATTGCCTATTCCCATTGAGATGGAACCAATTACTTTATTCCCCATAGAAATCTCACTGTGAACAGCACAAATTTGAATAAAGCAACCATTTCATGGAGTTTGTTAACCACACTAAACTGTAGATGAAATTCAAAAACATGTTCTGCATTTGGTCAGGATGCATTAGCCACCTCTGTAGCTTTGGATGTATTAGATAAGCCCTTTACAGAGGAAAAATTACAATTCAATACTCTCAACCATTTAAAAATAAATAAGAACTGGGTTTGAATGATGTACAAAAAAAATTGGAACAGATAATTAAATATTGTATTATCCTCCGATTTTTTCTTTCCTTTTTTCTGATTGTTTTTTCTTTTAGTTTTACAGTTTAGTTTTTTTTCACTATATAGCCTATCTTGGAATATACTATAATATAAAATCAGCGAGGTCATTGGACACAATGTTCAGCATGTCCCCTATGACTTAAAAATCAGATTCATCCAGCAATTTTCCCCCTGGCACAGTAAATAGACTGCATAGTAAATGTTTAAGAAAGGTGGGCTAGTTACCTCTGAATGTTGGAGATGTACCACATTTGAACAAACCCCACTTCAAACAGCAATAGCACTTAGCACTTAGACATTTATACCACTTTACAGCCCTCTTTAAGTGGTTTACAGAGTCAGCCTATTGCCCCCAACAATCTGGATTCTCATTTTACCCACCTCGGAAGGATGGAAGGCTGAGTCAACCTTGAGCCAGTGAGACTCGAACTTTCAAATTGCTAGTAATCGATAGTCAGCAGAAGTAGCCTGCAATACTGCATTTTAACCACTGTGCCACCATAGTGCTTAGGTCATGTCCACTGGTACTTCCATTTTTCACGGGATACTATTATAATTCTCTATCAAATTTGTGAGAGGAATGTAAGATTTAAACCTATTCGATAAAGGAAAAGGTTCCCCTCGCACATTCGTGCTAGTCGTTTCTGGCTCTAGGGGGTGGTGCTCATTTCTGTTACAAAGCCAAAGAGCTAGCGCTGTCTGAAGACGTCTCCGTGGTCATGTGGCCGACATGACTAAATGCTAAAGATGCATGGAACACTGTTACGTTCCCACTAAAGTGCTCCCTATTTTTCTACTTGTATTTTTCCCACTAAAGTGCTCCCTATTTTTCTACTTGTATTTTTCCCACTAAAGTGCTCCCTATTTTTCTACTTGTATTTTTACATGCTTTCAAACTGTTAGGTTGGCAGAAGAATGGGAGCTCACCCTGTAACGTGATTCCAGGAATTTGAACTGCTGATCTTTCTATTTATTTTGTCAAAAGCTTACAATACAATAGAAATAAGAATAAACTTAAGTTTAAATATAAGAAATAGGAACTAATAATTGGGGACAATAGGACAGGGATGGTAGCAGAGGTGGTATTCTGACCAGTTCTGGAGAACCGGTAGTGGAAATTTTGAGTAGTTCAGAGAACCGGCAAATCCCACCTTTGACTGGCCCAGCCCCCATCCATTCTCTGCCTCCCATTGAGTCCCAGTTGATCAGGTGGGTCTTCTTTTGTTGCCCTGCACAGGAGAACGGAGCTGGAAAGCAGGTTAGTGGGGTGGGGAGAGAATGGGATTTTGCAGTAATCTTCCCCCAGGAGTGGGGAGGGAATGGAGATTTTACAGTATCCTTTCCCTCCCACGCCAAGCCATGCCCACAGAACCGGGACTAAAAAAATTTGAATCCCACCACTGGATGATAGGCACGATTGTGCACTTATGCACACCCCTTACAGACCTCTTAGGAATGGGGTGAGGTCAATAGAGGTTAGTTTGAGGGTAAAGGAGTGGGGGTTTGAGCAGGTGACAGCAGAATCAGGGAGTGAGTTCCAGACATTGACCACTCTGTGGCTGTAATTACATTCCTGCAATCTAGTTTGGAGTGGTTTACATTAAGTTTATATCTGTTGTGTGCTCTTGTGTTGTGGTTAAAGCTGAAATATTCATTAACTGATAAGACGTTGTAACATATGATTTAATGTACTATACTTAAGTCCAATCTTAGCCGTCATAGTTCAAGATTGACAAGCTCTTAGCCACTGAGCCACTGTGTCCCTCTTAAACCTATTAACGTGTTTTAAATCATATTTCTCAAACAGGAATTTGTCAACCTAAAAACCTTGGATGTACAAATAGCCCTCCCTTATCCTTCACTTGTTCAATGACTGTTTGAACTTATAAAAACTCTGAATGAATGAGAATTATGATTGGCTTTTGAAATTCTAGCTGTCACAGTATCCCCATGATCATGTGATTGCTCCTGACAAAGTCAATGGGAAAGCTGGCAGGAGGTTGCAAATGACAATTATATGAGGCCACTTTAATGATGACGTGGGATTCACTTGTGATGGAATTTCTGTTGCTATGAGGCATGGACATGTGATGTTTCAATTTACATAGCTCAGTGATGGAAATTGCAGATCCAATTACTGTTGTTAATCAAGGATTACCTGTAGTGTTGTGTTTAAACCATTGTGGAAAAAGAGATAAGATTGTCTTATAAAAATGTGCAATTACCAAAGTTTGGCTAAATTAAAATTGTCATCTCTCAATCTTTTAACTCATTTTACGTGAGGGAAGATATGAAAATAGCTTTCCATATGATCTAAGTTTAATTTGAGCAAATAAAGTGAATTTAAAATAAACCAACATTTACACAATTGTTTTGTCCCCTTCATAGTTTTTCTTTTCTTTTCCCTATGTTCTTTCCCGCTTTAGGTATACAATTTTTATTATAAATACCATGTTAATAACACTCAAAAATGTTGTTTTTAAAACAGTGTTAAAGCCAAATGACAGTAGATGAAACAGCAAGCGGACATGACAGTGTCAAGCATATTGTTTATTCATGCTGACCTCGGTGAGATATTTGTCTGGGTCACTGTTCTGAGGACACAGTTGTACAGATGCTACTATGCCAAAAATCTCAGTCAAATAGCTTAATTAAGGCTTATATCCTAAAAGAGCAAGAAGGCAAATTTGAGGCTGGCAACGGGCCCTATTAATTAAAAAAAGAAAAATAATAATTATCCAGCATTTGTACAGAATGTCCAGAAAGCAACACAAAAGATTTCTTGGATTGCATTGTTTTTTCAAAGGGATCCACTGGCTATTCTTTGAATCACCCTGACGTTTGTAATGTTCAAATATACCATCGATTAAAAATAATACCCATTTTCTTTAAATGTCCTCTTTAATTTGTACTTTTACACAAATAGGCTGGCGTGGTTCTTTATGCAGAAATAAGCTGTTGTCTCTTTATTGTGAAGTACTCTTGTTTTTAAATTTTGCTTTTTAGAGATAAGAAATGATAAAAAAAATAATAATTAAAAGATGCCTCAATTTCAGCCTTTCCATTGCTGCTTGAATGGACTAAAATCACCAAACTTTCTTCCCTGGAATTTCCATCCTTTGAGGGAATTAGTTCAGATCTCATTAGAGACAATTGGACAGTAATTTCTTCCACTAACTGCAATTGTTCAAGGAACTGCCTAAGTGTATTGGAAGGTATTGTTGTGGTTTCTCAGTTCCATTAATATGAGATGGTTAGGATAAATGATGCTTTCTATGTATATAGAATTGGCATTATTAAACAGGGGGCTTGCCTCTAGCACCCTACTGGTTTAAGGGAGGCATTGTGCTGTAGTGGTTGAAGGATTAGACAAGGATGGGGGAGAGCCCAAATTCAAGTCCATCTCAAATACTCACCAGATGACGTCTGGGCCATTCTCTTTCAGCTCAACCTACCTCATAAAGCTTTTGTTGTGGAGATCAATGGAAAAAAGGGTACTACTTTTGAGTTTTTGAAGGAAAGGAAGATAGAAAACACAACATAACTGTGCTTTTAATCCCAACTATTTAACACATTCCCAAATATTGGGAAATGCCTGAATATGGCTTTTACCCCTTTTCTTGAGTTTTGGGTTTGCAGATAATCCTTTAAAACTCCCTCCCTCCTTTTCTTGCCTCCCTCCCTCATTTTTTCACCTATTTCATATATGATTCTGGGTGGCTCACAAAAACCATCTCTTGATCTCCAGTATATTTAAGGAGCATGCTCTCTGATTAGTCTTTCCTTACTTCATTTCCCATCTCCTCTGACAAGTAAGATACCTTCAGTCTCATTTCCTATTTTTTCATTTAGATTCAGTTTTTTCTGTTGTTTTACTTTGGTCTCCTTCATTCCGGGTTCATTGTCCCTTAATTTCCTGTCTTCCTGGGAGCTTTTCCCACTCAATCTCCCCTTGCAATTATGCTGTTGGTTTGAATGCCAAGCTTGGCAATTTGGTTGCAAACCTTTTGTCCTCATTCGAGGAGAAATCTTTTGCAACCAAATCGCCAAGCTCTGAGCTCAAACCAAGAATGCAACCACCAACCCAAGCTAAGACATTTCCCCATACAATATTTGAATCTCAACCAACTATCAAGTTTCCCTTTTCTCAAAGAAGTCCAAGGATAAATTGATTTGTTTTCTGACATTCCTATTCATCTCATAAATTGGTCAGTTGGTATCAGAGTCTATGAACAGAGTTTGTGAAAAATCTAATATAGAACAAGGTATTTAAAGAAATTGTAGATGTTTGCAAATTATTTCCATAGAAATTCGTATGGTTTCTTCTGCATCCTGGACTGTTTTCTTCACTGAGGGTAATAGCCAGGTCTGTCAGAGCTAAATATATTCCAGTATTCTGCACTGGAGTGACCCAAATTCTACGCTTAGAATAGTCACCCTCCAACCCAAGTATGACTGTTGTACAAATAAAGCATATATTCACAAATGTGCTGATTCTGAGCATTTATGAAAATATGGAATGTGATCTTAGGGCTCTGTGCAGAAATAAGTCCCATTTGATTCCCAGGTTTACTGAACCTGCTTCTGATGGTTGTAGGAAGGGAACAAAAGGTCCATGTATTTGTTAGCTCGGATTCTTCTTCCTCTTTTTCGCAAAGCAGGGCTCATGCACTCTTTTTGCTACCCAAAGAGTAGAGCTATAATTGTTGTATGAATTGTAAAAAAAATAAATTTTTTAATTCTTTTTTGTACAATGTGTAATTAAACTTTGGAATTTGCTACCACAAGATGTGGTGCTGGGTGTTTTTTTTTTTTTTTAAAGAATTGGATCAATTCATGGAAGTCATGAGGATGAGCCGCTATCAGTCTTACTGGCAGTGTCCCTACCTCTGAAGGCCATTTGCTGGGAAACTGGTAGGCTTCTGCAAACCACTGACTGACCAATAAAATAAAATATTTGTAGCTCAGGGTTGAAATGAAGGGTCCTTGGCGCTCTCTGAGCTTGGTTGTTTTCTTGCAGGCATTTCATTACTCAAACTAGGTAACATCATAATGAGTACTACTGATGTTACATAGTTTGGATAATGAAATGTCTGTAAAAAAACAACCAAGGTTAGAAAGCACCAAGGCCCCTCATTGATTGACCACTCTGATACCAGGCTCCTTGGGTGATCTAGCAATGCACTGCTTATATTCTTAAGATCCCACGATGCTAAAGCTGGAATCTGTGGCAAAATTTAAATAGTGGGAATTTCTAGACTTCTGTGCAGAGTCTTACTGAAAAAGTTAATGAGGCAAGGGATGATTTTTCATGTTTAAACATTTGAGAAGTGATGAGATGAACATACCAAATGGGAATCTGCTCATAGAATAGAATTCTTTATTGGCCAAGTGTGATTGGACACACAAGGAATTTGTCTCAGTGTACATAAAAGAAAAGGTACATTCGTCAAGAGTCAAGAATCATAAGGTACAACATTTAATAATTGTCATAGGGTACAATAAGCAATCACATAATGCTAGGAAACAGTCAATATAAAGCATAAGGATACAAGTGACAAAGTTACAGTCATACAGTCACAAGTGGGAGGGGATGGATGATAAGGAGTAATGAGAAGATTAATAGTAATAGTAATGCAGACTTTGTAAATAGTTGGACAGTGTTGAGGGAATTGTTTAGCAGAGTGATGGTGTCTGGGAAAAAACTGTCCTTGTGTCCAGTTGTTCTGTGGTGCAGTGCTCTATCGCATTGTTTTGAGGGAAGTTTATGGCCGGGATGTGAGGGGTCTGTAAATATTTTCACAGCCCTCTTTTTGACTCGTGTGGTATACAGATCCTCGATTGAAGGCAGGTTGGTAGTAATTATTTTTTCTGCAGTCCTAATTATCCTCTGAAGTCTGTGTCTGTCTTGTTGGGTTGCAGAACCAAACCAGACAGTTACAGAAGTGCAGATGACAGACTCAATAATTCTGCTGTAGAACTGAATCAGCAGCAATGGGATTTGTGTATTTATTATTTTATTTATATATGAATGAGAGACTGCCCACCTCACACGCAGAGGAGGTCTTCTTCTTGCCTTCTGCCATTGGAATGTACATACAAGAAAACTGTCCTGGATGTTTATCTGTCTAGCATTATCCAGGAAATGAAATCAAGACGAATCCTGCTCTTAGAAGACCATATCTGATCTCCCATTCAAGAGGCAGCGCATTGTTTCATAGCAAGATCAAGGTAAAGGGAATTGACTCACCATCCTGTAGAAATGCAAACAGAGATCATTTTAGCTCAGAGGAAGTGTTGATGGGAGGAGATGCTAATGAATCATAAAAAAATATGATTTTTCAGCTGTTTTTATTGGCTAGATGACGCCTCGCAGTTATACCTTTCAGTTGAGGCTGAATCTTACTGAGAATCTTGGGATTTCTTCAGATTAGGCTCAACTCAAGGTAAACATCAGAGGATGGCAGAATTGAATTGGCTGGGCGGGGGGGAAGCTTAGATGATTGACAACAAAAATATATATTGTCAAGGCCATGGTTTTCCCAGTTATCTGACTGACAAAGTTAGATCATCAGAAAACCTGGATTAAGCAGCCTTTTAATTGTGTTGCTGCATAGATTTGCTGAGACTTTCTTGGGTCACCAGAAGAACAAATATAGTTTAATACTAATGTAAGGTTTCCCTATTCAGTCATGTCCAAATCTAGAGTGTGGTGATCATCTGTTTCTTGACCAAGGGACCCAGCATTGTCCAAAGACATTTTCTGAGGCCAGCATGGCTATACACCAAAAACATAAAGAATGCTGTTGTCTTCCCACCAATGTGGTACCTATTAATCTATGTGCATTTGCATGCTTTTTGAACTGCTAGGTGGACAGGAGCTGGGGCAAGGAACAGGAGCTCACTCTGTTGTGCAGTGCTCAGGTCTCAAACTGTGGTGGGATTCAAATTTTTTTACTACTGGTTCTGTGGGTGTGGCTTGGTGGGCGTGGCATGGCTTGATTGGCATGGCTTGGTGAGTGTGGCATGAAAAGGATACTGCAAAATCCCCATTCCCTCTCCACCCCACCCCACTAACCTGCTTTTTAGCTCTGTTCTCCTGTGGAGGGCAACAAAAGACCCAGTCGATCAGCTGGGACTCAGGAGGTAGAGAATAGATGGGGGCGGGGCCAATCACAAGGGGTATTTGCCAACTACTCAAAATTTCCGCTACCGGTTCTCCAGAACTGGTAAGAACCTGCTGAATACCACCTCTGGCCTTGAACCTGGAGAAGTAAAACTGGACAGTCACCAGAATTGCTAATTTGCAAAATTAAATCTTGAATGTTTTAAACACCTAAAATGACAGTAAGGGTCACTATTGCTTGGGAAAAAAATTAAGGCAACTGAAAAAGAAGCCAAGAGAAGACCAGGGAATTAGATGCAATTATTGATGATACAATTAGGAGCTCAGACTCAACATGGCAGTTACTGATGGGCAAATCTGCCAAAGCACCTGAACAATAGCAGTGTGGATGGTTGCAGATATTACAAGTCAAACAATTGATGCCAGGCATGCGAGGAATAGACTAAAAAGCTAGAGGGTTAAATGCAGACCAACAGAAGAATTTTGCAACAAGATAAGGAGGAAACCATTCTACCACTGGACACTTACCATTGGGTAAAGCCACAGCAATGCCATTAAACTTGATCCCACTGACCATGATCAGAACAGAAATAGTGCCAGACAAGATCTGAAAGATTCATAATTGGTCTTCCTGCTCATTATCTTTCTTCTCACAAGCAGACAAGTGGAGATGTTGGTCTTAAATAGTGGGCAAAAAATGATAATCCCAGATTGGTCTGATATTTCAGGAAGAATAGGGGGATAGTCAGGGTTGGGCTTCAAAAATTCAAAGCAAAGAGTTCTCTGCCCGGTTGCTGGGTGCAGAGGTGGGATTCTACCAGTTCACACCTATTCGCTAGAACCAGTTGTTAACAGTCTAAGCAGTTTGGAGAACCGGATGTTAGAAGAAATTACTGGCCTTATCCTGTAAGGAAGGCAGGAAGGAAACATTCTGGTGTTGCTTACAGAAAGTGCCTCTCTGTTAACCCTTATTACGTTCCTGGCAGGACTAGACTTCCTGTCTCAGGAACCTCTCTGGAGTGTTTTTCCCCTCCTTTGCTGGTACTTTGCTTGTGTAGAGTAACCATTCAAAGTTACAGTGGCACTGAAAAAAGTGACTTATGACCATTTTTCACACGTAAGTTGTTGCAGCATCCCCACAGTCATGAGAGGCCAGGGGAGGAGATGCATGCCTCAATGTGAGTGATATTGAGTTAGCCATGCCCAGCCAATAATATTTAATGGATAGGTGATTAATGAATATGTAGCCACGTCCACTCAGTCACATGACCCAGTCACATGCCACACCCATCCAGTCACATGACCATCAAGCTACGCCCATCAACTAAGCCATGCCCACAGAACCAGTTGTTAAAAAATTTGAATCCCACCCCTGGCTCAGTGGGTGTGGGGATGGTGGATGTGGTCTAATAGGCCTCCTGCAGGGGGAGTGTTTTTCCCCTCCCCGGGGTGCCTCGAGCCTCTGGGAAGGCAAATACAGCCACACACACAGGCCCATTTCTGGCCTTCCCGAACTCCCGGGAGACCCATTTTTCACCTTGCCTGAGCCTCCGTACACACCCTGCATTTACCTGCATCCAAAACGTAGCGACTCCTGGGAGAGGCGGGGTGGTGTGGGCAGGGCCAGCCAGGAGTGGGCTTTGGGGGTTCTCCAAACTGCACAGGATCTTAGGCTCTCCCAAATCCCTGCGAACCCCCAGCAGCAGAACTCCTGGGCATAGCACTGATTTCATGTATATAACTTCACTGATGACTTTCCCCCCTGTTCTAATGCTACTTCAGCATGAAAGCAACAGTTAAGTTAGGAACTGTGGGACAAGATATATGCCATACCCAGTAGTTCTTTCCACCAGTATTTTTTAGCATCTGCTGCTTAATGACTGTTTAATATTACATCAGCACCCCTCCCCCCTGTTAATTTGTTTCTTGGCTGGACTGATCTTGTACGTGTTAGTGGATAGAAAATAATATAATGGGGGCATTAATATTGCTGAGGCATCAGAATAAAAGTTAAACAAGTTGATTTTATTTAAAGGAACACCCCACACCCATCAACCATAAAATGGCAAACTACAGTTAGCAGCTGCCATTCCTGTGATCTTGAAAAAAAGTTGCTGTGCAATACTGAAATTGTATGTGTAGGTAGATGCACTTCCCCTTGTACCACAGTGTGGTGGTAGTTGTGGAATGGCTGTGGTTTTTCTAATTGACACATGGTGTCTGGAGGAAGTTCTCACTTTCTCTGATTAGGCTGAAAGCAGACTAGGGACATAAATGGAGAGGCTCCAAGGCTCATGGTGCAAAAGGTTGATAAGTTTAGAGCTTCCAAGTAAACAAAGAATAAAGGAAGGCTTGTTGTTGTTTCTGAAATGAGGAGGAAGATGCAGTATGTATGGGCCCAACTTTTCCCCACCTGATGACCTCCAGAGGTATTGGCCATAGTGGATTGGGATTATGGGGACTGAAGACCAACACGTCTGGAAGAAAGCAGGTTGAGAGAACGTTGTTTTATGCATATGCATCTAGTGTGAACATTTCTGGTGGATCTGGGAACATAGGAATGATAAGATCAAAATCCCAATGTTTTATATCTTAGAATAAGAGATTCTGTTATGATATTTGTTCAGATATCAGAAAAGCAATGACTGCATGCCTTCTCAGTTGCCTTTCTCAAGTCTAAAGAGATTCCTCTCCTTCAGTTTTTTATCGGCCTTTGTTTTTGGTCCCCTGGTTATCTTTGCTACTCTTCTCTGAAACCATTCCTATTTCCCCAAATCCTTATTAAAGTGCGGTTTCCAGACAGTATTCAAGGGTGGGTCTGACCACAGCAAAATAGATTGACTACTTTCCATGACCTTTACTGTGCTGGTCAAACAGTATATAGTTAATTGGGAATTGGAAGCTGCCCCCTTCAGGGAATGCCTCGTGGTAAATGTAGTTCAGGTCATGTGATCACATCTGTAATCCTGATTGGTCGCTGAATTGATCCTTGGTTGGGTTTGGGGGAGTTTTCTTTATTCTTGTTTGGACCCCAGCATCGTGCTGGTGTCTTTCCCTTTGCTCCATTGTTATGGGATGAAGATAACTATATTTACACACTATGAAGATGACTATGCAAAGATTGGACATTAGATGAATCTCAACCTAACTGTGAGTTATACCTTGAGGATGCCTATTATAATCCAATAAAGAAACTTTGTATGGAAGCCTTTGTACAGTTTATCTAACTGTCTTTATATTCAGCCAGGAAAGTTGAAGACAGAATTTATTATTGTTTAGGTAGCATTTGCCACCTTTGCAACATCATCACACTATAGATACCTATACAGTCAGCAATCACTATTCCAAACCCTCTTTTACAAGAATTACAGGTGGTCCTCAACTTACGATCACAATTGAGCCCAAAATGTATGTTGCTGAGATATTTGTTAAGTGAATTTTGCCCCATTTTACAACCTTTTGTGCCACAGTTGTTAAGAAATCAGTGCAGTTTTTAAATTAGTAGCACGGTTGAGTGAATCTAACTTCCCCATTGATTTTGCTTGTCAGAAGGGCACAAAAGGTGATGACATGACCCCAGCACATCATGATCGTCATAAATACGAGTCAATTGCCAAATGTCTGAATTTTGATCACGTGACCACAGGCTTACTACAATAGTTGCAAAGTCATAAGTCACTTTTTTCCGTGCTATTGTAACTTCAAACAGTCACTAAACGTATTGTTGAAAGTTGAGGACTGTCTGTATTGAAGAGCTGTGGTAATACAGTGGTTAGAATGCAGCATTGCAGGCTAATTCTCCCAACTGCCAGCAGTTCAATTCTAACTGGCTCGAAGTTGACTCAGCCTTCCATCCTTCCGAGGTCGGTAAAATGAGGACCCAGATTGTTGAGGGAAACATGCTGACTCTGTAAACAGCTTAGAGCAGGGGTCTCCAACCTTGGCAACTTTAAGCCTGGCGGACTTCAACTCCCAGAATTTCCCAGCCAGCTGCTGGCTGGGGAATTCTGGGAGTTGAAGTCCTCTAGGTTTAAAGTTGCCAAGATTGGAGACCCCTGGCTTAGAGAGGGCTGGAAAACACTATGAACTAGTATATAAATCTAAGCACTATTGCTATTACCAAGTTGACCATTCAATTATCTGAGCATTTGATTTTTGTTTCCTACATGAAAAAGTTTGCATTTAAATTTCATTCTTCTGTTTGCATCTGATTTTCTACCATAGGTTTGAATTTCTGTCTTGAAGGAACAGAGTGGATTCAGCTACTGCTGGCATAAAGCAATGAGCAACTTTCTTGCTTTGGCCCCATCCTTTCTTCTTCAATGTGGTCTCTGAGGGCTACAGAAAGCTTGACTATGAGGTCATCAGATTGGGAGAGGCCAAATGTTTAGCAGGTGTTGGGGGATAGCTCTATTAAGCCTTACAAATACCCATCTGGTCTCTTAATTGCCTGCTAAGAAGAAAAATTAGCTAAGATGTGGTTGGCTGATTGATGGCTCAGCACAGCATGTGAAACAACCTTAGGAATCTTTTTTGAGAGGAAAAGAAAAGAAAAAAACCCCCAAAAAGTCATTTTTTCTAATCAAGTAAAAGCAGAGTCATGTTAATCTCTTCTAGCTTATGTAGTTAGCCAGTTTCTTTATGATCTTTGAACAAGAACTGGGTTAAAAAAAAAATTATAGATTTTATTTTACTAAGTATTTGGGGGAACCTTTTCACTTGCAAACAACGGTTTAAGAAGATTTAGTGGATTGAACTACTTGAGAAAATGTCACTTGCTCTAAAATGAAAAAGAAAAGTATTACATTATCAGGAATGGCAGGGTTCAATCTTTTCCATCTGTAACAAAATAAATACCATTAGCATATATAAAAAATTTAAATTTAATGGCCGGATATAATAATGTAGAAGCTATTGCATGTAGGGCAATGTAATGAAACATTAATCCTAAAATTTCTAAAAACAATTCCCTTATGGTTTATCCTGACTAATTCCACACACTGATTGCAGAGAGATTTGGGCCATGCAGCCCAATACTTATCAAATTTCCATTCAAATGCTTATAAACTGCATTTTTTGGCCAATGGCCAGTTGTAGCAGCATTATATAAACAACCATGAATGCAAAGATACTAACACCACAAATGTGAAAACAAATTTCACGCAGAGTTAACAATGACCGCCCAACAATTTTGAAAAAGAAATAGGCTGGAGTCACAAAAACTGCTCAGCTGAAATGTTCGTGAGCTTTTTGGGGGGTTTGAACTGTGAATATAATTCACAAGAAGCTTTGCACAATGTGTCAGTCCAGCCTCATAGGACTACCCCACAAACATGTTAATCTAAATACATTCTGACTGAGGCACTCTGGGAGTTAAAGTTGCCAAGTTTGAAAATACTGATCTGAGGGGTCCATGCTGCACTGTTTTCTTGCATTATCCAAACTAGGAAACTATCAGTGATCTGAAAACAATCAAGCTCAGAGAACACCAAGGACCCACCTTTCATTTCAACCCTAAACTACAAATATTCTCCTTTATTAGTACACTGGTCTAAATTCATCAGTCTTATGCAACTCTCTGTAATTCCCAGTTAATGTATAAATCAAACACAAATTTTTGCAGATGAATCAGCACTTGTGTGTGTCATTCCAAACAATTCCAAAGAACTCTTATTTCAATGTTTACTATGGTCTCAGCTGCTTTTGTTATTTCTGCAGACTGGTCTTATGTTTATTTACTTGGAATTAATCCCTACTGATTTAAATAGGAAGTACAACCAAAAGAAGGTTTGTAATTTATTTGCAGCCATTTTTATTCTGGTTTAATCACTGATTAGCTTCAATCCCAGCTTTCCTTCAAAGTCAGAAATCAGAGTGCACAGGGTATCTATTGAATGTTATTCTCACAACAATCCTGTGAAGTAAGTAGAACTAAAATGTGCTTGACCTAAACTCATTTGGGGAGTTTCCACAACTGAGAATGGACTTGAAGCTGAAACTCCAGGATTCTGGTCTAGCACCTGAACTAGTTGTCTCATACAATCGCATCCAGTTCATCCAAAGTGAAATATATCAACAGAGAAGACTCAGAAGAATTAGGCAGAAGCAGTGGTGGGATTCAATTTTTTTTTACTATCGATTCTGTGGCTTGGTGGGCGTGGCAGGGGAAGGATACTGTAAAATCTCTAGTCAGAAGTAGTATTTGCCAGTTCTCTGAACTACTCAAAATTTCCACTTCCGGTTCCCCAGAACTGGTCAGAACTTACTGAATACTACCTCTAAGCAGAAGCCTAATGGGAAATTAATTCCAACGCATCTGAACAGGAAGAATAAGTAGCTTTAGAAATGATAATGAAAGTATCAAAGTAGTGGGTACCTTTTGCCTTTTAGGATAAACCATCAACAAAGGCACAAGCACTTAAGAAATACTTTATAGATAAAACTAGGTAGAGTAGCTGTGAAGGTGTTGGAGAAGATATTCGAATGCCTTGAACCCTGACCCCACAAAATTTAGAATCTGCAAGCTAACACTTTTTAGAAGCAAATGTTGAAGATTAAAGAAACAGGATAGAAAAAGTATTTATCTTTTTGATCATTGAGGTCGGAAGACTCCCAAGAATGCCCAGGAGAGCCAAGGAAACAAACCAACAGATTATTGAGCAACTTGACCAAGCTCTCATTCGAAGCATAAATGCTCAAGTTCAGATGATCCTAGTTCAGACACAACATCCATGGACCCAGCTTTCTGGAGAAGACTCCAATGCTGGGAAAGGTTGAAGGAAAGAGAAAATGACCAGCGTCATAGTGGATGGCTTCAGTTATAGTGATGACAGGTCTACTGTTGAGGGACATGTCAGGGATAGATCGTCTGGGGGGAAAAAATTGTATGATCACCAGTTGAAAATGATTTAATGACACATGATCAATCAATCATCTGAACAGCATCGGATTAGGCAAAAGAATAGAATGGGAATTGAATACAATATAGAACAGAAATCAGAACAGAACGGGATGGGATAGGAATATGTAGGAATAGGCCAGGACAGAACGGAATGGGAATTGAATAGAATACGGAATAGAAATCAGAATAGAATAGAATGGAATTGGGATCAGGGCGTGTAGGAATAAGCATAGGATAGGACAGAACACAATGGGAATTGAATATAATTTAGAATATAGAAAATCGCAACAGAATGGAATGGGATATGTAGGAATAGGATAGGATAGAACGGCATGGGAATTGAATGAGAGTATAGAATAGAATAGAAATAAGAATACAAGAGGATGGGGTGGGGCTAGGGGTAAAAGAGAAGAGAACAGAATATGGGGAATGGGATAGAACAGAAAAGTCTTTCTTGGCTAAGTGTGACAGGACACACAGGGATTCAAGGAGACGCATGAAGCGCATGTAGACCAGCTTCGCTCGCCTTTCAGGAGGCACCAATCCAGGCACTCCTGGGCGTTTTTATCGGCTGAAGTCCAAAACAGAAGGACTGGTTCTGAAGGGGTTTTCCCACCAGGAGAAACGAATTCCCAAGACCCGAAGTGCCGCCATCCCCGCCGGAGGCGCTAAAATCCCAATCCCGGCGCCTCCACCACGTCAGAAGTTCATCAAGGACCGAAGAAGCGAGCGGGGAGAGAGAGAGAGAGAGAGAGAGAGACGGTGGGGCGCGAGGTTGAAAAGACCGCGCGAACCACAGGACTGACCTCCCGTCCGTGAGGCGAGCGGCCCAGAGACCCCAGAGGCACGCGGGTCAACTCTTCTCCGCCCCCCTCCCTCCTCCCTCTCCCTCTCTCTCCCCCCCCCCCCCCCCCGCGAGACGGAGCAGCGGTTGGCAGCGCCTTTCGGCGCGTCACGTGGTTCCGCCGTGACGTCATCCCCCCGCCCACTCCGGGGCTTTGAGAACGCAGAGAAGTGATTTTCCGAGGCTCGGCATATGGGCGCGCGCGTGGCTCGGAGCGGACGAGTGAGCCGCTGGCGAGCGAGGAGGAAGCAACAGCCGACCCGGAGCAAAAGCGAGCGCCGAGGGGAGGAAAAAAGCGACGGGATTCCTCACATTTTGGAAGCGACAAATCGCGCTTCCTGTGTCCGAAAAGCGCCGCTTGGCAGCTCAGGGCGCTGCAGCCGGAACCGGCATCAACCAGCAACAGGGTGCAGCAAATCTTCTATGGGGTGAGTCGCGGTTTGCCAGAACTTTTTGGGACGAGCTTCCTCGCCCTGGCTTGAGGATTTTCACAAGTCTTCCTCTCCCCCCCCC
>BLBF01000010.1:14669140-14734515 GCA_015471245.1 Laticauda colubrina
GAACACAAAAATGCAGTAAAAAAGCTGGAACACACCTCCTCACTAGTCCAACACATGAAAACCACAGGTCACAACATCAACTTCAATGGCACTAAAACCCTAGCCACTATAGAAAACCCCAGCCACAGAATCATCAGAGAAGCCATAGAGATTGAAAAAAGACCTGACAGCATGAATAGAAGAGATGATTCCACCAGACTGTCAATCATTTGGAAGCCTGCACTCTCAAATAGAAAGATCTCCATGCCACAAGCCAGGCAAACACCTGGGCACAAACAGACTCCCTCTGATAGCTCCAACCCAACCCCCCACCAGGCACCCAGGTGAAACCCAGCTTGCTAATGAATAGCAGCTTGCTAATGAATAGCAGCCGTACCTTCACACGGAGCCAAGCTGCACTAAAAGCCTCCAACACATGAACAGAGTGTTGCCAGCCAATCAAAGCCACAAAACAGACAGAAGAAACCAGAAACACCAATCAATCAAACTCCAAGTCCAATGAACACAGGTCCAGGCTCCCAACCAATCAGAATGGACCAGCCTCAAATTTAAAACCAGGAGCTGTAAGACCCATATCCATACAGAAGCCTGATGATGGCAGATGAGATTCTGCTGAAACGTTGCTACAACTTCAACAGAACTACAATGACGTGGGATAATACCCGAAGGAAGCTAAACAGCACACATGTAAGTACCCGCGAAAGCCTAAGAAAACAAATATACATATATATATATATATATATATATACACTGACTTTTCTGTGCAACAGTGGAGAAAAGGATCTACTTTTATATGTGCATTTTCAGCGTACTTATAGCAAAGCTGAATAAATATGACATAATCTCCCACCTTTTGCTCTAGCCATTTTTTTAAATCCAGAAAGAAAAATCTACAATCTTCTTTTGTGATTACAAATCCTAGGCATTGTTCTCCAAAGCAGTAAAGAATATATTGTCTATGTAAAATAAAGAAACCTCTAAAAGAATGGTTTTCTATATCGCCATCAAGGTGTAATGAATTTAATAGCATGCCTGGTAAAGTATTCATTGGTTTTATAGGCCACGTTATAGAGAGTTAGTTGCCTAGTGATTCAACCTTTTCTTATCTTGTTCAATTGAAGCAGAATGTACTGTACAACACCCAACTTGGCTGCTTCCTTGTCAGCTAAGTGTATATCATTTGCAGCTACAAGTTAGCTTTTTTCCCACAATTGCATCTTCCCACAATAGCATCACATGATCATTATGAACCTTTCTTATTTAAACAAAACTTCCTGCACACTTTTGCTCTATCTAATGCCTTCTACAAATACTAGAATACCAGCTCCCAGAATTCCCCAGCAAGGCAACATAGTCTGCATTCTAACAGTTGCTGAGATTGCCAAGATGGGAAAGCTATTCTAGTAAAGAAGAGAAAGTAAGAAGGGAAAGTCATAAGTAACTGTACTGTGTGTAACCAAAGAACATACTGTATGTCCTCTTAGGCAGTTTCATCCATGACAGGTGTCAAAATCAAGGGCCAGGGGCCAGATCCAGCCCATGGGGTGCTTAGATCTGGCCCACAGATCTGGAAACAGTGAAGGACTGGCCCACATTTTCTCTGCCACAGAAAATGGAGTTTGGAAGGGTTGCGTGCAGCACTCCCAAGCTCCGTTTTGTCTGGCAAATCGTTGCAGGAGGCCATTGCAGCCAAAAACGGAGCTCGGGAGCCCATTTTCACTGGCAGAGTGCTCAGGCCACCACAGGTGCCCCCAACACAAGTGACACTGAGGTGACCATGTCGACCCTCCCCCAAGGTTAAACACAACCCTGATGGAGCCCTCAATGAAACTGAATTTGACACCCCTGATCTATGAATATGTCACCTGTGCTAGATGGAATTGCAATGCATTCAAGGGCTCTAGGATGAAACAGATGAGATTTATGACTTGAGAAACATGAAGAATATTTTATAGCAGATCAGAATGTATCTGGTATCCTAAAGATAAGATTCCAAAAATGGAAACCTCGGCTCCAGGTGTCCATTGAACAATAATTGTTGTTGAAAGGTTTGTTGCTCAGAAATGCAAAGCTCTCAAGGAGTCCCTTTTCCCAAACATTTTTTATTTTAAAATATAGAGGAAATAACACAATATTTGTACCTTCAGAAATATTAACTTCTGCTTACATTGGCAGTTTAATTCATCTAGACATTTTATATTTGGGCTTTCTTAGCTGATTTTAATGTGTTGGGACTGGACTTTACATGGCCTTTTTGAACTGAAATGTCTCATTTTTAAATATACTACCCTGAAACCTCCCTTTGGGCCAATCTTTACAACTGCACAGTTACAGATAATAACACAAGAGAATTAAGTATTGTATAGTTCCCCCAACTTCTTTGATTAATAGGCTTTCTGTCTTTGGGATAGGGTCCCATAATGCACAAAACCAATCTTGCCATCCCTCTGAATATGCATGTCAACTTTGATTGTTTGCAGAGACACCTCTATCAAATAAAGTGTTACTGGAATTAGGCAACTTGTGACTTGCCAAAAATTCCCTGATCTCCCCCCCATACACACTCTAACCCCCCCACCCCCAACATATGCAGTTCTTGGAACTCTCCTCTATGAAATCAGAGCCCCTGCTTTCTTTTTAAAAAATATGCAAGACAGTGGTGGTATTCTACAGGTTCAGCCCGGTTCTGGTGTACTGGTAGCGCCAAAGATCAGCTGAGACCAAACCAGTTCTTTCCAATGCTCTGCAGTTGGGCGCACCTGCCCGGGCTCCTATATTGACCATTATTTCCATGCTTTTGAAACACAGCTACTTTGCACGGCACAGCAGATTGCCGCGCATCAGCTGCTGAAGCGACAGAGAGAGTGCAGGATTGCAAAAGGTGAGTCAGAAAGCCTATGTCCTTTCTGTGTGCAAAGTGTGTGTTTGGTGCGCACGTGTGCAAAGCGCGCCCACCAAGCCACACCCACTGAACTGGTGGCAAACTCTTTTGAAACGGATCACTGATTCAAGGTATAAAATGTGTAAAACCATCCCCCCAAAGTTTTGTTTTTGCCTATTCCCTCAAAAGGCAAAACAAGTACTTTAAAAATCACTTCAAGATTGACTTACTAGCAACAGTTTTCCCTGAACAATGGGCATGGACATTAAAATGTTATGGAATTTCAGCCAGGTTTTAGAAAATTTACATGCAATCTGGCAGATGCCATGTAGTGCGGTAAGGGGTCCTTTAAGCTTTAGAAAGAAGCAAAATATTGTCCACCCCTGCAGAAGGGAGAAATATATCCAGTGGTTTGGGAAATAATATGGGCTCTATTAATCATACAGGTAGTCCTGGACTTACAACTATTCATTAGTCATAACACTGAAAAAGTAACTTATGACCATTTTTCACACCTACAACTGCAGCATCATTCCCATGGTCATACGATCAGAATTTGGACACTTGGCAACTGGCATGTATTTATGATAGTTGCAGTGTTCTGAAGTCCTGTGATCATCTTTTGTGACCTTTTGACAAGCAAAGGCAACAGGGAAGCCAGATTCACTTAACAACCATATTACTAACTTAACAACTGCAGTGATTCACTTAACAACCATGACAAGAAAGGTTGTAAAATGGTACATCTGAGAATCTGGAGCTCCCAGTGCACCTTTTGGAGAGCTGAATGCGTATAGGCAAGCTGCAAAAATTGCAAACAGAAGTAACATGACACAAGCTGTGTGTCAAAAGAACTGATTTGTTCATTGCACAATCATTGCAAATGCCTTTAGCCAGAGGTTAGTCCTGTTCCTCCCTCAAAAACAAAAAAATAAAATCCTGCATTGTTAAACACACTAAACCAGTCAAGTGCTCCTTGGCAAGGAAAATATTTATTCATGAATTGCAAAACCAAGAAGGATAACTCAGTGAAACTAAAAACCTTGTAAGCTTTTTGCGTGTGGGCACCAAGTGACCTCTAAGAGAAGGAAAGAGCACTTGGAAAGTGGTCCTGTAACTTTCTGGATTTTTAATACAACAAAAAATGAATATTTGCAAGCAGATTCAGCTGTTGAGCAAACATATACTATGTTCTCACGTTTGTTTTGATATTTAAAACAGTCTGTACTTTTTGAGTGGTACCTGAATATAGGTACTCCTTGACTTACAACCATAATGAAGCCTGCCCATCGTGGTTGTAAGTAATAATTGTTGTAAGGCGGGTCACCTACGCGACTAACCCAATTTATTATCTTTTTTTGTAGTAGTTAAATAAAGCAACAGTCATGAAGCCAAACAATAGTTTGCTATAGGCTGGTTTTGCTGAAAACCAGAAGTAACGTGCTTTTTTCATTAAACTAGACATACCCAAATTCCAGTCAGCGTTCTTTATGTTTTAGCTTCCAGTCCCTAATCATTTTTGCTGCTCTTCTCTACACTCTTTCTAGAATCTCAACATCTTTTTTGCATCGTGATGAATTCCAAGTGTGGCCTTACCAAGGCATTATAGAGTAGTATTAACACTTCACATGATCTTGATTCTATCCCTCTGTTAATGCAGCCTAGAACTATGTTGGCCTTTATGGCAACTGCAGTACAACATTGGCTCATATTTAAATGCTGTCCACTAGGCCTCCAAGATCCCTCTCACGTTACTACTATTGAGCCACATATATTAAATCTGTACATTTCGTTTTTCTTGCCTAAATGTGGTACCTTACTCTTTTCACCATTGAATCAGTGGTGGGATTCAATTTTTTTAATACCGGTTCTGTGGGTGTGGGTTGGTGGGCGTGGCAGGGAAAGGAGACTGTAAAATCTCCAGTCAGAGGTGGTATTTGCCAGTTCTCCAAACTACTCAAAATTTCCCCGACCGGTTCTCCAGAACTGGTCAAAACCTGTTGAATAATACCTCTGCATTGACTTTCATTTTGTTAGATAGCACCCAATATTCAAGTCTGCCAAGATCCTTCTGCATCTTAAGCCTAACTTCTGTAGTGTTGGCTAATTTCTGCCAGCTTGGTGTCGTCTGCAAATTTGATGTATTCCCAATCTATCCCCTCATTCAAATCAGCAAATGAAGATGTTGAAGAGTACTGGGCTTAAAACAGAGCCTTGGAGTATCCGAAGGAGTTGCACTCAGGGGTTGGATTCTACCAGTTCACACCTATTCGTTAGAACCGGTTGTTAACATTCTAAGCAGTTCGGAGAACCGCTTGTGAGAAGAAATTACTGGCCTAATCCTGTAAAGAAGGCAGGAAGGAAACATTCTGGTGTTGCTTACAGAAACTGCCTCTCCGTCAACCCTTATTACATTCTTGGCAGGACTAGAGTTCCTGTCTCTGGAACCTCTCTGGAGTTATTTTCCCCTCCTTTGCTGGTACTTTGCTTGTGTGGAGGGACCATTCAAAGTTACAATGGCACTGAAAAAAGAGACTTATGAACATTTTTCACACAACTGTTGCAGCATCCCCACAGCCATGAGGCCAGGTGAGGAGATGCATGCCTTGATGTGAGTGATATTGAGTTGGCCACACCCAGCCAATAACATGACCACCAAGCCAGGTCCACCCAATCACATGACCACCAAACCATGCCCACTAAGCCATGCCCGCAGAACTGGTTGTTAAAAATTTTGAATCCCACCCCTGGTTGCACTATAACTTTGAATAATTGCTAACTAAGCAAGGGCTGTGTATTCTGTATGGAAGAAGTAATGATAGTGAAAGTAGTGGAATATCTGCATTGTTCAATTCTGCAGATCCTTATTAGCTGACACCAAGCAGTAAACATATGCCCAGTGCAGCACAGGCTTCCTCAACCTTGAGGAATTCTGGGAGTTGAAGTCCATGCAAGTTGCCACGGCTGAGAAACACTGATCCAGTGATTTTCATGTGAACATGGTAGTAGGGCAGATCTCTCCATACCTCCCATGAAGCTCCTCTTTGTTATCATGCTGGATGCCAGGAAGGAATATGCCCTACAGCACTTCTAATTATCTAGCTATGTGGCTTGATATTGTACTTAGACAGACATGGCTCTCTAGAGCAGGGGTCTCCAACCCTGTCCACTTTAAGACTTGCGGACTTCAACTCCCAGAGTTCCTCAGCCAATTGGCTGAGGAACTCTGGGAGTTGAAGTCCACAAGTCTTAAAGTGGACAAAGTTGGAGACCCCTGCTCTAGATCAGTGATGGTGAACCTATGGCACACATATTGGAAATGGCACACAGAGCCATTTCTGCTGACACACGAGCCATCGCCCCAGATCAGGTCCACTATGCATGCACACGTGTCTGCTGATTGTTGGGTATCTGCCATGCATGCGCAGGGAGATACCCATGCATGCGCAGAGGCGTGGGGCACATGGGCAGGGGGAGCATGGGAGAGATGCATGCACATGTGCAGAGGCACGGGGGGTCACGCGCACATTGCATTATGCGTGCAGGCATGTGCATTTTTGGCACTCAATGACGAAAAGGTTAGCCATCACTGCTCTAGATGATTTTTTTTTACCTATTCGTAGAGAGCTTTTCTAATCGAGAACAGTAGTGGATTCAGGGAGGCAGGCAGAAAAACATGTTCTGCAACTAAAACAACAGACTGTGGAACAACAGCCAAAACATGCCTTTGCCTCCTTAGCAGAAGGGAAAAAGCAAAATGCTTCTTAATGGGTTTACTTGCAAAGTTAGACATGTGCGTGGATCCTCATGTTTGGCCAATAGAAGGGGAAAAAATAAATCTGGCTTTCCCTACTCTTTGGATATTTTATTTAGCCGTAGGCAAAAGCCTGCACAAAGCATTCACAGCTCTCATGAAGCAGGGTGCCAATCATGAGCTATCCCAAAAAGAGTAACCAAGGGGTAAAGAAAAAGTTATCCTCAAGATTTTGAGGAAAGACATGGGGTTCTTCCAACGAGGAGCATGCAAAACATTGAATTCTGCACTTTGCAAGTTTGACCAAGTTGCTTTGCTTTGAAATGAAAATCCAACTGTGCTTTAAGTGTTTTAAACTTGAACAGGCTATGCTGGAGTCAAAACATTTCCAAAACACTGGAGGGAAGAAATTTAAAAACAGTTGATGTTGCTATTTTAGGTGATGCAATTGTAGAGTATGCAAAAAAGGGGGCTTGGGAGCCACATTGTGAGCTGTTCCAGAAAAAAATACTAATAATAAAGGCAGGAGCTTCTTAGGGGCTTAATAGCCCCAAGACACAGGAACCAGATTTACCCAACACCTCCTTCATCTTATCCATACAAATTAATTGTTACTGTTCTGACAAGTAAATTGGAAATCTGAAAAGATCTGCAGGAATGGTAAAATTAAAATCCAACAATATGTAATTGTCCAAGGAGGGCTTGCAGCCCTTTTCTGTATATAGGTCCTCAACTTACAAGCATAATGAAACCTGCCAGTTATAAGCCATAATTGTACAATTATAACAGAAACTTTTATAGTTTTTGTGGTCATCAAATGAATACGGGGGCTGTAAGTGCAAACAGTGGGGCTTATGTGAACCCATTGTTGATGATGACAATGTTTTACTGAAAACTAGAAGTGCCAGTTTTCAACAAAACCATTGTAAAATGCCATTACGTGACTATGGGATGCTGTAAACAGCCTTAAGTGCATCTGTGTTACTAAGCACCTGAAATGTAGTCAGAGACCGCAGCGGTTGGGATGGTGCAATCACTGTTGGAACTTCAGATCCAGGTGGTAAGCTTCTTTTTTCAGGTAGGTCGTAAGTAAAGAGCTACCTGTACAGATGGAGGACACACCCTGAGTGCGCACCCAAACCTGTGTTTTTGCAATGCATATTACTTGCCCATTATAAAGAAGGATTTCTTCATCAACTAGAAGAACACCAGATTTCCAAGCTGGTGGCCTGATACAGGTAGTCATTGACTTTCATTCAGTGACCACTCAAAATTTCAATAGCATAGGAAAAAAGTGACTGACCAATGGTGGGATTGAAAAAAATTGTTTACTACCTGCTCTGTGGCCGTGGCTTGGTGGGCATGATATGGCTTGATGGGCATGGCAGGAAAAGGATACTGCAAAATCCCCATTCTCTCCCCACTCCACTAACCTGCTTTCCAGCTCCATTCTCCTGTGCAGGGCAACAAAAGAAGACCCACCTGATCAGCTGGGACTCGGGAGGCAGAGAATGGATGGGGGCTGGGCCAGTCAGAGGTGGGATTTGCTGGTTCTCTAAACTACTCAAAATTTCAATACCACCTCTGCTTCTGACCATTCACACTTCTGACCACTGTAGTACCCTTATAGTTACATGCGCAAAACTCATTTAACAACTGTTTTGCTTAACAATAGAAATGTTGGCTCAATTGTGGCCATAAGTCAAAGATTACCTATATAACCAAGATTGATCTGTACAATTACCTTACCTCCCCACTGCAGAGAAAAGAAAATTAGTGCTTCACAATTCCCATGACCCTCTTGTCATAAAAAAGGCTTTTCTAAAACAATAAGAGGATAGTTTTTCTGTATGCATTAGGGAGAGGCTTTTAAAGAATTCAATTCTGGCAATATTTGTGGAGGTGGGTGTTAGGGATAACATTGTTCACCCTAACTGTTTTAGGTGAAATACTAACTATAAATCATAGTTAGTGTATGCAGCTTTAACTGTAAAATAGCAACTGTGGGTGTGGTTATGAAAACCATATAAAAGTAGCAAGGCTACAGCTTGCTCTCTCTCTCTCTGGCTTTGATGATCCCTGATTACTGCTTGGAAGCAAGACTGCATTGCTCGAACGGGAGAGACAACAACGGACTGATTTATGAGAACTGACAATAGGATATTCTACATGGACTTTGCTAACTGAATATCCCTAAATGGACTGACTACATGGTAAATGAATATTGGACTGTTTTTGACTATGCTATGCTTTTATTATACTGGAATAAAATATATTCTTGATAGCACAAGCGTATCTGTTATTTTTACTGTATGTTAATAAACATACAAGCTTAGCTCACTCATTTATCTGTGTGCCTATCTGACTAACGCTGCACATTCTGTTTAGCTTGTCTACCTAACCCTGGTTGGGGAACCCAGGCTTAACACTGGTTATGGGCCCAGAGGCTGCAAAGTCAGTTTAACTAGGTTAAACAGATTTATGTAAAAAGTGAGAGTTTGTGTTGTTATACATTACAGTAAACAGACAGCTGTGTTTTATTCATTATATTTTTATATCCATATAAGAAAACATGGCACAAGTCAATTTACAAAGTTTGTCCATTATATCCAAGCTGGATGGAACAAACTATGTATCATGGTCTACAAAATGTAGTCTATTTCTACGAGGAGAAGGTTTGTGGAACATAATTAAAAATCCACCAAACGTAGAAGAATGGGATCCAGAGGATGAGGAAGACAGACTAAAGATAGAAGAATTTAAGCATAAAAATCAACAAGCCATTTGCATAATTGCGTTAACCTTAACTGATCAACAGCTTGTTTATATCCACGGAGAGAAAACGGCTTTTGACTGTTGGCAGAAGCTGAAGAGGATTTATGTCCGAGATAAGGTTGGTTCACACATAAATCTAACACGGAAGCTTTTCAGGACGCATCTCCAAACAAATGGTGATATGCAGAGTCATTTAAAAACTATGCAAAGCATTTTTCAAGAATTAAATGAAAAAGAGCTTATTTTCCCTGAACAACATCAAATTTATATAATTCTATCTTCCCTTGATGAAAGTTATGATAACTACGTAACTTCACTTGAAATTTTGCCAAAGGACAATTTAACTTTAACTGATATAACTGGCAGATTGATTGAAGAGGCCAGAAGAAAGAGATGAATTAAGGAGGGAGCAACCTCAAAAAGAAGATAATAAATCTCCTACAGCATACGCAATTAAAAAGTGCTTTAATTGTGGAGGAAGAGGACATTTGGCAAGATTTTGTAAAAAGGCAAAGCGCCAGAACGCTGGCCAGAATACTAAAAAACATCAAAAGCTAACTAAAAATTTAGAGTTAGCCATGTATACGAACGGAGCTGTAAGAAATAATTTATGGGTGGTTGACAGTGGGGCATCCCATTGTATAACAAATGATAACAAAAATTTCATTAAAATGACCCAGAGTAAACAGCAAATATCGTTAGCCAATGGCTGGAAACTGAAAGCTAAAGGTGAAGGTATAGCATATTGTTCTTTTATAAAAGAGAATGTAAAAATGTTATATGTACCACAACTTAAGTTTAATTTAATTTCAGTTAGAATTTTGGTTAAACTAGGATATGTAGTTACATTTAAGGGAGATAACTGCTTAATTACAAAAGATGATAAGAAAATTACTGCATCTTTAAGAGATGGCTTATATGTGTTAAATGATGATGGTTTAAAGGTGGCTAACACAATTTATGAAAACCAAAAACCTCATGATGAATGTATTCACTTGTTACATAGAAGGCTAGGGCATTTAAATTTTAAAATGCTTAAGAAAACTGTTGACTTGTCTAAGGGAATAAGTTTGAAACCTTGTGATAAGTATTTGCAATGTAATGCATGTAATCAAAATAAGAGCAGGGTCATACCAGCTAATAGAGTTGATGGATTTACTACTAAAGAGCCTTTAGAAGTAGTATTTGCTGATTTAATAGGTCCGAAAAAACCAAGTGTAGGAGGAGCTCGTTATATACTTAGTATAATGGATCACTATTCTAGATATGGGTTTTGCTATTTAATGAAGAGCAAAACTGAAACATATCAAAATATATTTAATTGGCTAAAATTCGCTGAGAGAAAAACAAAAAGAAAATTAGTGACTCTCATCACTGATAATGGCACTGAATTCTCAAATAACAAATTTAAAAACAGAATAAGACAATTGGGGATTCAACATAAAATGTCTGCACCATATAGGCCACAACATAATGCCTTTATAGAGAGAAGAGGCCAAACATTACAATCAATGGCACAAACTATGATGTCTGATTCAGGATTACCTGACAATTTATGGGGAGAAGCAATAATGTGTGGTAATCATATATTAAATAATGTTGTTAATTCAACAACAGGTGAATTACCATTCACACTGTGGCATGGTACAAAACCTGATTTAAGTTACATGCACACATTTGGAGCACCAGCATGGGTGCATATCCCTACACAACTTAGATACAAAGGACAGCATAGAGCTAAAAGATTGATTTTTGTAGGTTACACCTCTAATCATAGATCCTATAGATTCTGGGAACCAGGTACATCTAGAGTTTACACCAGTGCTAGTGCAAAATTCCTAGAACATGTAGGATGGAATAGATTAGAGCAAGATTTAAATAATGAAATATTTTTTGAACCCTACAAAAGGCAGAAAGATGAGATTTGCTATAAGAAGAGTCCAATTAAAGAAGAAGTCCACGAAGAGCAAATAGGACCAGAACAAGAGGAAATAGTTGATCAGGAAGAGTTACATGATCAAGAACAATTAATAGAGGAAAGTCCACCTGTAAGTCCTATAATACCTAGACGTACTACACGTGTAACTAGACCACCTGATAGGTATCAAGCAAGTATAGTTTGCCAAGTAACTAAAGTTCCAACTAGTGTAGATGAACTTAGGATGTATCCTGCTAAGGATCAGGAGAATTGGCAAAAGGCAATGGAAAAAGAACTAAATTCATTAAAGGTAATGAAAGTGTATGAAGATGCCAAATTACCTCCAGGAGAAAAATCCATTGGGTGCAAATGGATATTTAAAGTAAAAACTGGAAATGATGGGACTGTTACCCATAAAGCTAGGTTAGTAGCTCAAGGATTTAATCAAACTGCATCTGATTACGATGAAGTTTTTGCGCCAAGCCTTAAAGCTACATCTTTAAGAACAGCATTAGTGTGGGCAGTTAAGAAAAACTATATTATTAACCATTTGGATGTAGAAACTGCTTATCTACATGCACCATTGCAGCACACTATATATTTAAGAAAACCAATTGGCATAAAAGAAAATAATGTAAATAGCAATGATTGTTGGAAACTCAAAAAGAGTCTTTATGGATTAAAACAATCTGGGTTTGAGTGGAACCAATATATTGTGAAAGAGTTAAACAATATAGGTTTTAAATCTGGTTTAGCAGATCCGTGTGTATTTAAAAGAGAAAATAATGGAACGGTGTCATTATTATTGTTATTCACTGATGATATTGCTTTAATAACTAAAACTAATAATGAGGCTAATGAGATAATATCATTATTAGCCAAGAAGATAAAAATAAAGCATCTAGGTGAAATTAAAAGATATCTAGGATTGACAATAAATAAAACAAATCATGGTTTTAAAATATCTCAAGAAGATAAAATTTGCCAATTACTTAAAAATTATAAGATGGAACTTTGTAAACCGGCAAAGACTCCAATGAGTCAAGAAGTTTGCCAAATTAATGATCAAAGTCCAAAATTTGATAAGTCCATATATCAATCTTTGATTGGTAGCTTATCATATATAAGCAATTGGTCAAGGCCAGATATTGCTTATAGTGTAAATCAGCTGGCACGTTTTAATTCAGATCCAAAAGAATATCATTGGAAATCTTTAAAACGAATATTGAGATATCTGAAGGGAACTATAAACCATGCATTATATATAGAGCCAAAGGGTGATTTGAGTCTTAGTGCTTATGCAGATGCAAGTTTTGCAACTGATATAAACACTAGAAAATCAACATCTGGTATGGCTATATTATTTGGTAAGACACTAATAGGATGGAGGTCAATCAGACAACAGCATATTAGCTTATCTACAATGGAAGCTGAATTTTCATGTCTATCATTATTATGCACTGATTTGATTTTCTACAAACAGTTGTTGTTGGACATGGGAATAACAATAAAAGATTCCATTATGGTATATGAAGATAACCAATCAGCTATAAAGTTAGCTACTAGTATTGCTGTAAAAACTAGATCAAAACATACTGACCTAAGATATTTGAATGTAAGAGAAGCAGTGAAGAATGAACTGATAAGATTGGAATACTGCATGTCAGAAGAAAACATTGCAGACCAATTTACAAAAGCTCAAGGAGCAACTAAGTTTAAAGAAAGTTGTGAAAAATATAATTTAAAGTTGTAAATGTTTCATAGTTATTATTGTAACCTAAAATGGGGAGAATGTTAGGGATAACATTGTTCACCCTAACTGTTTTAGGTGAAATACTAACTATAAATCATAGTTAGTGTATGCAGCTTTAACTGTAAAATAGCAACTGTGGGTGTGGTTATGAAAACCATATAAAAGTAGCAAGGCTACAGCTTGCTCTCTCTCTCTGGCTTTGATGATCCCTGATTACTGCTTGGAAGCAAGACTGCATTGCTCGAACGGGAGAGACAACAACGGACTGATTTATGTGAACTGACAATAGGATATTCTACATGGACTTTGCTAACTGAATATCCCTGAATGGACTGACTACATGGTAAATGAATATAGGACTGTTTTTGACTATGCTATAAACTTATACTGGAATAAAATATATTCTTGATAGCACAAGCGTATCTGTTATTTTTACTGTATGTTAATAAACATACAAGCTTAGCTCACTCATTTATCTGTGTGCCTATCTGACTAATGCTGCACATTCTGTTTAGCTTGTCTACCTAACCCTGGTTGGGGAACCCAGGCTTAACAGTGGGATCAGTCCTTGAGTTTTGCTGAAGCAGGGCAAATGTGCATTTGCCAAAGAAAATGAAATATTGTAATCCTTAGCATTCAAGAATAAACAAGCATGAAAAAACTGATTACATTACAACAACTCATCAATGGATATTTCTATATACTTGAGCCCTTAAAAACCTAGCATCAGTATTATTACAGTAGAGAAAATACAAGACTTTTTTCAGTTGAAGAGAAAATATTGTTTTTGAAAGGTGGCATACATGAATTAGCAATAATAACAACAACAATCCTGTAGCAGAACAACCAGTGGTCATGCCAGTTAAGTGCTTATCGGAGGTGAAAGTCCAAAATATTTAGAAAACACCAAGTTGGAAATGGTCAGATTAAGATACTCACATCTCCAAACAATATTAGTTAATTCCTAAATGATCATACAGTTATTGTGCCTTTAGAAAGAAAATTCCTTCCACAGAAAAATCTATCAGCATCATATATCATAACATCATCAGACAACTGACAGGTTACAACTCATGCAAATGACATAATTCACATCATTTGAGCGATTATGTGACATCATTGTGACTCATCCTGGAGATTTCTGTGCACTGACTCAGAAGTCTATTAAACACACATCATAAAGTTGTTGCACATCATTCCTTCACAGAAATGCAAATGAGGCATAAGGAACACATAAAGAAATTTGGGAAATGGGAATTTAGTAACAAACTAACATTTTAAAATTCAGATCCAAAATATGAAATAGCCTTATGAACACTGAAAACGGAGAACTGGGAAAGATGTATGAAACTTAAAACATAACCACACAACCAGGAGCAAGAGCAAATATCCAGTGAATCTGATACAATTGTTCCTCTATTTGAAGAAAGCACATAAAGTCATAAAATCACATTTTTAATTTCTCAGTGATTTATACAAAAATTCCACACAGCATTATTCCTGAGGCCTGCAGAACAAGAGTTCAGGCTCCAATGATGCATTTGGTGTACATGGGGACATGCCATAACATTGTATTTCCTTGATTTCAGTATAGTGGTAGTCCTTGACTTAAGACCACTTGTTTAGCAAGTGTTTGATGTTACAACAGCAATGAAAAATGTGACTTATGACCGTCCTGTGATCAAAATTTACAATGTTTGCAGTGTCCCAGGATCACATGATCGCCATTTGCGGACTTTCCAGCTCGCTTCCAACAAGCAAAATCAATTGGGGGAAGCTGAAGTCACTTAATGATTGCATGATTCACTTAACAACAGCAATAATTCGCTTAATAAACATGGTAAAATTGCACACAACTCACTTAACAACCACCTTGCTTAGCAATGGAAATCCTGGTCACAACTGTGGTGATAAATCAAGGACTATCTGTATATCTGTATCAAGGCTTTCTCTCTATAGGGTAGGACAAGAAGCAATGGCTGGAAACTAATCAAGGAGAAAAGCAACCTAGAACTAAAGAGAAATTTCCTGACAGGACAATTAATCAGTGGAACAACTTGCCTCCAGAAGTTGTATATGCTCCAACACTGGAAGTTTTTAAGAAGAGATTGGATAACCATTTGTCTGAAGTGGTGTAGGATTTCCTGCCTAAGCAGGGGGTTGGACTAGAAGATCTCCAAGGTCCCTTCCAACTCTGTTATTCTATTCCTCTATTCTATATTCCCTCCTGCAAATACTGACCATTAGGGCCCAATTAGCTTCAAAAGCTAATGCAGCTTTTTGTCATCTAAAATGCAACCAATCTGTGAGTTCAAGTCCCAGGAGAGGGTTTGAATCCATAGAATAACATCTGGCTACTGACATCTGATGAATCCCAAAGAGGATGAAACTGATCACAGGATGCCTGCCTCCTGGTGTTCAATATAACATCTTCCTCTAATGTGATTAGATTTTTTTTTTTTGATGCACACAGGGTAACCAGTGGCACTAAATTGAAGAAGGTTATTATTGAACATTTTTATGCTGCTCATCAGCCACAAAAAGAGAAAGAATTTCTAGAGCTTTACAAGGTCAAAAACAAGTCTATAAACCCAAGAGTAAGGATTACCTGGAAGACAAAACACAAAAGGTAAAGAACTCAGTAGGAGGAAAAAGCAGATTAATTGCAGAGGTCTTATGATCTGCTGTAATATTCCAGAAGAGGAGGTGCTGAAATCTGAACAAGCAACTTCACTCCATGTAATACAAGCCGACACAACATGAGTGCCTGTATAAAAGATCCGAACATTTGTTGTTAGTTGCGAAGTCGTGTCCGACCCATCGCGACCCCACAGACAATGTTCCTCCAGGCCTTCTTCCTGTCCTCTACCATCTTCTGGAGTCCATTTAAGTTCACGCCTACTGCTTCGGTGACTCCATCCAGCCACCTCATCCTCTGTCATCCCTTTCTTCTATTGCCCTCAATCTTTCCCAGCATTAGGCTCTTCTCCAATAAGTCCTTCCTTCTCATTAGGTGGTCAAAGTATTTTGAGTTTCATCTTCAGGATCTGGCCTTCGAAAGAACAGTCAGAGTTGATCTCCTCAAGGACTGACCGGTTTGATCACCTTGCAGTCCAAGGGACTCGCAGGAGTCTTCTCCAGCACCAGAGTTCAAAGGCCTCAATTCTTTGTGCTCAATCTCTCTTATAGTCCAACTTTCACAGTCATACATTGCAACTGAGAAAACCATAGCCTTAAATATACACATTGTTGTTGGCAGGGTGATGTCTCTGCTTTTTAGTATGCTATCTAGATTTGTCATAGCTTTCCTCCCCAGGAGCAAGCATCTTTTAATTTCTTGGCTGCAGTCCCCATCTGCGGTGATCTACCTCCAACGCTGCTTTCATTTTGAGTTGATATTAAAGGATAATTCTTGTAATAAGTCTTAAACCAGTTAAGATCTGTTGTCAGTGGGTGGTTCCATCAGTTTGCCCTGGGCTTGTTTTTGCACTAACACAGCTATATTGCCAACCTAAATTTCCAAGTTTGTCAAATATAACATGCAACACCAAATTCTCTTCCACGCCTACTCTTCATGTGGGCCATATAAGTCAGGCAGTGTTCATTTTCAATCATATCAGATGGTTCCCTATTTAAGGGAAGGTGGGGAAGAGATCTTTAAGCCAGAATTCTGCAACCTAGAAATGTACTGGATTTTAATTCCAGCATGAGAGATGAACATCCAATCCTCTGGAATGCAGAAACTCATAGGAAGCAACTACAATTTCTATATTTTACTATATTCAGATATTTTTATTGTAAGAGCAAGTTTGGTGTAGTGGTTATCGTGTTTCTAAAGCTAGAAACAAGGAACCCTACAGACTAGAAACAAGGAGACAGTGAGTTCTAGTCCTGTCTTAGGCACACTTAGCTGGGTACCTTGAGCCTGAGGAAGGAGGCAATGGCAAGTCACTTCTGAAAAATCTTGCTAGGAAAACTGCTGGGATGTCCATGAATCAGACATGACCGAACAGAACATACAAAATAAAATATTTTTTGTATTTTATTAAAGTTGCTATGAATTCATCCAATCTATAACGAAATGCATACTTGTATAATTTAGTGTAATGTGATTATTTGATATTGTTAAGTTTGTAAGACCCCATGAATGATTGCCCATATGTAGGGGAATAAAAAATTACATAAATCTGGTTCAATTCTGGCTATTATAAAGTATTGTACAACAAATATGTTGACATTATACTGATACAGCTGAAGTTACCTTTTCTTGATTACTTATACTATAATTCCTCCATTCCCAATCTGGTTCTCCTGGAATGCCAGATTTCAACTCCTGGGATCACTAACCATCAGAATATAGTACTTTCAGAGGGCACAAGGTTGGGCATCTATCTTAATGTAACCATATAATAGTGAACAACTTAAAGTGCCCTAAACTGTTACAGGTTCTTCATTCTAGAAACTTTATCACATATTACAAGCACATGCACAATTTTGATGATGACTTGAATGTGTGAACTGGCTACAGAAAAACAGCTGTTGTCAGAAGATGACAATACCGTAATATGAATTGTAGACAAGCAATATCTGTAAGACAGATACAATCCTTGTTATTAATAATCCTTGTTATTAATCAAAGAATTTGGGCTTCTGATGCTCTTCTTAACTCACAGTATAAACACAAATCTAATGAACAAACTTTAATTACTTTATACCTTGCCCAATATATTAAAAAGCCTGCAAGCCCTATAGGTAAAGCTTGCACTGAGTGTAAGCCATCTCCAAAGAATACATGGATGTAGCCATATTGTATTCTTGATAATAAAAACACAATTTGCTGCTATCCTCTTCCAGAATGTATTTTCTCCTAGTCTAATCTACACTTTTAGCTTGTCATCCAAGTACTAACAAGGTCTACCCCTGCTTAACATTTTGACATCAGCTAAGTCTGATAAGTAAATAATTATAAATAAAAATATAGTAAAGATCACTAAAAAGCCAACAATTCTTTAAATAGGACAATTGGGACTAATGGCCTGGGAAAGGGAAATGCCTCCAGCTTAAGCAAGTTTCTTTGCTGTAGAAGTTGTAGTCTGCTTTCTTTCAACCGCAGAAAAAGAAATATTAAAAGTCTGGAAATAAAAGAATTGTCCAAGGAATTTCTTCTTCATCAGCACTGGCAAAATGAACAAAATTCTTTTGTAAAGTACAGAAGCCCCACTGACATCTACTCAACATTATAAGGGCCTTTGCTTTATGTAATTCAGAGAAATATGAAAATCAGTTTTATGGATGATCAAGTATTAAACTGGAACTAGGAAACCCAAGTCCCAGTTCACATATGACAGTGTAGCTAAGCCACAATTTTGAAAATTGTGGTCGTCTGATAAAATCACAATTTGTAACATTTACACACTGCCCAAAGCCGTTTAAAACCAAAGAAACCACACATTGGTTTAGATGCTATCACTTGTACAACCTATCTTAAAAAGTGTTATTGTGGGGAATAATATTAGAAGAGGCAACTATCTTCTTCTCTGGGAGGGAAAACAGGTTGTTTATCTAATGAATAAATGAAATATAACCAAATAAGATAAAGCTGCACCCACTTAAAATGGTTAGGTTGAACAGGTTCATGCACATACTATACTTCTGTAATTTCTTTAGAGTCAATTTGCATTTGTTATAAAACCATAGATTTCAATTTTTGAGTGAATTATTGGTTGACTCACAGAACAGCAATAGGAGAGTAATTTAAACTAATTCCTATAATTTCAGCCCTCTCTTAAAAAGACAATATTCCTGAATCTATTCATTTACAAATTTTGTATTCCAGACAGTATATAGGCAGCCCTCACTTAATGACTGGTCGCTTAGTGATGTTCGAGGTTACAACATCCCCTCCCCTAAAGTTACTGGTGGCACCCCAGGTCACATGACTGCATTTTGGCCAGTTACAGTGTTTCACAGTCATATAATGTAAATTACATTGCTTTTGAACAGAAATGCCCATTCATAGGAATGAACTGACTCAATAGTAATAGCACTTAAGACTTATATACCGCTTCACAGTGCTTTACAGCTCCCTCTAAGCGGTTTACAGCGTCAGCATATCAATCCTCATTTTACGGAACTTGAAACGATGGAAGGCTGAGTCAACCTTGAGCCATGACTGTTGCAAAAATGCAGTCATGTAGGTACCTTGACAGGACCATCATGATTTATGTTGGAGAACCTGTGTTTCATTAGTGTTAAGTCAACATCTACCTGTACAGTTTCTAAAGCAATTAAAATTGCTTTGCCCATTACAGAGTAGCAATATCAGAAAAAACTGCTTTTTATGCACAATGAATCTTCTTTCAACCACCTTTTTGCATTCATAGGGAAGATGTAAATTTTTTTAATCAGAAAAAAAATATTTTATTAGAAGGTGCAACACACATTAACATTTAGATATTCCAGTCACTTGAGGAATAATTCAGTGCAATAATTGGAAAGGAAATGCAAGGTACGGAGAAAAGCACTCCTTCTCCTCAAAATGAATAAAGCCTACTTTAAAGAAAAAAACAAGTGAGAATAAATACAATCACCAATGACTATGGATGGGTGTGTTCCAACTTCAACAGTTACCATCAGAAGCTCTGTATTTTGAACAACACTCTTCCAAACAAGTTCCTGCTTTGCATGTCACTTTGAGCTACTGTATTTGCCAACCACGAAATGCAAATGAAAGGATGGTTGAAGGCAATGTGATTGTGTCCTCAATTAACACAGCAGCCTTCAAGAATTTGCTTTACAAAAACGTACTGGCAGCATCTGCACTGGCATTTAGCAGCAAAGGGGAAAAACTGGAGAGAATTTCTCCTGCCTCAATAGACTTGGAATCAAAGAAAATGGTTGGTTTTACACATCATTTCTAGTGTGGCTTCCAGGTTCTATGAATCCATCTGTTGTGGTCTATTGCACAAACCAAAAGCTTAGCACTCTACATGTACCCAGGCTATGGCACATTTCAACTTAGAAAGAGTTGCTTAGCAATCATTCAATATTCTGATCCCTCCTCCCAAAAGGGACTTAAGGCTTGCTTTCCAAGTTGCCTTCCCAGTCATGTGACCAGATTTTGGGTACTCAACCTGCATTTATGCCCATTAGTAGCACCCCATGGTCACATGATTGCAATTTACAACACCATTTAGCCAGAAACTGGTATATTTACTTCTAGTTTCTGGCAACAAAATGCACATAGTGAACAACTGATTCAGTTAACAACAAGGTATTTAAAACATGTCTGGTCACACAGTAGCCCACTTTATGATCATAATTATTAGGCTCAATTACAACTGTAAGTCAAGGACTAACTATATATAACCACTTTATAGCTCTTTGTAAACATTTGGACCTAGCAAAGGAATGTGAAAAGTATTCTGAAAATATATATGCATATCATACAAAACATGATTAAATAGGTTACGACTCTCCTGCTCACAAGCCAAGATTGTTTTTGTGTAGGGTAAGAAAATTGGAACACCCCAAGATTAGTGTTTATGGAGATTCTCCATCATCCAGGTCATGGTCCCCAAGATTAGAGATTACAGCTACTCTTAAAAGTCACCAAAGTCTTAATGAAATGAGGACTCATTTGAAAGCCTGAATCAGCACAGATCTCTCACGCAATCATTGTTGACTTATAACATATCAGAGACAAAACTATCTCTCCTCCACCAACAATTTGCACAAAGCCTGCCTTTCTTATTTTAAGATGTCTAATGCTCAAGCACTAGAAGGAAAGATGGGGGATTCTTCTGCCTGACTTGAATGATCCAGCAAGAAATTCTGTAGGGCTTATGGATATATTTTTCATCCTTGCAAATATTCCCTAGTTTCAATAAGCAGAATCATTTAAAAACCAGAAACAGTGGCAAAAGAAACACCATGGGAAAAAAAGTTTGCATGCAAGTCATTAAAATGCCAGGAATTTAGAACCCAAGGCTGATAAACTATCCGCTTAGGTTGACCTCTTCACTGGAATGGTTTGCCCCACACATTAAAATCAAAGGTTTGAGGCTACCTTGGCCCACCCCAAGATGCTAAATCTCAGGATGATTAGATTACATTAGATTAAACTTTATTGTCATTGCACATGAACACAGGCAACAAAATGCAGTTAGCATCTAACCAGAAGTGCAAACAGCAATGAATATAAATAATCTATGGATATACAGAGTATATATCTATGGAAGGAATATATACGACTGTACAAAGTGTTTGTGAACATATTGAATTTTGGTATAAACACTTTGTACAGTCGTATATATTCCTTCCATAGATATATACTCTGTATATTCATAGATTATTTATATTCATTGTTCTTTTGCACTTCTGCTTAGATGCTAACTGCATTTTGTTGCCTGTACTCATGTGCAATGACAATAAAGTTGAATCTAATCTAATCTAATCTAATCTAACCATCCTGAGATTCAGCATCTCATTTTGGTCACCACATTACCAAAAAGATGTTGAGTCTTTGGAAAAAGTGCAGAGAAGAGCAACTAGTGTGATTAAAGGCCTGGAGACAAAAAACATAAGAATGGTTGCAGGAACTGGGATGGCTAGTCTAGAGAAAAGAAAGACTAAGGATAGAAGTCTTCCAGTATTTGAGCAGCTGCCACAAAGAAGAGGGTTTTTTTTTTGTCAATTTATTTTCCAAATAAATTTACTTGCCAGAAGGCAAGACAAGAAACTAATCAAGGAGAGAAGCAACCTGGAATTAAGGACAAACACCTCCTAAGAGTGAGGACAATCCACCAGTGAAACAGCTTTGCCTTCAGAAGCTGGGAATGCTTTATCTATGGTAGTTTATTGGTTAGTCAGTCTGAGTAGTTTATTGGTTAGTCAGAGACTGGTTAGTCAGTCACCTAAGTGACCTAAGTCCAAACTTGGCAACTTTTAAGACTTGTGGACTTCAACTCCCAGAATTCCTCAGCCAGCTTTGCTTTGTTGGCTGAGGAATTCTGGGAGTTGAAGTCCACAAGTCTTAAAAGTTGCCCAGGTTGGAGACCCCTGCTCTACATTGTACCTCAACACATTATCCCATTAATGCCTCGGTTTTAGCCGTCTGCCTAAGCTTGTCAGGAAGCAGCCATCCTCTTAAATCAAGCATTGATCAAAAGGAGGGTTGTGTTGAAATTTCACTTGATCATCAGACTCCTTTAGATGGCTATAACTGCAGTTAATTGGGTGGTCCTTTGTAAAAGGAAACTGATGAGCCAAAAGTTGCCTTCCAAAGTGTTGCTATGCATCTCGAGCGTTCCGGAACTGTTAAGTGTTTTTTTTTTAATTTTGAGTAGGAGCAACACTTTTGCATTCATTCATGTGGACTCTCTCTGGATGACAGTTTTTTTTTATAGCTAAAGACAAAAGAGAATATCTTGGGTCTGCAGGAAGACTTTTTAGTGATAATACAGGCTGTTTTTTCCCTTGTGTCACCGATTGATGCTTCCTTGCAGATCTTTTGGCATTCATCCCTGCCAAATATTATCTAGCTCTAAGAATCAGCCAAAGTTCTTCAAAAGCCCCCCTTTTTTTTTTTTTGTTGGCTTATTAAAAAAGCAGTAATCCAGTGATTCCAGCTTGGGAATCGGCTGGCTAAACAACCAGTGAATAGAGATCCCTACTGTTTGTTCTTCCTGCTAAGTAATGTTCATGATAAAACCATGGAGCCAAGCACATTTGCTTCTTCAAAGTATCTCAGGCTGGTTGGGATAAGGTTCTGGCACCATTTTGTTTTATAAAGAATTTTTGGATGCTATTTTCTTGGTTGAAGGAAGAGTCAAAACTCGCTGATTCTGTTAAATTAACTTGATTGATTGTTTGCTTTCTTTGAAATGTCTGGAAAAGGCGGCTTTTAACAAACAAAAAGGGTATTTTCTGGTCTGTTCCCATGCCTGGTATTTGTAAAATTTTGCGGTTTCTAAATTAAAAGGGAAAGAAATAGGGAATTATATTAGTCTGGGCAATGTAGTCTGTTTTTTTAAAAAAGAAGGCATTTTAATGTCCTATAAAAAATACTCCCATAGTTATCTGTTGCTGTTTTTCCAGCTTCTTTCTAATTCCTCTTCTTAGTTGATGCTTTCCTGAAGTCCTTGGCATATAACCTGCTCCTTTATATATTTGCTTGTAATCTGGTCTAAACTGGAACATCTGCATATAGTTTCCAAGTTTATTCTTTCTTCCACTTTCTTATTCCCCCCCCCCTCCCCCGGGTTTTTTCCCTTTCAGATTGTAAATATTGTAAAAGAGTTCTTTCTCCTTATCTCCAACCCTAAAGAAAGTAGATAACATGTATTATAAAAACAAACAACATTAGCATATGTCAGGGTAGTAACTTGGCATCCAGACACCAGGATTCCCCCCCCCCCAAATCTCCAAATCTCAATGGATTCTTATTCCACCTCTATTTTCTTTAAACTAAATAAAACTAAACTAAAATGAAAAAAAAATGTGTTGAATAGCAGCATGTTGCATGCTGGCTATCTGTAGCAACTTTATTTGCCCAAATGCCTCAGGATTCCACAGAGCTTTCCCTGGGATAGAAGGAAGCATCTAGGACTATTTTCCCTCTGGTGAATAATGTATTGTCAATCTGGTAAGTGACCTTCTCCCTTGGGACTGGCCATGCTGTAATGGTATGTGGGAATGACCTTGGGAAACATTTCAGAAGTTCTCTCTTATCCGGAGGGTCTTGTCACCCTGCTGCTATGGCTGCCACAATGCCATCTCTGCTCATTTAAAGGCTTCTTAATCTTCAAATTGCCTCCCGCAGAAATCCTCATGAATGCTATCTTTATTGTAAGGTTCTGTTAACACATTCTTGCAAGACTGAAAATATTTATCTCCTCCTTTCCTTTTGCTTTCCAAAAAACGAGGGAGAGTCCCTTCTTGAAAAGTTTCCCTTCTCCTGTGGGTGGAGATATTTTTTATGTGGTTGTTATCCAGCCTCTGACCTCTTCTCTCTGTCTCCCAAAATCATTTCCTCATACATATCCACATGCTTCCTCAAACACATGCTTATAATGCCTCCCATTTTGTGAGTAGGCCCATCTCTATGACAACCATTTGTTACTGTGCTCTCAACAGGCTAACAAAATTCCAAATCTACTATCATTCATAAGTTTGCCTACTCTATGTCGAAACATCTTGGGGAAAAAACAATGCAATCTCATTCCTTGACATTTTCATTTAAAAGGAATCTTTGCAAATGAAGTTTAGTGAAAATGTTATACACATCGGTAAAGGCAAATCCAGTTGTGGCTTATCAGCAACCTTTTTGAGAAGGAACCTATTGTTACATTTACCCCTTTGAGTGAAAGACTTAAATAAAATGAAGTCAGTGATACAAATTTCTACATTTCTACAAAAGATAATGCAGTGGCATTATCAGGACATACTATCCCGGACATAAACTGTTTCAATTCCTTCCCTCAAAACAACGCTATAGAGCACTGCACACCAGAACAACTAGACACAAGAACAGTTTTTCCCGAAAGCCATTACTCTGCTAAACAAATAATTCCTTCAACCCTGTTCAACTATTAGAAAGTCTGCACTACTATAACTGTTAAATCTTGTCATCATTCCTTATCACCCACTTGTTCCATCCCACTTGTGACTGTATGACTGTAACTTTGTCACTTGTATACTTACAATTTATATTGACTGTTTCCTGGTATGATTGATTCTTATTGTACCCTACGACTTATCATTAAGTGTTGCACCTTATGATTCTTGACTCCTGACGAATGTATCTTTTCTTTTATGTACATAAGAGTTTTTACACCAAGACAAATTCTTTGTCCAATCACACTTGGCCAATAAAGTATTCTATTCTATTCTATTCTATTCTATCTAGTTGAGTTGTTATTGTTTACTTGAATTGGCATGAAACAGTAGGATTAATTTCATTGAAAATCATTTGGACTGAAATTGAGATGAGTGGGAAAGGCTGAGCTCATATATTGCTTTTAAATCATAATAAAATTGACTTGTTTGGGATTAGTGTATTGTTGAATATATTAACCACAGCCTGTTGTGGCTAATTCAATAACGGTACTTAGGCAAATAATGACTTAGTACTACACAGGAACCCAATCAGATAGAAATTAGGAGGAACAGATCAGGTAAAGTGTCCTATTTTAACCCTCTTCAGTGAGTACACAACAGTGCCTTCAACATATGTTTGGAGTATAATTTTCCAAATTCCAGGCGAACATAGAAGAAGCTTGGAATTGTGGCCTTAGTTCATCTTAAGGCCAACAGCTTGGAGAATAATACCTTATCTAGCATTTTATTTCATTTATATCCAACCAGATGCTTCAGATAACCAAACAACCACTCTATATCTATCCTCAATATGTCATGCTGCCGCTTGCAGTAGAGTTAATGATATAGATGCAAATAAGAAATAGGACAGTGAAGGCAAAATTTATACTGATGAACATTTAGGCTGATTTTTCCTTGCACTCATTTGTTTACTCTTTAGTGGTATTATGTAAAAGAGCAAGATTGTGCTTTTGCATAAACATCCTGACATTGTTCCAAGGAATAGCCAGAGAAAGCTGTATATCTTTGAGGTTAAACACAGAGCTATCCAAGCAGACTCTGAAGCTAGTCCAAACTCTGTTTTTTAAATACTTAAGATGCTTTTGAACTTTGACAATAGTGACTAACTTATTGGCTTTTAAATTCTGAGATATATTGTAGACTTGGAATAATGCCCATAGCAAATATTTGAGCTTCTTTCAGCTACCTTTGAATGGAGGTAGTATTGCTTTAAGCAGTGGTAAAACATATATTTCATTCACCAATCTACTATTTTGTCATAAACCTGTTGCTTCAAATTCTGCTAAGTTCATTCTGGGTGATGAATTTATAGAAGCTTGGTTACTTCGTCTTTGGGAGAATCCCAAGGGTTCAAATATTGTTTTAATAGATACTGACCTGTGAAATTTTCTTGTGTTCTAGTCATAAAGGTTGTTTTTATTCTGTTGGAGGATGTCATCTGTCTCTGCTAGACAAAAAATCACTCTTCTGAACGGAGGTAGTCAGACATATAAGTCTGAGGAATGATAAAAATAGTTATTAACTGTTAGGTCTTTTCTGAAGTTTCACAATTTTTCTAGCTCAGTGAGAGGTTGAGTCATCCACATGTGTGGTCTTTCTTATCCATTAACTTGAGAATAAAAACAAAAGAGTTTTGCATTTGGAATTGAGCTACCATAATTGGTTGCTCTACAGCAGTGATAGTCACACTGTGATTTGAGACCACCACGCGGTCTCTCTATCTGCATCAGCTAAATGATCTGCTCATTTCTCCCTCCTACCCAAATGTATGATCTGGCTGGACAAAATCATTCAACAACTCAACTCCCCTCTTTGTCATATCTATCAGCTGGGCAGAAGAAAACTGACAATTGTTCAGGAAAATAGATCATGACACAAGTTAGGGATAACATTGTTCACCCTAACTGGTTTAGGTGAAATAATAACTATGAATCATAGTCAGTGTATGCAGCTTTAATTGTATAAGAGCAACTGTGGGAGTGGTTATGTAAATACTATAAAAGTAGCAAGGCTACGGCTTGCTCTCTCTCTCTCTGGCTTTGATGATCCCTGATTACTGCTTGGAAGCAAGACTGCATTGCTCGAACGGGAGAGACAACAACGGACTGATTTATGTGAACTGACATAGGATATTCTACATGGACTTTGCTAACTGAATATCCCTGAATGGACTGACTACATGGTAAATGAATATAGGACTGTTTTTTGACTATGCTATAAACTTATACTGGAATAAAATATATTCTTGATAGCACAAGCGTATCTGTTATTTTTACTGTATGTTAATAAACATACAAGCTTAGCTCACTCATTTATCTGTGTGCCTATCTGACTAACGCTGCACATTCTGTTTAGCTTGTCTACCTAACCCTGGTTGGGGAACCCAGGCTTAACAACACATACATTTGATTATACAGTGTGGGTGGGTTACTAAAATTCTGAAAACATTTATGAACAAATATCAGATGCTGTTAGCAACTTTGAGGCCACAATTTTTGCTAAGTTGTAATGGAATGCAGGAATGACCTTGGGATGCTGACCAAAGAGGCTGCTTAAAGAATGGTCATATAAGAGACAGCATAGTTTGCAGCTGGATAATGTGTGAGGTAAGGGGCTCAAAAAGACCCTCTAATTTCTTGAACCTGTATAGTCCACCTAGTAAATTTGACATTTCCGTACAAAGCATCTCTGGATCTAGTCTTCTAAGATCATTCTGACATACCATTGTACAAGTTTAAAGTATATAATTTCACACAGGCAACACCAAAGGAAAAATGAGTAGGAGGTACAATTAAGAATATTAAAAAGTGGAATTCAGTTGAACAGGGTATCCAATTGCTTCTAGTCCCTTAGTATTCAAGAGATTTCTACTGATGAATGTTCTTGACCAACAAATTTTTCATTGTTATGGCAAGGATTGTTATTTAAATGAGGAAGTGAACTTGTACTCTGATGTGCAGAAGGGCAGAGCCAGAACTAATAGACTCAAACCATAGGGAAGTACATTCAAGATAGATATTAGAAGGAATTTTATGATAGTAGAAGCTGCCAACCAGTGGAATAGCTTGTTTAGTACATTTTTCTTTATTGGAACTCATGAAGAGAAACTGGATAGCTATCCATCCAAGCTATTATAGCAGATCCTGAAATGGATAGCATTGGGATTAGGTGACTGTGAAGTAAATGATTTCGATCTTTTCCTGAAAAATATGAATATAAAGCTGGAAATTGGGCAAGAGCAAAGATTGTTTAGGTTAATTGCATGGCTCTGCATTTTTTGAATATTAATATGGTTGGAGAAAGTCTAATGAGCTACTCCAGTTGTACACTTCAAGGTCAAGTTAGAAATATACAATGATGCTTTACCATATACAGATAGTATGTTAAATATTATGGGTGAACGTAGCCAGTTATATGGCACCTGTGTAGTTCAGAGAAAAATAGTCTTATCTTGCTCTACTGTGTGAGCAGTGAACAAGGTAGTCCTTGACATACAACCATTGATTTAATTACAGTTCAGAGTTATGACAACCTTGAAAAAAATATGTTACAACCTCTACTCACATTTATGACTGTCATACCAACCTCTTGGTCATGTGATCTAATTCAAATGCTTGACAACTGGCTTGCATTTACAACTAGTTATGGCATCTGCAGTCACGTGATTATAGTTTGCTACATTTTTTGCTGATTTCCAAAACATGCACATTGGGAAAGATTTGCTTAGCAACCACCATAATTGTTGCAAAATCAGGTTCAACTTAACAACTGTAGTGACTTATAATGGAAATTCACATTCCAGTTGTGATTATAGAGAATTAGCAAAAGATACTTACATGTTGAATCCAGCTGTAGAGGTTATTTTTGTTTTACACATTATTCTCATATCCCTTTGAAGTAAGTACTACATTTGGATGGCCAAATGTAATCACAGAGCCTATTTTGTTCTGCAGGAAACTTTCAGAAAAATAGCAGAGAAAAAAACCATGCTCAGGCCAAGAACATGGAAATCTGTTTCTAGTATGTAATTTTCAATGAGCAGTCTTAACTGAAGAGTAGGAGAGAAAAAAAAGAAGAAAAATATTTTTTGTTTAATAGGAGAAACAAATCTCCCCTCCTACCCCCGCTTGATTTGAGAGCAAGAGTCTGAAGGACAGCTGGCTCTGATCTTATCGACACCTCTTATAAAAGACTTCCTTTTAATCCACCCAGAATAAATTTCTTGGTTTTTATTTACTGAAGATTGGAGTTGATTTATTAAAACAGCTCCTGGCCTTAAAATATTCCAATGTTGTGGAGGTGAAATAAATCTGTAATCCCCCAATTTGATATAGAAAGGAAGTTGATTATGCTCGAGAAATACAACTTTCTGGTAGTGGAAGGAAAATGAGAGAATATAAGGAAAACAAGTCATTTTTCAAGTGAATCAAATTGGTTTGTAAAAAGCTTTCATTGAAACATGTTATGTAGAGTTTTCAGCTCAGTTGCCCTAAGCATAAGTCACATTTTAAAGTACAGAGATTCCCCCAAAATTGGGATTGTTCTTATTTTTGAGAATCTTCTGAATGTTATCACTGCTGTACCATATTACCATAGAACATGCTATAATACTTTATGAGTGGTGGATACATGGAGTATGGGAATTCCAGTTGGAATCATGTGGAACAGTTCAGGGATAATAAACCAATCCCTCCTGTCAAAACTATTAGAAAACTCAACCTGGGAAGTAGGTTCTCTTAATGGCTCTTAAGAGCTAGTTACTCAAAAGTTGGAGACAGACAGCTTATCTTACAGTCATTGCTTGTGAATCTGAGTCTCCTTACCCTTTATTTTCCTTCTATAAACTTGACCCGAATGATCTAATTGTCTTAGAAGTGGGGGCAGGAGACCTGGTGGCCTCTGAAGATCTAATTAAGCAATTAGTCTGACCCTGAAGTCTGCAGATAGGTAAATATATATGATAGTAAAGGAAATACATTAATAAGCATTAGTAAGCAAATTCTATACCATCATATTGATGTAGGTCAGGGGTATCAAGCTTGCAGCCCACAGGCCGGATGCATCATGTGCTGGCCCCACCTGCCCAATTTAGCAAAAGGGAAAAAATCCCAATACGTTACATGACAATGCCGTGATGCCACGAATTTGACACCCCTGGTGTAGGTGATTTGATGCAAAATACTATAGCCATCATAGTTGTGTTTGGATCTTTTAAGCATTCAAAGGAAGCCTTTCCCTCAGAAAATAACTAGCAATTCATACTGTCCTTTTTTCTGTCCTTTGTAATGTTAGATTAGAATGATCATGATTAATACTGTAGTTTGGAAGCAACTCATTTTGCACATAGCTTCATATATGTGATGGTTAGGTGAGATAGAGAAAAACAAATGAAACCAAGAGTGGAAAATACTGATAGGGATATGGCTAATCTTTTATTATTTATTTATATTTCACATTTCTGAACTACCTGCCACCCTTGGAGAGGGACTCTGGGCAATGACATTACCTTTGCGGTCACATCAGTGTCTTCTGATGTCTCTCAAGAGGGACAGCGGCCAGGTTGGTAGAAGAGGCATATGAAATGGGGCTGCTATTAAAATTTCAGGCCTCCTGGATCTGCTTTGTGATATCTCACTTCAAAGGTATCTGAGCAGAAGCAGGAACCATTGCTTCCATGAACGTGATGAAAGCAGCATCAGGATGCATGGTCCTCCTGTTTTATACATGTATTCCACAGCGTGGCTCATGTACAAAAGGTTGCATTGGGGCAGCCTTGCATTCATTATTTCTCTCTTCGAGGCTGCTACTGCAGCATCTAAGCAGTGTTATAAAAACTCCTCCAGAAACAAATTAAAAGCCAGTGCTATTGTAACTTGGTGTATGAATTTGCAAAAGGAACATAATTCCTTTCTAAAAATACAATGGAATTCATATAAATATGTAGCTTTCTGTTGCTATTAGAGGCAAAGGCCTGCGACATGGGATCAACCAAAATGTACTGCTTGGATTCAGACCTTAAACTAGAAACCAAATGCTCAAAGCTGCACCACAGAGTTCGCCCAAAGCATTTTTCTTCCCGATCTAGAAGAGCAAGATGCCATCTCTTTTTCGTCTGCATATTAGCATTTAAAATTTATATCTAACTGGTTTTGCCAATTTAATTGTACGAAGGCATAATTTGAGTCCAAAAGATAGATAGGAAATTGAACAATCCCAACTTCTTCATGTAGTTCAGGAATGTCAAATTGATTTCATTGAGAACCGTATCAGGGTTGCATTTCGGGGGGTGGGGGGGCATGATGGGCATGACACAGGATTTGTGTAGGGGGCACCTGTGATGGTTAAGTGCTAAGGCAGGACTTTCCTGAGACCCTCCCTCACTTTTATTATAATCTTCCTTCCTTCTCTTCTTTTTCCTTCTCTCTTCATTCTCTCTTCTTCTTCCTTCCCCTCTTTCCTTCTTTGCTCTCTTCCCATCTTTTCTTTGTCTTTCCTCTTTCCCTTTCTCCTTTCCTGTCCCTTCTTATATGCTCAAATGCAAAAGGGAAAACATTTATCTTTTTGTTTTGTTTTTAGTTTGTTTTGATAGCCCTCTGCCAGAGAAAATGGAGCCTGGAAGGGGCTGCACATGGCTTCCACACCCATTTTTTTCCCGCAACAGCCTCCTGCAGCCTTCTGTCAGCGAAAACTGAGCTCATGGGGGTGGGGGCGTGAGTCCAGTTGCCTCTTGGGGCAACCATGACCCGGACGACTGAAAATCTCTACAGACTTTTAGCTTTACAATTTGGGATGAACACCCTTTGAATGGTGTGGGAGTGTGATGACCCTGGACGTGGCACAAAAGCAACAAAGGCACAAAAATAGGTAAAGTCCCTTTAATACCTCCAACTTGGCCCCCAATGTTCAGTTATCCACGGCTGGAGATCAAACTCTTCCAAAACAGTCTACAAAGGGAAGAAATGCAGTCTCAAAACAAAGTACAGATAAATTAGAAATAAAAAAAACCAACTGAAACTGCAGTAATTAAAGTAATTAATACGGCAGGCCAGGATAATAAATTGGAGACTTCCAAAAGATAATGCGGCAGACACAGTTGGGAGGACGCCAAAACCCAGATAAGCCTCGACAAAGATAATGCACACTTTGCTTCCAGCAAGGTGCTATGTGCAAATGCCCTCCTTATATCCTGTTCTCCCAGCTGCAACTAATGAAAGGGATCAGGGCCTTTTTGTCTCCCATAAGCCATGTTGCTCCCTTCTCTGTTCCTCCCTGCATGCCCTAGGATGAAGAGGAGGTGGCCCTGGGTCTTCCTCTGAATGCCCAGCTGGACTGTGCCCTTTCTCAGTTTCCTCCACAGCCACTGGAGCCATACTCCCACTTCCTGTCAGCTGCTCAATCTCCCCTTCAGAATCAGATTCTAACAAGGGCATGACAGGGAGTAGGAATGGATTTCCAGAGGAAAAAATTGAAGACTACAGTAACCAGGAGCACCACTCAGGGAACCCTGAAGACACCGTCATTCAAGTGCTTCAACTACTCTAAAAGGATGCAAATAACTAGCTGTCTGCAAGGAATATAAATCCTTCTATTCCCTACTATCCTGTCAGAGCTGAAGAAGCTTCTGGGATGAGAAGTGAAACATCTTCAAAGAAAAAACAAAGACCAGTTGCCCACTGAAAAAGCATCTTTGGGACAACCATGACCTGCATGACTGAGAATCTCTACAGACCTTTAATCACAATTGAGCCCAACATTTTTGTTTCTTGCACAATTATTAAGGGAATCAGGCTTCTTCTTTGACTTAGTCAGAAAGTCACAAAAGTTGATCATATAACCCCAGGACACTGCAATCATCATAGATATAAGTCAGTTGCCAAGCATCCAAATTTTGACCATGGGATGCTACAACGTTCATAAGTGTGAAAAATGTAATCAGTGGCTTTTTTTCAGTGCCATTGTAACTTTGAATGGTCACCAAATGAACTGTTATAAGACGAGGAATACCTGTATTAGGCCAACAGTTGGTGTCATTAATAGTTGAGATTGATGAAATGCTGGAGAGTTTTCACTTCTAAATCAAATGATAGCAACGTAAAGTCCAAGGAGAATATCAATTGAAGCATTATTATCTTTGTCTACAGCTATGTGCTGACTCATCCACAAGTCTATTACTTCGAGATAAAGCAGTCTGAACACAGCTCACAGATGTGAAATATTGTTGGTCTTTGCCTAAAAATATGCTGGATATCAGCAGCACATTTTCCAACATGCTTTTCCCTGGTGGTGCAAACTGTAGGAGTTGGTGGTATCAATTAGTAACTGCTGTAAGCAGTCACTAGAAAGAAGCAGCCAAGATTTGAAATGGGTTTTAGATTAGAAATTTACAAATCCTTTTTTCAATGGGAATCCAGAAATGAGACAATAGACATGAGATCTCTTGAAAGAATCTAGTTGGGAGTATCAGTGTTTTAGTTCTGACAGTTAAACAGTGTTTCTTAACATTGGCAAGTTTAAGCTGCATGGACTTCAGGTCCCAGATTTCTCCATGTGGGCCAGAGAATTCTAGGCATTGACATCCACCCATTTTCAAGCTGCCAAGGTTGAGAAAAAATAATTGAGAGGATAATGTTTGGATCCAGCACAGTCATTTCAGCAACCTGATGTGATGGGCCAAGGAATTGCTGTGGCACGCTTATTTCATATCCCTGCAACCTGTTTGTTTTATGAATAGCAGCCAATGTACTTTGCCACTATTTTGAATAGTTCATGATACTACTTATTAGAAATAAATATGTTCTGTCTCTAACATTTTCCCTGGAAGAAACTGAATCACTTTTAGATAGTTTGGTGTTTTTTTTTCATTTAACCTACTTCCTCTTTGTGCTAAGCCTATGTTTTTCCTTCCTTTTTCTTAACCAAGTCTATCAGCCAACATAAAAGGAATCCATTGCCGCTTGCTGATAGGCTAAAGGGATGTGGAGTTGGGATGCAGTGTTCAGGTTCCTGTGGGAGTGAACGCTGAACCAGTCATGCTTTGGCCTTGGAATATGTACATTAATTTGCCATAATTATACTTGGACTGATTGGCAGAAAATTACATACAAATGTCAGATTGGAATGCATCTGCGGGACAGATTTAAAAAAAAAAAAAAATTACATGTATTCCCTTCAGTTTTAATTTCTTCTGAAGTGGCCCATTATCCTTCATTGTTGAGTGTTGAGTATTTTGCATACGAGGCTTGTCAAGAAGTCACTGCAGCTGAGTTTTTGGTACTATTTACACGTGACAAGTTGCATAGTGACAAATTTCTGGCTGTTTATAGCTGTGAAACACTAGTTGCAATGTGATTCTTTTTTCCTTCTCAAAAACGGCACAATCAGAAAGCATATTTCTTTAGTTTCTAGTTTAGTCACAGTTTTAAAACACAACTTGTGTATAGATATCTGGATTGCTAAGTTATTTACAGTTGTGCCTTTAAATAGAAATCTACATAGTTTCTTCACTACAAGAATTCTTGCGTATGATAGGTAGCATTGAACAAGCTTGCGATTGTTCTTGAACAGACTCTTTGTTTGGGTTTAGCTCCAAGGTTAGCATTAGGATAGGCCACATGTTTGCTTTTTAAATTTTCTCTTCCTAAAGTTCATGCAGATGGCAGAAGCCCAGAAGCTGAGAAGTAAAGTGGTAAGAGATTCCAAAATAACAATCATTGAAAGAAAAGTTGAAGACATGGTTATTAAGTTAATAGTTTCTTAGCATGCAAAAATCATAAAGATGGGTTAGTATCAAGGCACTATTTTTCTACACAAACTAATTCCCTCTATATATTTTGTATTAAACAATTAGTACAGGTAACTCTCACTTTAACAACAGCAATGGGGACTAGAAGCTCCATCACTAAGCAACATAGTTTTGAAGTGAAACATCACATGACTATGCTTGACTTAATTCCAGCTGTTAAGTGAATCACTACAGATTGTTTAGTAGTGCAATGTCGTGACTGGAACTTGTGACTTCCTGCCAAGCTTTCCCATTGACTACTTGACTTTGAAGTTTGCAAATGGCAATCACTTGACTATGGAACACTGCAACCATTGTAAATGCACACTGGTAGCCAGTGACATGAATTAAGTCTTCTGGCCAGAAGATGCTATCATAAGTTCCAGGACTAGACATAAATCTCCTTTTTCAGCATCCTCATAACTTCAGTTTTTGAACAAGTGAGGACTACCCTATGAATTCAAAGAAATTCTAAGTAAGACCATTTTTCTGTTCTATATTACCATTTACCTTGTTTCAACAAAGAAGAAACCATTCATAAACCTGCTTTTCAAAAAGGGATAAGGTGCTATTTACCAGCAGAATTAAAAAGATTTGCAGAATTATATGATAGCTTCACTTTAATGTTCAGTTACTTCTTTCCATTTCCACATATGTCTTTACTAATCTGTTCACACCAAGGGAGAGCAGCAATGCTTCAGATGTTGTAGTTTGATGCTGAAATATCTAAGCAGGAGATTTCTATTTCAGATTCCTGAGTCAGAATTTAATAGGTAAAATTTTTGACTCACCTGGGTCATACTCCTAGGACTTGGAGTAATGTAATAAAAAGCTGGGTCTGAGCTGTTGATACATACTGTCTCAGAAATAGCTTTCATTAAGTCCCTTTCATTTCAAAAGCAGTTTGCCATAAGACTTGGAGGGTGATTTAAGGGAAATAGAACCCTTAGCTTATTCTTAGTTCCTGGTTCGGAGCTCTAACTTCAAATGCTGCAATGACTGAGCCTTCCCTATGTAATTATTCTCCAGTTTTATTTGGACCATACAGCTTCAATCAATATAGTCATTAGACCTGTTTCCCAAATTTAGTCCAATATATCTGGAAGCAACTGGCTGAGGAAAGGCTGGACTAGATGGGTGGGGTTTGTTCTGGTTGAATAGTTTATTCCAAAGGAGAGATTTACACTAAACTTCCTAATATCTTTATCATACAGCTCCATTCTAGTGGAACTTGGTTTGAAGGACAATGCCAGAAGAAATAGCTTTAAGTAATTTCAAATCTTAGTCATCACTCCTGATTGATCTTCCATTCTTTTCTTGGGTACAATTCCATCTCCCCAAACTTTTCTTTCCAGGTGTATTTTAACAGACACTTTTAACATCTTCTATTGCAAGGGTCTTCAAACCTGGCAAGTTTAAGACTTGTAGACTTCAACTCCCAGAATTCCTGAGCTAACATGACTGGAAAAGGAATTCTGGGAGTTGAAGTCCACAAGTGTTAAAGCTGTCAGGTTTGAAGACCCCCCCTTCTATTGGGCTGGGGGTGCTGAAAATTGTAATCCAAAACATGTGGAGAACTGTAAATTGGAGAGACTGGGAATATTCATTCCAGTTATGCTACTCATTTTGTCTGTCTCCTTTGTGTACTACTTCCTTTTTAAAAATACCTTGCTACCATCTACAGTATCTCTGGTTTTCAAACCTGGCAACTTTAGAATATGGGAACTTCCAGAATTGCCCAGCTAGCATGATCTATCCCAAGAACATTTCTTAGAGATCTAATGGAAATAATTATTCTGAATGCAAACACAAGAGGGATGGAATTGAAGGCTTAGATAGCAATTGCTGCCATTGTGGACACAAGTAATCACAACATACCAGTTTAAAGCCCAGTCCCACTGCACTTACGGATGCAAAGAGGATGTAAAACATTAAAAAAAGCTTGCCATCCATTGGAAAACGCTATGCATCCGTTGTGTACTCATTGCATACGTGTTTCATATGCTGTATCCGTCGAGCATCCGTCCACTGCGATTTCATCTGCGCAAGAAGTTTTGAGCTGCACAAAACTTTGTGAACGGATGAACTTTCCACCGTATATGATGTAAATCTGCGACATACAAGCAACAAACGTTTTATGTCCGTCATCACCCATAAAACGTCCGCTGTATCCTCTCTGCATCCTTGGGGCATCCTCGCAACTCACATCCGTTGCAGCTGAAAACGGAAAGAGGGAGGAAAGAAAAGATACATGGAATGTCTATACATCGTTAGTAGCACGGAAATAGAAAGGATGCGCAGTGAACGGTTTGCATCCGATATACATCCGCGCTGCATCCCCTTTCTTTCCTTTAGGCGTACATGATGCATCCGCTTCATCCGCTATACGTCCACTTCGCAATTATCCCCCGTAACCCCTTCGGAGGTGTCATCCCCTTCCATCAGCTTTCATCCGCTAGGCTTCCGATGAACATCCGTTTATCATCCCCGCTACATATTACCCACGTCCGTTCTTTTCCGTTCTGTTTATGCAAATTTTTACCACTTTTTGGAGCGGATGACAATGGATGGAGCCACCCTCGAAATTTTGCTCGTCCGCTGTGTCCTGTATTTTGTGTCCATCAGCCAGTGGGACCGGGCCTTAATTAGCCTTTTGGTAAGAATGTTTCTTGATCATACCTTTCAGCCCCCTGTGGCTTTAACTTGTCTGTCCTTTTTTTACTCAGGCTGGAGACATTTCGGAACAAAACATCATTTTGCAGTCACTGGTAGCCATGCATACACACAAATGTTCCAGCTTTTTTTTTTTTAAAAAAAAAAGTTAGGTTGGGCTGGAAATTTTGGCATGTGTCTCCTGCCCCCCCCCCCATTTATTTATTTATTTATTTATTGTAACAAAGGAATGCAATTGTTCAGTCATTATGTATTTTTCCTCTGCATACCAGGTAATTTCCATGGAAGGAAGCTTAAGAATAGTTTCAAATTGCATCTCTGTGTGTGTCTTAGCCTTAACAATGAATCATACTACTTGACCTTGCCTGATGGTTATCCTTGAAACATTAATTGTCTGACACACACACACACACACACACACACCCAAAACAAAACAAAACAAAACATTGTCTTCAGAAAGATTCTTCTTCAAACTGTGTTTTTGGAAGTTTCTTACTTAGAGGCTGATTTACTTCTATAGGAAACTTCTTCAGTGAACTCTAGATAAATTGCTGAATTTCCATTCAAAGGTTGAAAATGGGTTCTAATGGTTACTGTGTTTTATGAAAGATCTTCCATGGCACTTTTCTCAGTTGCCATTGCAATGCAATATTTGTTCAATTTTCTAAAAGCCAGAATGAGCATATCACACTTTTTATCATTTCCTGTATTTTTTTTATGTGAGCTCCCAGTTATTTAATAACAACTGGACCAAAACTTGGAATATTCTTAATAAAATTCTGATTTGGAAGCAGATTATAAAAAGTTGCATACATGTAAGTTTTAGCAGTTGTTGGTAAGAATCATCTTTGCCCTATCCATATATAAAAGGAGGTGAAATAGATTGGCTTCATATAAATTGTATATGAATTGTACAATGTACAATTAGGGTTTTTTGCATAGTTGCAAAAGTACCTATTATTTGGACCCAGCCATTTGGTTTAATGTTTAGCACAATGGGGAACTTAGCCAGTTGTATTTATTTAATAAACCATATGTTAACTAATAACAGCTAATGTAATATACAAATACAGCCCTTCTCTGCACAGAACTTGTTAGTTTTCCTAATTCTCAACTGCATCTTTCACTTTTTCAATCTCAGTTTCCATTTTATACATGCATCAGGCTCCTCCCATTCATTTTTATAGTCCTGCCCTCCAATTAGATTTAAATTTAGTATTCAAGTACAGCAAATCTTCAAATTATAGTGATTTGTTTTGGAACTGTTCAAAATTTACAATAGCACAGAACAAAAGTGACTTACAACCAGTCCTTGCACTTACTACAGAAGCATACCATGATGACATCATCAAAATTTGAATACTTGGCTACCAGCATCTATTTATGATGGTTGTAGCATCCTAGGGTCATGTGATCACCATTTGCAACCTGACTTCTGACAAGCAAACTCATTGGGGTGAATCTAGATTTACTTAATGACCACATGATTTACTTCGCAACCATGGCAAAAGGTTTTAAAATCAGGCACAACTCACTTAACAACCACCTTGCTTAACAACAAATTCTGGCCCCAATTATGGTCATAAATTGAGGATTACATGTATAACACTTCCAAATAGGTCTGTAAGTGCTTCTAGGACATGTATGAGCACCTGTGGAGTATATTTCTTTGTAACATTTAACTAAATTTTAGTGTTGAAATTTTTAAAAAGTTTTGATATTCCAGGTAGCATTATTGGCCTGAGAATAAAGGTTTAATCTGAAATCTGTTGAGTATTGAACTTGCTGTGTTCATAAGCTTCCTGAAGTTTCTGGCTGATATCTGTGGGGTTGAGAGAAATTTTGGAATAGAGATAGCCCAAGTAGCTCTACACACTTAGTAATCAGGTACTTCCTGCTTCAAGAGATCAACACCAAGATATCGTTCAGATTTTGTTGCCTTACATCCCAGCAAGGCTTCCTCTGTTCAGAAGTACAAATTGTCTTATAGCAATTTGGGAGAGAACTTTGTCTTCTCCAACAAGGAATTCATGTATATAAAATATTAACTGCTCAATATGAGCCTTCCTTAAATTGCCACTTGTCGTGCTTTCTGTACATCTTGCAACTCAGAGGTTGTCTTCAGAATGAAACTGGTACGCTAGAGTAGAAATTCCTGTGGCCTACCATCTTTCAAATTCAAGGAATGTGTTTCGTCCTTGCAATAACTTGCTTACATTATTCAAGCCCAAAGATACTGTGCAAGATGAACACATCTTAGTTCTTTGTGTAGAAAAGCATGTTCAAAGCAATTCAGAATGCTAAAATTTACTTTCTGTTGCTGCATTGTCACAGCTGGCCCAAACTTGTAAAAGTAGTCTTTTCAGCATCTGATGGAGTTAAGTCCTCAGCAGCTGAAAAATCTCCTTCAGAAGATAAATGTCTAAATAATCAATACTGTAACAGACCCAAAATGGAAGGGAAGTATGTTGTCTGGCTGTGGTGTAGTAATTGCGGTGACCCTATCTTTGAGAGGAATCAATTCTTTTTCAGAAGACACATGTCTACAGATGTGTATAGCCTTACCGCAGACAGGAAATGACCTCGTCTGTGACCTGGTCTCTGTGGGGAAATTAAAACTTCTATTAACTCCCCCTCTTCACCTCAAGATCAATCCCCCTTGGATGGAAAAAAAAAAAAAGAGTCAGATGTAAGATACCGTCTGTAGTTAGTATGCCTGCAGCAGAAGAAGTGAACTGCATCTTATAAACAGTTGGACCTGAAACTTCCAATGGGAAGTTTTGAAATTATTCAGCAAGGAGGAGCAAGATTTTTAAAGCAGTCCTTATTTATTTGATTTTGTATCCTGTCTTTCATTCAGACACTCAGGGCAGTAAGTCAGTGGGTTAGGAGTGTGGTTTTGGGTTTGTTTGTTTTTAATGTACATCTCAATAATAGTACAGTAGTAGAATTATCCATTAGAATTAGCACTCTTTTTCTTCCTCTTAAGTAAAAAGACAAACATTAAAACATGCATCTAACTGTGTATATACAAAGTTGTTGGATTTAGAACCATTCATTTAGTGCTGCTCACAGCGGCGCTGAAAAAAAAAGGTCTTACCACTGGTCCTTGCGCTTGCAATTATCACAGCATTCCCATGGTTATGTGATCAAAATTCATGTGCTTGGCAACCAGCGTCATTTGCAGCCATCCCAGCTGACCTCACAAAATTAATGGGGGAAGCCAAATTCACTTAAAAACTACATGATTCACTTAACATCTGTGATTTGCTTAACAACTAGGGCAAAAAGGGATCAAATTGGGCATGGCTCACTTAATATCTGCCTTGCTTAGTAATGGAAATCCTGGTCCCAGCTGTGGTCCCTAAGTTGAGGACTATCTGTATATCAAGTACTCTGCTCCTGAAAATACTCTAATATGCATAGCAGGAATCGGCTGAAAGGTGTTGCTTGACAAAGCAAAAACATTGCAGCAATGACTCCACTTTCAGGGATAATTTTGAGTGGCCTTTCAAAATAATGTGTGAATAGGCCAGTGCTGTGAACAAGAAATAATTTTAAGGGTTTCTTTTTTTTTTTTGTTCCTAATTTATTGGAAGAACATGGTATTAACCAAAGAAATTATTAATCAGAATTTAGAATTAATCCTTATTTATTTTAACACATTTCCTGGAGTCACACTTTATATAGCAGAGCCAGTAGTTTATACTTGTTTCATTTTTTTCTCTGCCTTTTAAAAAGTAAATATGGTGGGCCTCTTCAAAGAATAACCAGATAATTTGTACAAAAGGGGCGATCCTTCTAACACAAAAGGGAAACTAATATATTCTGGGAATTTGAAAAGCTGCTTGCACATTTGCATGCCAAATCTGAGAGGCTAAAAATTACAGGAATTGTGTAACAGGTTTTGGTTTACAGGGAATGTTTTAAATTAAAATATTTTGGTGCAATGTCAGGATTCTATTAATATACTGCCCATGGTCCAGTATTATGGTTTTTCCTCAGGATTTCCAAATGTCATGAAAGGAAACATTCTTGTGGAAAAAAGTTATCCAAATTCAAGAATTTTGAAATCCTGACTTACTGTCAGAGCTCAAATATGAACTATGAATAGATCTGGCATGAAAAAGTAATACAAATTTTCCAGGGTAAATGCATAGTTGGTTTAAGGCTGCTTTAATTTTTTTTCCAAAAATTCTGCCCTCAAAGTGGCAGCACCAAGATACTCTATTGTTCATGTCTTCTAGCTTCCTACAACAAACCTGTTCTGTAGGAGGCTATTGAATTGGGCTTCTCTGATTTTTTGCTTTACCAACCTTTTAGGATACAAGTGGTCCTCAACTTACAATTGTGATTGTAAGGCAGAGTTAGAGTCAAAAGTCATGGCATTTGTTAAATAGGTTCACCACTTGATTTTACGACCTCTTTAGCATTTTTAAGCAAACATCATGATGTTAAATTGATCCATTTTCCTTTTAGGCCTTTTTTGCGATAAACTGGAAGTAAACACAATTTCCCACTAGGTACCCAAAAAATTATATGCAGTGCATGAGTATGGCTGCTGAAACTCTGAAAACAGGTCCTAAGTTACTCTGGGATGTCTGCTGTAACTTTAACAATGGCTAAGCAACACAGTGGCTCAATAACTAAGACACTTAGTTTGTCAGTCATAAAGGTCGGCAGTTTAGTGGTTTGAATCCCTTAGCACCGCGTAGCGGAGTGAGCTCCTGTTACTTGTCCCAACTTCTGCCAACTTAGCAGTTTGAAAGCATGTAAAAATGCAAGTAGAAAATAGGGACCACTTTGGTGGGAAGGGAACAGTGTTCCGTGCGCCTTCAGCATTTAGTCATACCGGCCACATGATCACGAAATTGTCTTCAGACAGCGCTGGCATTTCTGCTTTGTAACAAAGATGAGTATCACCCCCTAGAGCCAGAAACAACTAGCACGTATGTGGGAGGGGGAACCTTTACCTTTGAACCAATCTGTTGTTAAGGAAGGAGTACTTGTAAGTCTTCCCTAACAGGTTGCCTTCAATATATGTCACATCATAAAATCCTGATTAGTGTAGCTTTTGGCTACAAAGGCTAGGAATTCTTGAATAAGAATTCATGAATATTTGATTCTTTAGCAATGAATAATCAGTTGCATTTGGTCCTTGAGTTCCTTAGAGGAATCTTTACTTAGGTCTCCAAGATTATTTGGTGAGTCATTTGGTTTAAGAAGATGAGCTTAAAACATAAGAAAAAGAAGATACGTTATATTGATCAAGTGTTATTTCAGCCAATTCAAGATCTAAACAGGGGTGTCAAACTGGCAGCCCGCGGGCCAGATGCATCACGCACAGGCCACACCTACCCAAGTTCCGTGAAGTCTCACATGTGGCAAAGGTTCTAAAACTAAAAAAACTCAACATTTCAAAGATTTGCAAACTAATTATAGATCACTCTGTATCTCATTTCATGATCTGAATATATGAAACATGGGCTGATTTTAACCTCATCTGAAAAAAGTACAGCAGAGAGATAAGAAACTTCCTAAACAATGATAATTTCTTGTTTTAATTATTGAGCAAAACCAGAGTTAAACTTATAGACAAGCAAAGTAGGCATGGTTAGTTTAGACAAATTCTGATTTCTCTGGGTGTTTATTCTTATTTTGCATCTTTATAAATTAGTTTGGGGCACAAAAAGCAAATTACAAACACATTAAGTAACGTGACTATCAATATGCATGCATTTCTATATCATTCTATGCCACAATGGCAGTTAATAAACCAACAATCAGTCATGGTTTCTAACTGTGCTTTACTGCTATAAAACAAAGTTTTATTTATCAATACTTTGAGTACAGCACTCTTAAGGCCCAAATCAGACTAACTGCATTATAGCTCAGCATGAGGTAGTAATCTGTCCAGTGTCTAAAGAAATACTGTGAAGCATTGACAGTGAACGTAGGTTACATTTTGAGAACTAAAATACTTAATATTTAGTCTTGGGAACAGCTTTGCCGCTATTTGTTTCTAGTATTTGAGGGGGAAATGGAGTGGGGGAGATAATTGAACAAGTCAAACAAATGTGTTTACAGAAAAAAGAGCTTGGATATAGAAATTATGGGTAGGGGGAAACTTGAAATCCAATATTTAAAGCACTCAAAATTGCTTGGCGTTTAGTATCATGTTATCCTTTGGGGAGACTGCAGTTGAGATGCTTTCTTCATGACATCATGGAACCTTAAATTGTTTTAATATTACTAATTGAGAAAAGCTGAGATGAGAAGAAGGCGTCTGGAAGAATTCAGGACTATTTTACAGGGATTGACCAGGAAGGAAGAACTTGAGGGTCATGGCAGGAGATAGGCAATTTGAGGACAATCCAATAATTGCTCCATTTGCTTTCAAATTTGCAAAAAAAAAAAAAACAAACTTTGGCAGTGGGACTTTGGCCAGGAGCCAAAAATTGGAACTGTTTGCTGTGAGCTTGGAAGGCTTTAGATTTTTGTAAATGGCCTTCTGTGCAGGTGGAAACTGCTTTGTTTCCAAAGCTGAGCTTTTGTGCATGTCAGAAATCACTTGCAGTTCAGACAGCAACCCTTTTGTCAGAAGAAGCAATTAATGGATATGATCTTTTGGAATTTTGTAGAATAGTTCTGCAGATTCATTTAGCGCATATAAATGCAAGAAATTTCGAGTCCACGATGTTACAAAACACTTTCGGTTCCAAATGATTTACATTAAATTTGGATTGGCATGATCCAAGAGAAAACGAGAACATCCCATCACTGGAATGGGAATTGTCAAACACATTTCACAGATTACCAGAATAAAAAGTTTTTCATTGAAATGTATGTGTCTCTATTTTTGTGCTACTTGTTAGCTGGAGAGGCAGATGAGCAGTTGAACAAATTCTAGAAACTTTTCCTAGGTGTGGAATGGAGAGATTAGAGATCAATACTCTAATCTTATGCCAAGTCCCATCAGTGAAGGCTTTTAAGAAGAGACTGGACAACCATTTTTCAGAAATAGTACAGTTCTCCTGCATGAGCGGGGTTGGACTAGATGACCTCCGAGATCTCTTCCAACTCTGTTACTGTTAACTATAAATTATTTATCTTTGCAATTATAACACAAGAATGACTTTGGCTTCTCATAGTCAATGAAATGTAGTAACATACAGTTAGTCTTCCACTTCATTTATGACCACAATTGAGCCCAAAATTTATGTTGCTAAGTGTGTTTTGCCCCATCTCATGATCTTTCTTGCCACAATTGTTCAGTTAATAAATGCAGTTGTTAAGTTAGTAACATAAAGTGAACTGATTTCCCCATTAACTTTGATTGACAGAAGGTCACAAAAAGGTGGATGGGGATATACTGCAACAGTCATAAATATGAGTCAATTTCCAAGTGTCTGAATTCTGATTATATGATGATGGGTATGCTGCAACAAACAAGTGTGCACAATAGTCATAACTCACTTTTTTCAGTGCCGTAACTTCAAACAATCACTAAACTAATGGTTGAAACTACCTCTATTTGCTATGGTGAGTGAAAATACAGATGGGTGTTTTGTGAACAGTTGAGGGGTTCTTCATTTTTCCCAAAGCCACAACATGGCTTTGTTCTAAGAGAACAAAAGAAAACATTAATGCTGAAGGCTTAGTGATCTATTGGTTAAGCAGTTGGATTTAATCTGTATAAGCAATTGTACACATATAAAGTAAACAAATATGGAATGAGCCTGGTAATTATATTGGGTAAAATAAAGTCTTGGATTAGTAAGCGACTACACTGCTGAATTCAGTTTTTAAAGTGGCTGCATTTTAGGCTTCTCAGTAGAAGTACAATTTCCAAATCATAACATGTCATGCTTCCACTTTATTCTTTGACACCGGTAGTCTTCGAGTTACAACCATTTGAAGTTACAGCGGCATTGCAAAAAATGACTTATGACCGTTTTTCACACTTTAAGACTGTTGAAGCATCCCCATAGTCATCCCCATAGTCAAAATTTTCTATAGAGAAACCATGAGCACTACAGCTGGGCCTTCACCTCAGCCCTCACTGCCAAGAAAATAAATCATCGCGCACAGCAAGCCATACAGATATTGACAAATAAATTCATGAGCATCGTCAAACTATACAATTTCAAATACACAATATAGCAAAAGTTACACAAAGCTGGTAGCTGGAGTTTTTTTTTAAGTTGAATTGAAGTGCAAATACCTCTCCATGCGCAATTACGCACGGCGCAATGAATACTTATGTCAAAAGTCACAATTTTCATAGGTTCCACTACACCTCCTTAATTCTCAGAAAGGGACAGAAAGGGGGGAGCCATGGGGGGGGGGAATAAAAACCCTCTAAAAAACAAAAGTCCAACCACACACTTCTGATAAGTTTGATAAGTTTACATATTGAATTAAAGGCAAAGGAATTAAAGATGCAAATTGCGCTGGATTTTTTACAAACAACCTCCGCAATAAATACAAAAGATTTGTAAGGCTCACAAATCCGCCGCTGACCCAGGTGGATGACCTGTCAGTTGTAAAAAGCAAACAACTCCAGCAGTACAGTCTGTTCGTTTTCTTACAGCCCGTCATCCATGGATATCGCTGATAATTTTCGGTCTTGAAATGCCTTTCCACTTTTCTTTTAATTCCAGTTCTGGAGTTGGTCTTCCGTTTTTTATTATTTGGAGTTTTTCTGTGAAAGGCCGCCTTGAAAAAGGCGATGCTAACAAGCTAGCCACAGCTTCGTTCTCGTCTTCCGCCATTTAATTGTCACTCACCGCTCTCACCACTCTGCCCGCCTTTCGGACTTCACGAAGGCCTATGATCTTTTGTTTTTGTCCTGCCCACTTAAAATCAAACCGTGATTGATCAGTTTTCCCATCACTCTCCAAACCAAAACACATAGCTTGGCCTTCCCCTGGATTCATGAAGTCCTAACCAATTAATGAGCCAGCTAACCGGGCTTTGATAGAGACGGACGATTCTGATTGGATAATATGTTTCAGGACAGTAACCCTTTCATTGCTGATGTGAACTTGACAGTAAACTTAACTTTAGAACATAGATTAGAGAAAATGTATTAAATGTATTGTATTAAATTAAATTAGATAGATTATATATAATAATTTAATACTTATATTTTTTGGTCCAGATTTTTTAAGGCCTTCTCTGAAGGCGTAGAAGGCCCTGAAGTTTCCCCTCTGAAATTCTAACACTTGACAACTGGCATGTCGTTGCACTGCCCTGTTTACACCATTTGTAACCTTCCCAACCAGCTTCTGACAAGCAAAGTCAATGGGAATAGCCAGATAAACTTAATGACCACATGATTCACTAACCAATTGCAGTGGTTCACTTAACAACTGTGGCAAAAAAAGCTCATAAAGGGGCAAAACTTACTGAACAATTGCCTTACTTAGCAACATAAATTTTGGGCCAATTGTGGTCGTAACTTGAGGACTATCTAGTCAGTTCCACCATGAGTATTGAGTCAGTCTGGAATGTTATATTTCAGGAAGAATTCAGAAAAACTAAAATGGGTTCATGGAAGAGATCAAGGATGAGCAGGGGATTATAAACTAAGACCAAGCAAGACAGATTGAAGATGCTTAGAATATTTAACACTAAGAAGATAAGGTTGATAGATGATATCACACTCTTCAAATACCAAAATGATATAATACAGAGGTTCAGGCCCTGTTCTCTTTTGTTCCAGAAAATAATGGAGTTAAGATATAGGAAAGCTGATTTCAAATGAATATTAGAATAAACTTTGTAAGTTTAATTCTACACTGAGTTATTGGGACCATAAATGTAATGCTTTCATTTGGATTCATCAACTGAGCAAGGAGTTGGACTTGACAGCTTAAATAGCCCTCTTTCAATTCCATGTAAAATTTAGAAGTTTTGCAACTGGTGATAATAATGTCTGTTTGGCATCTCAGCACCATCCTTAGCTAGTCTTTAACAACAAAGGTATAAGAAACTTGGGCAGGGCAAGATTCCTGCCCCCACATAGAGTTGGAAAGGATCTTGGAGGTTGTCTAGTCCAACCCCCTACTCAAGTAGGAAACACTATACTAGAGGTGTCAAACTCGATTTCATTGAGGGCCACATCAAGGTTGTGTTTGACCTCATGGGGGGCCTGGGGGGACATGGCCAGCATGACATCACTCATGTTGGGGGACACCTGTGTTAGCCCCAGCAAAAATGGAGCTTGGGATGGACACGTGGCCTTCGTGACCTCTGTTTGAGGCTGGAAAGGCCTCCTGCAACCTTCTGCCAGCAAAGAGGGAGCTCCATTTTCGCTGGCAGAGGTACCACGAGCTAGTCCTTTGCTGTTTCCAAGGTGGCCCTATAGGCCAAATCTAAGCACTCTTTGGGCTGGATCTGGCCTTGACACCCCTGCCCTATACCATTTCAGAAAAATGGTTGTCCAATCTCTTCTTAAAAACCTCCAGTGATGGTGCAGACCAACTATTCCACTGATTAATTTTTCAAAATACTGGGAAATTTCTCCTTAGTTCTATGATGGCTCTCTCCTTGATGAGTTTCCATCCATTGCTTCCATTCAGACTTCCAAGGGTTTGATCAAACACAAATGTCTGAATGGGAATGATCATGTCTGATGTTTCCAGTTGTCTGGAGCACTTTGAATGGACTTTTGTTTCACTAAAGAAAATCTTGGGGGATTTGTGGTGGGGAGAGTCGAGCCCTTAAGTAATGCATTATAGTGCTGAATATATATTGTGGTCAGGTCTGTTCTTGAATTCTTTCTATGCAGGAATGTGCTTCTGGCAGGAAGTAAGAACTGATGGCATCGATTCCATTACAAAAATCTTAGACGCATTTGGTATGGTTCTAATAAGAATCTGTAATTGTCCATATAATGACAAACGACCCCTGTTTTACTATTATCCGTGTGCAATTTTCAATAGCGATGTTTGTCTTTTAATTGAAAAGCATTAAGTACTTTGGCCATAATCCAGTGACATGTCTAAGAAAGCCCCATTATAGCCTGTGGAAAGCAAGGACCCTGAAATTAATACTTGCTTTATAAACCAGCCAGCATTGGTCTGATGCCCTTGGCTCTTATCTTTGCTCCGTTCGTTGTTCATGCAAGTGGAATGAACTACATATGTGACCTTTCATGTAGAGCACCATTGAGCTCTTCATGACCCCATGACCTTTGGTTTATTGATCCTCAACTGGGGAATGGAAGGATTTATGACCACTGGTCGAGATTTATGTTACTTGACCCCCAAGAGAATTTTCAACAGCACATTTCTGAGTTTGTCCATATACTCCCTGGTGGATCTAAATGTTCCAGTCTTCCCTTCTGTGAGGGGTGGAAGAATAAATGGGTTTTCATTTTTGTTTTTTTGCTCCAATTCAGAGTTTTCTTCTTGTAAGAAGAACATGACCATTTCTGTACTTATAGTATTATTGTGGATAAAATGGGTTATGTGTCAAAAAAAAAGCATCCCTGTTTTGTTTTTCTCTCCCATCCCAAATTTAATTGGAATTTATTCTCATAACCTTCCTTCCCTCCTTGACAGAATGTAGAAATTTTCTTGGGAAAACTTATACATGTCAGATTAAGCTAATGATGTCCACCCAGACATTTGACTTTTAGCAGTATTTTCTCAAAGTACCTATTCAGTCCTTGATGATAGCATTTTTTTAGTTTTGTTGACAGGTTTCCTCTTATTGTCATGTAAACTACTCAGAGAATACTCTCAAATTGAAAAATGCTATGGATTTTTTTTTTTTAAATACTTGTATTGTCTAGAACAGAGGTCTCCAATCTTGGTAACTTTAAGACTGGTGGACCTAACTCTGAAGAATTCCAGGAGTTAAAGTCCACCAGTCTTAAAGTTGTCAAGATTGGAGACCCCTGGTCTAGACTTTTAAGAGTCAAGGTCTAGACCCCTGGTCTAGCTTTAAGACTTTTGAACTTCAACTCCCAGAATTCCTCCTCCAGTCATGTTAGCTCAGGAATTCTGGGAGTTGAAGTCCACAAGTCTTATACTTGCCAAGTTTGAAGACTCTTGGTCTAGAAAGTGTGCAGAGAAGAGCAACAAAGATATTTAGGGGACTGGAGGCTAAAACGTGAAGAACAGTTGCAGGATTGGGTATGTTTGGTAAAGTGAAAAGAAGAGGTGATGTGATAGCTGTGTTCTAATATTTGAAGGGCTGCCACAAAGAAGAAGAGGTCAACCCATTATCAAAAACATTTGAAGGCAGGACAAGAAACAATGGTTGGAAACTACTCAAGGAGAGAATCAACCTAGAACTAAGGATAAATTTCCTGATAGGGAGCAATTGATCAGGAATGGCTTGCCTGCAGTTGTGAATTCTCCATCACTGGCAGTTTTTCAGAAGAGTAGACAGCCTTTTGTCTGAAATGATATAGGGTGGACTAGAAGACTTCCAATAACTCTGTTATTCTTCCAATAGAGAACAGAGGTTCACATTAATTGACTTCTTTAGCTTATTGTGATCAGGGCTGTGGAAGCTCACTATAAAGTCATTCTGGATTAATGTGTGAATTGAAGAAGCTGAAGTTCTATTGGGTTTTTAATTTTTTTTTAAAGAGTTTTAATCGAAACTTGTATCCATTTCATCTGTAATTTTCCCTGGTAATGCAGCAATTCCATACAATTTCCCCCAACATATGAGTGTTTTATTAAATTTTCTCTAATAGTTTGAGGTTCTTTGAATACATGAAAGCTGGGTGACACACATGGGCTTAAATTTTAGCAGGTAGGAACAATTTACTCTTGTAAAAAAATCCATAACTGATTTTGTCCTGTAGTTAATAGGTCTCTAATGGGAATGAAAAGAAGATCTTACTAAGAAGCAAGTTGTATTTAAGTTACTGCAGCTCTGTTTGAATATTAATTAATGCATGTATCCTAACATGTTGACTTCTTTTCCAAAACCAACCAAAGGAGATTCCAACAAGGAAGAAATTGTCTTAAACAGTTCCAGCTTTTCAAGATAAAGTAGACTAGGAAATCAAAGTCACGCATGCTAATACTTCTTTTATTATTAGGTTATAGTAACAATATTGTAAACCTGAATGTGTTTCCCACCTCTCTCCCTTTCTCTTCTTGAGTACTAGGGGAGAGTATTATCTGAAAAGCTTTCTCAGATTACAATTCTGAACCAGACTCAGCTATCTTTTATATCTGATTGATGCCTTTTTTGCCGGCTCCTCTTTAAGATTATTCACTCTGCTTATTATAAACAATTAATCAAGCCAGAAGAATTATGGACCTATTGCTCATTACAAGAAAATAACATTTTAAATCTCATTCCTTTTATTTTTGTCTGGTAGGAAAATAAGCTGTTATTAAACTTGTATAGCTTCATAGTGATATGTTTTTTTTTTATTTTTTAAGTCCCCATGAACTAATAACATGTCAAATGTCTAATCTAATCCTGTTTATTTAAAACAACAACAAAAACTCCATATGACACTTTTCAGCTAGTTTAGGGAGAAATAGTCGTCTTCGATTTATAACAGTTTGTTTACCGATTGTACGAAGTTACAACTGCAATGAAATAAGTTGTATTTATATCAACTTTTTCACCTGACTATTGTAGCACACACACACACCCCATGGTCATGTGGTCAAAATTCTAACATTGGTAACTGACTCATATTTATGACTATTGCAATGTCCTGATGTCATGTGTGGTCACTTTTTGGTGACAAGCTAAGTTAATGGGGAAGCCAGATTCACTCAACAACCATGTTACTAACTGCAGTGATTCACTTAAAAATCCTGGCAAGAAAGGTCATAAAATGGGGCAAACCTCACTTATCAACTGTCTCACGAAGCAACAGAAATTGTGGTCGTAAGTCAAGGACTACTTGTGGTCTATTTGCAAACACAAAACAAAATTGTCACTCTGGTGAAGGAAAAGCAGCCTGTAGGCCTGTTTGAATTTATGAGGTGGGGTTATTTGATGCTTTCCTTGAATGTCTTCTTACCTCAGATGTTGTTTTCAGGCGCATTCTTTAAACTCTGTGATTTATTTGATCTGAAACACTTACATTCCCCCTTACATTCAGCTCACTTAAACATCATTGACTTTACTTGTTCTTTTGATATTTTCAGGAATATCATCTTGCATAATGTCAGGATGTATGCTGAGTGTTGATAAAACCCTGTTAGATTGGCTCGCATCCATCTTCCACTTGAATCTTCCTGTTTTGACATTAGCTGTTTAGGAAAAAAATTGTCTTCAAAGGAGTATGCATGTGTGTGTTTAGAATATAAAAGAAAACTAAAGAAGTTGTTAATGAGCTATCTGGTTCCCAGAAAACATTGCTTATTTATAACTTTGCTGAACCTTTTTTTTTTCCTTTTCAATTTTAAGTTTATTTAGAAACGTTTGACAGATTGTGGCATCTTTCCGCTGCATGGCACACTTGAGATAGGTAAAGGGTCAAAAAATGGGCATAGCCATGTTAGAAAATAATCATATACAGGTAGACATCGACTTATAACAGTTCATTTAGTGACCATTCAAAGTTACAACAGCACTGAAAAAAGTGACTTTATGACCATTTTTCACACTTATGACCATTGCAGTAACCCTGTGGTCATGTGATTTACATTCGGATGCTTGACAACTGACTCATATTTATGATGATTACAGGTTTCCTGGGGTCATGTGATCGACTTCTAGGTCCTTCTGACAAGCAGGAAGCCAGATTCATTTAACAACCATGTCACAAACTTAACAATTGCAATGATTCACTTATGTAGCAAGAAAAGTTGTAAAATGGAGCAAAACTCACTTAACAAATTTCTCACTTAGCAACATAAATTTTGGGCTCAATTGGGGCTGTAAGGTGAGGCCTACCTGTATCCTATTCCTTCTTTAAAAAAAAAAAAAGTGGTATATGGGAAGCAACATTTTGCAGTAATCTGGCATTTTGTCACATGCCAGGGAAACACAGTTGGAGGTACTACTATGGAGAGTTGTCTGAACACTTTCCCTGCAAAGTTTTATGGTAATGAATTCCCAGTTCAGTATGGGAATACAAACCCTTGAGCCCATGAGGGCGAACCTATGGCACATGTGCCACAGGTGGCACTCAGAGCCATTTGTGCCAGCACACGAGCCACAGCAAACTTACCTCACTGCACATGCGTGCACCTCACAGCTGATTTTCAGCTGGTTTAAGGCCTTTTTTGGCCTCCCAGAGGCTTAAAAAAAGCCTCTGCAGGCTTTGCAGTACGAATAGGCCTGTTTCATCACATCCAATAATCCTGGAAGTGATGAAACGGGCCTATTATTTGACCTGCAAAGCCTGCAGAGGCTTTTTTGAAGCCTCTGGGAGACCAAAAAAGGCCTCAAACTGGCCGAAAATCAGCTTTGAGGCACAATGCAGGTAAGGAGGTGGCGGGGGGGATTGCACGCACAGCTGGTATGGGGGGCACATTGCATTCTGGACGCTGGAACGCAAGTGTGCACACAATTTTTGGCACAGGAGCCCCAAAAGGTTAGCCACTATTGCCCTAGACCAATGTACTTGAGAGTCAACTTGAACTTCACCTCCAGCTGGCAAACATATCTTATGACAGTGCACTTAGTAGTCTTGTTTTCCCCACAACCTGGGGAATAACAACCTGGTACAGTGAGGTAAGTTGGGCTGAGAGAGAATGATCCAAAGCCACTTAGATAGTTTTCATGCTATGGTGGCTGTAGAATTCACAGTCTTCTGGTTTTTAAAGCCTGATGCTTCAACCACTAGACCAAGCTAAAATGGCTACTACAGAGTGTACTACTAGAACTAAATTAGTGGCATGGTGGCAAAAATTAAAGAGGCTGGTAGCTCTTTTTTCCAAGTTAAAAATTTTATTTAAAGGCAGAAGTTTGCGTAGACATCTGCAAGATATTTCAATTATTAGTGTATCCACGGTGTTGATATCTTCTGGAATATCCTCAAGACAACTTATAAACAGATAACATAAACCAGATCTGTTCTGCTAGAGAGATGCTTTATCCCTTTAAGTAGTTGAACTTTTTTAAAAAATCCTTGGCTGTGCTAACACTTAGTAGTGGCTATGTGTAGAGGTGGTTATTAATGATGTGGTACAGTTGTCACTGACATTTACTCAAGGGTAAATAAACATTGATGGAACTTTTCATTAAATGGCTGGCTTCACACATCAATTCAAGTCATGATGTGGTTTGTTTGGTTCCACTTAGTGTGATGTGTGAACTAAATCATTGTGGCTAAAAACCAGTTTGCGGTTAACCTCCCAGAGAACAAACCCAACCGCTTGTGGTTTATTAGCTAAAGCAGGGTTTATGCATATGTGATTTATGCACTAGACAATATTTGCTTGAACGTTGCACAAAAGCAGGTGGTGTGTCTTGGCATTATGGAAGTTCTCATTCAATACATGTGGAAAATGCTGGCTGCTGGATATACTTTGGGGTTACTACATAGGTGTAATTTACCTTCATATGAAGCAGGTGGAACAGCCTCTGCCTGTAGAAGAGATGAGTACAAATTGAACCTCAGTTATGAGAACATGGAGGAATCAGCTGCAAAATATTTCAATATTCTTGACTGTTCTAACTCCAACCTTGTGGTTATTAGGTGTTAAAAAGGAAGGATTCAAGGGTCGGTAAGGGCAGGAAACCATGTAACTGGAATCCATTAACAAATGTGACCTCTAAACTGTAGCTCTTGTATAGTCTTCTGTTTCTTTCTCCTTTCCTGAATCTTAGTTTCTCCCTTCCTTGGGTTTTATCTTTGGACAGTGTACCAAGCTGGAGTGAATTAATGAGAGATGGCTTATTATTAAGACAGATAAGACAGGGAGTGGGCTTCAAAATTTTTAGCAAGGGATTCTCTGTCCGGTTGTTGGGTGGGCGTGGCCTAGTCGACCTCCTGCATCACAGGAGGGGCGTTTTTGCCTTCCCCAGACTCGGGAAGCTTTCCTTAAGCCTCCAGGAGGGCAAAAACATTGCATTCACATTTAAGATAAACTTTTTATTTTACTATTTAAATTCTGGCTTGCTGTCAAACTTGCTCATGTGCAGAGCAGACCAGTGAAATTAATGTGATTTACATTAGACAGTAATACCTTGCTCCTTTGCTTTGAATGAGTCTACTTATACATGACAATTATCAGTAGGTCAGTTTTAAAGCATGTTGACATCTGAATTCAACCCAGAATTGCGGTCATGCTTAATGTACGGTTAATTCTGGATCCAACCCAGAATTGTAGTCATGCTTAATGTCTAGACACATGGCCCTGTTTTGCAGTGGCGTTCCCCTGGTAGATGTCACATTCTCAACATTTCTTGCTTTAAAGTACATTTATTCCTGTCTCAAAATTATGTCTGCCCAGATAAGAATGCCTCTGTCTTGTACATCTTCTTTTTAAAGATGTTCAAACTTATTATCGTTAGCCTTACGATCACATCATGCATTTTTCCATGCCAGTTATGTTAATCTCAGGGCACGTCTAGCTGTCAGCATTCATCTGCCGATAGCTTGAGTTGGCATATTTTGAATGGGTTGGACTTCCTATTATACCTGCAGGCAAATGGCTGCACTGACTGAAGGTGATGGGAAATGGTAGTCAAACCGAATGAAGGTAGTATTTTTCAACCTTAGCAATTTTAAGATGCGTGGACTTCAACTCTCAGAATTCCCCACCCAGCAAAGCCTGTATATTTTAAAGATGCAAAGGTCAATAAACATTGGACTAAGGTGTCCCTTTGCACTTGCAATGGTTTCACTTTTCAAGGAAACCAGCAAAAAGTGTTATTAATTTCTCCAATCTGACTGGGACTAGAATGAGATAGAAAGTATTGCGTGAGGAACATGTTATGCTCTCTGCTGCTCAGTCTTGTACTTTGTGTTCTGTATTAGATTATTGAACAATCAGAATTTAATTACAGTAACCGTGTTGCTTACTAAGATTTAACTAATGCTGTGATTTCCCATGAGTATTGGGCCTTTTAAGCACAATCCTAATAAAGATTTAAAATTTTAGATAATGTTGTAAAAAAGGATAAATAGAAAATATTGTTTACTTTCATTTTGGATAGTACTAGCTGAGATTATTAATGTAGCTACATGGAACATATACATAGAAAAAGATCAGTGTATGGTAGATAGTTGTCCATATCAAAAATTTCAAGGGGAGAAAAATTGATTTTTCCCTATGGAAAGTCTCCTCTTTCATAAAATCATTAGCAGTAGTGGATCAATGAGTTGTAAATAAAATATTAGACAAATTTTACAGCTCTTGAATTGTTAATGGTTTTAGGTGGTTATTTCTAGCAAATAGCTAAAAGAAATGTATGTCATTGATCAGAAAACATTTCATTGCAGCTTTTCCTGATTAAAAAACTGACATATTTTTGCCTAATTAGAATAGCAGCTCAGAATTTTCACTCACATTACTGGGAAAGTCAAGGGAGCATTTCAGATGTCCTACTCTTTCATTCTTGAAATCATTTTCACCTTAAAGTTAATGTATTGGTTGGGCAAAACAAGAAATGAACTGTAGCACTATCATTTTCAGAGTAACTTAGCATTTTTCTTCTAACCAGTGGGCCGAAAATTTTGGTGGTCTGCAGAGAAATGTCACCCCAAAGCACAGCCCCAAAGCAATTAATCCAGGCTGCGCAGGAACACAAGGCTGCACTGCCTACATTGCCCACAGGAACACAAGGCTTGTGTCCCTTGCATTGCAAACAACATGAGGTGTAGTGAGGGGAGGGGGGAAAGGGCAGAGGGGGGGAACTTGCCCCACTCGCCTCACCTGGCCACCAGGCTGCTACTTTCTGCTTCTTTCTTCTTCTACTTTCGGCTGCATGCAAGGAAAGCAGCAAAAGTCTTTCTTTCTCTTCCCCAAACTCCGCCAGAAATGAGTCTTTGAGACCTTGCAAGGCATCCTGCTCCAAGAGGCTGCGCCAGCGTGACAAGTCTCACAAAGACTCGTTTCTGGTGGAGTTTGGGGGAGAGAAAGAAAGAATTCTGCTACTTCTGCTGCTTTCCTTGCATGAAGCCAAAAGTGTCTCTCTCTCTCTCTCTCTCTCTCTCTCTCTCTCTCTCTCTCTCTCTCCCTCCCTCCCTCCCTCCCTCCCTCTCTCTCTCTCTCTCTCTCTCTCCCCCTAAGAATGGAGCTGGAGACAGTATCCTGCAATCCCAAATAAAGAATGATTGATTGGTAGGAAAATGGGGTGGGGAATTTTCCTGCAGACTTTTTGGGGGATTTTTCCAGGGTCTCTGGCCCATGGGATTTAAAATTATGAGTTTGGTGGTGCCTGTGGTTCAAAAGGTTGGCGATCTGTGTTCTAAGGTGTACTCCATCTTCCCACAGTGTCCTTTTGAGGGTGTGTATAATTGTTGGCCAAGGGCAGGAAATGCTTGTGTGGAAGGACTTTTGTGTGCAATTTAAAAAAAGTTTCCTCCTGCAGATTCTAATGCATTTTGAAATAACATTTTAACTGTTGTGAGGCACTTTGGGGAAAATACCTTCTCTTAATATGGGCAGAATGCTTCCAAAGAACAGTAAAATGACAGATGTTGTGTACAATGCTAAGTAATTCATTTGTAATATTTTCATTTGAGGCAGAATTGTTTTTAATTTTGCTTTAAAGAAAAGCTATTTATATATACTCCAAGAACAGTCTTGAAAATGTTTGTTTTGGGTTTAGCATGACTTTATAATGTAGTATATGTCTTTTGCAACATTTTTTATAAAAATAGTTAAGCAGCTGGCTTCCAGGAATACTTGTCCATGTCACATATATCTGACGCCTTTCTTGTCTCCTGAGGCCATACTACATTGCATATTTTATGATGAGAGTGGAGCTTTTAAATGGATCTGTGCCATATGGCTGAGTCATCTGCTCTGGCCCTGGTTTTGGGAGGATTATATGTGGAACCTTCCAATGGTTATGAAACACTTGGGGTGGGAGTAGGAAAGGAAATCCTTAGAGCACAAAGGAGTCCAAACTTTTGCATTAATCAGACTGTAATATTGTCTTCAGCTAATACGGACATGGTAAAATTAACTGTATTTCAAGTTCTGGTTTACAAAGAACCTCAAATGATAACACATATTTTTTTTAGAAATTTGGAGTAATGAGGATTAACTGAATTAACTGAAAAGTAATTACTAAATTGGAGTGGTTATATTGCTGAATGGTTGCTCTGGAGAATACCACAGATTCCAAAACCAGGGAATTTAATTTTTTAAAATTCCTATTTTTTATGCCCAGTGGTGGTGTTACTTTTTCATAGTTCAAATTATATATTGTGACTCTTATTTCTCCTACCCAAAGCAGTTGTTTTGTACCTGGTTTACAAATGGTCCCTTATTCTTTCTCCATGGAAGATATGCTTATGGAACATACACTTGAGTTGTGAGGTGCACCATGGAAAGTTGTATTCCAAATATACTCACAACATCCTATATCAACACCTGGCACAGTAACGCAATACAAAGAGCACTAGATTGGAGAAGATAGTTGTAGGAAGGTTTTCCCAAATAAGATTGTTTGGTCTCTTTTACGGCAAGCTCTGCATCCAGCTTTATATTTCTTTCCCAGTGAAAGAGCTTAAGGATAAAAATAGGTGACTTAAGTTTCGTTGTGGTTTCAGGCTGCTTTTATCATTGAATCTCAGTAGATGTAAGGAAACAAGTTAGCTGATTCTACCAATAGATAATATTGGATTATGAAGTATTAAGCTCATTTCTTTTAACATTTAATGGGCAATCATTTGCAATAAGCAGTTCTATGACTATTCATCCTTGTTGCTATTTTAGGAGAACATCTTCTCTCTATCTCATGAAGGAAATTGTTCCTATTTTCTAGCTGTTTCATTTTATAAATGTTCTACCTAGAAGGGACACAAGATTGGAGCCCTTTCATCTTATTTAGCATTTTTCATGTTTCTTTGTTATTATTGTGGCTTGTCACACAGTCACTCAGATGTTCAAACTGGATTTGGCATTTTTATCCATCTGTTGAATCTTTCCTAAGGTCCTAGGACAGGCAGATGTTTGGTGGACTAAAAGGTATCATCCACAGGATATAAGTTGCTCTGAGCAAAGCTGCTTTTTGCAATTGATTGATGTTGATTTTGTCAATGCCGATGGTATTCAAGTGGTGTTCCAGTTGTTTTGGGACCCAAGATGTCTATTACTACTGGTACAGCCTTTGCTTGCTTATTATTATTGTTACCCTGCTTGGATAGTGTAGTGTTTCAAAAGCTTTCTTTTTTTTTTTTTTTTTTTGAGGGAATTATCTTCATTTTTGTTGCTTTTCTTGTGTGTCCACCACACCCTATCACACTCCACCCTTTGGCATTTCTGCTTCTTCCACCTCAAAAAAGGCCCTTAGTTTATTGTGTTTGGATGAATATACAATGCAAAGTTACTATCTATGACGCCAGTTTTTAAACTCATGGAGGCGCACATGCTTTCATAACTCTTAAGGTAGCTGTATCATGTCTGCATTATAATATATTATCATAGCTTCAATTTTTAAATCAGTGTTTTTGCATCCCTGATTAAATAATTTTAGTTGCTTTGAGAAGGAACTACTAATAGATATCTCAATGAGGTTTTCAAGTAGCTTTGAGGAGCAGAATAAGTGTGCACAGAGACTTTAAAGAATTGTTCATTATAAACGTGTCATAGAGTACACTGTGCTTTGCTTTTAATCATAGAATGCCTTTTGTTCTTTAAATTCTTACCCTTATCTTTTGAAAATCTCATCAACTTCAACTATAACTTTTCAGTCTTCTTCCTTTAAATTCAACCTGTTCTGTAATTCAGGTCTCATTCATCCCATTTTTTACGACAAAGCCACGTCAACATAATCCTAAGAGTATCTTTTTGTTTGGCCACATAGGCTTCTTATGCCATCTGTCTATGGTTTTTTGCAAATCATCAAAGGCACCATCACATTTCCAACAAACAGACCTCTAATACCATCATACGCATACCTTATATCCATAATGAATTAATTGAACAGTGGAAGGGATATAATTGCTGTTTTGTTCGGAAAACACACGAGGTAGACCGGGTTCCAACAACAAATACTTTTATTATAACTAGTCAGTAAAACGGAACGCCTGGCTGAAGCCGGGGCCAGCCTTTTATACAGGCTGGCTTGCCTGCTTGCAGCCAATGGCAGTTATTTGGATTTGCCGCCTTTTTGGCAGCTCTTTGGATTGGTTCCTAGTGAACCAATCCAGTGTTCTTTTTATTAGCCAATCAGGTTTGTAGATTTGGACTCATCCACTTTACATACAGAACACCCCTCCCCCCTTAGTTCAGTCCTACGTGGTGACGTAGTCTCGCAGGTAGGTGGGGCTTTTCCAGACTCGACTTGACTTGCGCGGTTCATTCTCAGTGAAGACTTCGACCGGTTCGGATGGGGCTGCTGTGTCGTCCGTCCTTCTCCCTGGAACCGTCTGGAAGGGTGAGTCAGCCATTTTACCGCCGCCTGAGTTTCTTAGGCCGGCGGTTTTGCCGCTCCCTCCCGTTTCCTCGGGGCAGGTCGAGCTGGCTTGGCTGGCCCCTTCCGATGGTCTCTTTCCGCAAGTCTCTTCAAACGGTGAGTCTTTTATTGGCTCTTTTTGTTCGTATTGAATGTTAGGTTTAGTTTTAAACAGTTCTTTATTTGTTTCTCGCCTTTCCCCCCCCACCTTGGTTTGCATTTCGCCGGTTTTTTTTGTGAATGTTTGTAAGTCTGTGGTTCTTTCTATAATTCGAGATCGAAGCTGGTCTATGTGCCGCTTCCATTCCCTGCCATCGTCTAATTTTACTCGGTAGGATTTGGGGCCTGTAATTTGGATAATTTGCCCTGGTAGCCATACCGGGTCCCCGGTGAAGTTTTTGGCGTATACCAAATCGTCTGTTTCGAATTGTCTGAACCGTGTAGAGGAGTCAGGGGGGTTTTCTGGGGTAAAATTTGGGTGTAACCTATCCAGGTGAGATCTTAATTTTCGCCCCATGAGTAATTCTGCTGGTGACTTATTTGTTATAGTACTGGGCGTTATGTGCTGGAGTGTGAGCAAACGGTTTACTTTTTGTTGGATATCTCCAGCGTCCATTCGTTCCAACCCTTCTTTGGTAAACCGGACCATTCTCTCAGCCCTGCCGTTCGCAGCCGGGTGAGCCGGCGCGGTTAGTGCATGTCTTATACCTAGGGAGGCTAGGTATTGCTCAAATGGTATGCTGGTTAGCTGTGGCCCGTTATCTGAGACGAGAATGTCCGGTATGCCATGAGTGGCAAACAGGCTGTCCAGTTTCTTTATTACAGCTTCTGTTGTCGTTGATGGCATAATTTTTACTTCAAGCCAATTGGAATAGGCATCAACGACAATCAGAAAGGTATGCCCCTTGGTAGGCCCTGCGAAGTCAATGTGTATTCTTGACCACGGTCCTTGAGGGGTTTCCCAGTCCTTAACGGGTGCCTTTGGTGGGGATGGTCTAATTGCCTGGCATTTGTGGCATGAGCTTACCCAATACTCTATGTCCTTATCAATACCCGGCCACCACACATAACTTCTGGCAAGGCTTTTCATCTTAACCATTCCCGGGTGCCCTTCATGTAACAGCTTAAGTACCCTGGGCTGTAATTTGGCAGGGATTACTACCCGATCACCCCACAACAAACACCCGTTTTGGATAGAAAGTTCAGTCTGTCTGGACCGGAAAGGTTTAAAGTTTTCAGTTTTTTGATTCTCCGGCCAGCCTTTACCTACCCAGCTAAGAACGCGGGCAGTCAATGAGTCTTTCGCGGTGGCTCTGGCGACATCATACGCTGATATGGGTAGATCAGGGCAAGTCTCGATTTGTAGCATTGTCATCGCTGGTGCCGGGTCTGCGTCGGTTGCTGGTAAGGGTGCTCTGCTCAAAGCGTCCGCATGGGAAATTTGTTTCCCTGGCCGGTGTGTCAGAGTGTAGGAATAAGCTGCCAGGAACTCTGACCATCTCGTCATTCTTGGGGACAGTATATTAGGTGTTGGCTTGTTTCCCGCCAAAATCCCCATTAACGGTTTGTGATCCGTTATGATTCGAAAGGTCCTCCCATATAAATATTCGTGGAATCGTTTTACTCCAGCGACAATTGCTAGAACTTCCCTGTCCAATTGGCTATAATTCCGCTCGGTTTTTGATAGAGTCCTAGAATAATATGCGACGGGTGCTTCTCTGCCATCCGGTAGTTGGTGGCTCAGGATGGCACCTACTCCATATGGTGAAGCGTCGCAGGTCACTGTTAATGGCAGAGTGTCGCTAAATTGGATGAGAACGTTTGTTGATGTTAGCAATCTTTTAATATTTTGGAAGGCTTTTTTTTCTTTGTAACCCCAAGTCCAAGTTGCCTTTTTGTCTAGCAGACAGTGTAATGGTTCTGCTATAGTGGCTTTGTTTGGCAGGAACACGTTATAAAAATTAATTAATCCTAAGAACGCTTGTAGTTCTGTTTTATTTCTTGGTTCAGGAGCGTCATTGATCGCTTTAACTTTTTTATCTGTGGGGTGGATACCCTCTCCGTCTATTGAGTAGCCCAGGAATTCGACGCTGTTCTTAACTAAACAGCACTTTTCTCTTTTAACCTTGAGGCCAGATTCCTTAAACTTAGTCAGAACCTTTTTCAGTCTGTTCCTTAATTGTGTTTCATCTCTGGCCGAGATTAGGACGTCGTCAAAATAGGGAACGACTCCTTGTATGCCATTTAGAAGGCGTTCCATCAGACTCTGGAAGACGCCAGGGGCTACGCTTACCCCAAATTGGAGCCGGTGGCATTTGAATGCGCCCTTATGGGTGACTATAGTCTGCGCTTCTGCTGTTTCTGGGTCCACTGGGAGTTGTTGATAGGCTTGTGCCAAGTCGAGTTTGGCGAAAACTTTGCCGTTTCCCAGGGAATGAAGCAAATGCTGGACTACTGGCACCGGGTATGCGCTTGGTTGTAATGCGTGGTTCAGGGTAGCCTTATAGTCACCACAGATTCTGATGGACCCGTCAGGTTTAATGGGTGTGACGATAGGCGTTTCCCACTTGGCATGGTCCACAGGTTCTAACACCCCTTGGGCTACTAATTTGTCCAGCTGTTCCTCTATTTTTGCCTTTAGTGCAAAAGGAACTCGCCTGGCTTTTATTCTTCGTGGGGCTATTTGGGGGTTTAAATTGAAAGAAATGGGGTTTCCCCGGTACTTGCCCAGTGAGCCGTCAAAAACGTCCTGGAATTCTCGGATGAGGTCGTCTTCCCAGCCGGTTGTAGTCACTCGATCGACCCCGGTCATCCCGATGCCCAATGGCGCGAACCACTCGATGTCCAGGAGGCTTGGTCTGTCTTGGTTGACTATGGTCAGTGGAAGCACCTTGATGTGATTTTTGTATGCGACTCGGAAATGTCCCATGCCAATCACAGGGATTTGGTTTCCCTGATAGTCCTTGAGGGTTAGGTGCTGCTTCTTCAATTCTTTGGGTTTGATACCTGGGACTAACTGTTTAATTGTGTCCCACGATACCATGGAGAGGAAGGACCCCGAGTCCACTTCCATCTTGCAGTGTTTTCCCTTGATTTCCACGATGATTTTAATTTTTCTCCCACTTTCCGTCTGGGAGCTCTGAATAGTGACCGTTTGGTGTGTATTGGCTCGCTTCTCTTGTTGCCATTTTCTTTCGGCTCGTTTAGGCTCGGCTCGTGTTGGGGAATTTCTGTGTCTCGTCGGGCTGTAGAATTTTTTGTTTCTGCAGACCTTCTCGATGTGCCCTCGTTTTTTGCAATGTCGGCAGATGGCATCGAGAAATCTGCATTCGGCTCGTGGATGGTTTCCTCCGCAGCCAGCGCATTCCCGCCAATTTCTCCTTTCACGCTCTTTTTTGTTCGTGAGCAAGCGGTGGACCTCGTCGTCCTCTTCGCTCGATTCATTTGTTTCGCCCGACTCTTTGTAGTGGGTCGTGGTGGCAGGATGGTTTCTATCTTTGGCTGGTGTTTCATCGCTGTGTGTGTTCATCTTTTTAAGGGCTACTGCAGAATTTTTCGCGGCTTCAGCGGCTGTGGCTTCCGCGATGGCTTCGGTAACGGTGATGTTGGGCTTGTTGAGCATTTTACTCTGTGCGGTCGAGTCTCTCAGGCCTAACACCACGCGATCTCTCATTGCCTCGTCTATGTTTAAGAATTCACACTCACCCCCTATTTGTCTGAGGGCAGCGATGAAATCGGCGACGGTTTCTCCCTCTCTCTGGTCTCTGCGGTAAAATTCGTGTCGCTTTATTAAGTTAGACACCATCGGAGCGTAGTGTGCTTTGAGGAGTCTCTGCAATTCTGTCCACGTTAATTGTTTAACGTCCCGGGGCTTCGCGAGGGCTTTTGCCATTTTAAACACTGTTGGCCCGCAGTGCGTCAGGAACACGGCTCTCTTGCGTTGCTCGGAAATGCCTTCCATTTCATTGCTCTCCAAGTACATTTGGAAGCGATCAGCATAGGAATCCCAATCCTCTTCGTTGGGATTGAAGGGTGCGGGCGGTGCGTTGTTTCCAGACATCTTGGTCGTAATCTGGACTTCTTATCACCGCGTGCAGGTTTCTCTGTTCAGGACGATCCCACCCTCGTCGCCAGTGTTTTGTTCGGAAAACACACGAGGTAGACCGGGTTCCAACAACAAATACTTTTATTATAACTAGTCAGTAAAACGGAACGCCTGGCTGAAGGCGGGGCCAGCCTTTTATAGAGGCTGGCTTGCCTGCTTGCAGCCAATGGCAGTTATTTGGATTTGCTGCCTTTTTGGCAGCTCTTTGGATTGGTTCCTAGTGAACCAATCCAGTGTTCTTTTTATTAGCCAATCAGGTTTGTAGATTTGGAGTCATCCACTTTACATACAGAACAATTGCTGGCTATTTATCCATTTACTAGCCAGCAGTATCAATTTTAACCAATAGATTCTAAAGCAGAGGGCTTTTCTCTGAATTGCTACTCTGTCTTTCCAATTTTCAAGAATTGGATCTGAGATCTTCAACATGCAAAACATACACTATACCATTGAATTGTGGGTCAGGCAGACATATAAATAACCCAACAAAAATGTTGTAAGTACTCAACTTACAACAGTTTGTATAGTGACTGTTCAAAGTTACAATGGCACTGAAAAATATGACTTCTGAATGTTTTTCAAAGTTATGACTTTTGCAGCAGCCCCATAACCATGTGATTAAAATTCAGATACTTGGCAACTAGTTAATATTTATGACCATTGCTGTGTCCCAAGCTCATGTGATCAACTTTTGTGGCTTTCTGACAAACAAAGTCAATGGGGAAACCAGATTCACTTAACAATCTGGTTACTAACTATTCAATTGTGGTGATTCGCTGTGGTAAGAAACTGTGGTAAGAAAGATCATAAAATGGGGCAAAACCTATTTAACAAATGTCTCAACAACAGATATTTCGGGCTTCATTGTGGTCGTAAGTGGAGGACAACCTGGATTAATATTAAAGTGGGAGACTCTGTGAATCTGTTTGGAAATCCTGGGCTGTTAATGGACTACCTATCCTTAGCAGAAAAAAATCAATTTATTCTCACACTGAGGTTGTAGACTAGGGACTATTAAAAGGGCCTGTACGGTCATTTTATGAAGGAGATCTGTAGACTTCAGTTATTTTTGGAAGCAGATTTATTTTTATTTATTTATTAAATTTATTTGCCATCCACCTCATTTCAAAGCTACTCGCAATGAGTAATAATTTATGATTCTTGCTTCAAAAATTCTATAAGTTGACTTACAGGTCATAATGTTGAACTGTACTTAATACAGTTAAGCCTTAATAACTGTGATCTGTATATTTTTAATTTGTTGACCTTGTAATACTTTGGTGGTCTTTTTTATAACTAGAGTATATCAAAGCAGTGAGACTGATGATATAATTTAAATGTGATTTTTGGCATGTTCTGCCAAGGCTAGCTGTATGGTCTGCAAAATCACTTAAGCCAAATATCCTATTCTGAAGTCCAGAAAGGGATAAAGAAACAAACATGTAAATATTTGTGGTTTTGAAGTCTTGCCAGTGGAATTGGATAATGAAAAACTCAGCCTTTAGAAAGTCATGTGGTGGTCCAATGTGATGCTTTTTGCCCTGCTCACTCTCTTTCTTTCTTTCTTTCTTTCTTTCTTTCTTTCTTTCTTTCTTTCT
>BLBF01000010.1:14734939-14752379 GCA_015471245.1 Laticauda colubrina
TTTTATTTTATTTTATTTTATTTTATTTTATTTTATTTTATTTTATTAAAATTATAGGATGTCTTGCCATGCCTGTGGCACAATTCCAGTTTCGTCTGTGTTTCCTGTTCAGCTGCAAAAAATGTAAGCAGCATTTACTAAACAGATTGTTGAATTTTCAGTATTTTCTCCAAAGATTTGTAGAGAGAATAAAGGCATACATTGGCAGAAATAGAATAGATTAAGAAGTTTGGGAATTGATTATTGATGAGTCCCTATAAAATAGAATACAAACAGGTCTGTTTGAATAGTGTTTTATGAAAATATAGGTAGTCCTCAACTTAAGGCTACAATTGAGCCAAAAAATATGTTAAGTGAGAAATTTTTCATTGTGAAGTGAAACATTTATTAAGTTAGTTTTGTCCCATTTTACGACCTTTATTGCCACACTTGTTAAATGAATCACTGCAGTTCTTAAATTACTAACATGGTTGGTTGTTAAGTGAATCTGGTTCCTCCAATGACTTTGCTTGTCAGAAGGTTGCAGAAAGTGACCTGGGGACATTGCAACCATCATAAATGTGAACCAGGTGCCAAGCATGTGGTCTATGGGGATGGTGAAATGGTTGTGTGAAAAATGGTCATAAGTCACTTTTTTCTGTGATGTAACTTTGAACGGTCGCTAAGTGAACTGTTGTAAGTCAAGGACTATCTGTACATGTTTTGGGGGAGTTTGTGCACGCCAAACTTCATTTATTTATCAGCCAGAAGACTCGAATCCAGGACTCTCCCATTGGCACTTGCAGAACAGCTGCACAACAAATTTGACATTGATTCCCAATGGAAACCCAAACGGGTTGCTTGTATGCCAAATGGACATATAAATAACCCCACAAAAAAGATTCCAAACTTTGAACAACACGTAATCTTTGATTTACAACAGTTCATTTAGTGACTGTTCAAAGTTAAAATGGCACTGAAACAATGTGACTTATGACCGTTTTTCAAAGTTACCACCTTTGCAGCATCCCCATGATAACATGATCAAAATTTAGGTGCTTGGGAATAGGTTCATATTTATGACCGTTGCTGTGTCCCGGGGTCACCTGATCCCCTTTTGTGATCTTCTGACAGGTAATGTCAATGGGAAGGCCAGATTCACTTAACAACCGGGTGACTAACTTATCATCTGCAGTGATTCTCTTAACAGCGGTGGTAAGAAAGTTCGTAAAATGGTGCAGAACTCACAAAAAAACATCTCGCTTAACAACAGAAATGTTGGGTTCAATTGTGGTTGTAAGTCAAGGACTACCTGTACCACGTCAGAGGATTCACACCTCACCCGGCATCTGCTAGGATTCTCTACAAACTCCTTCCCTCAAATCGACGTTATAGAGCACAGCACACCAGAACAACTAGACACAAGGACATTTTTTTCCCCGAATGCCATCACTCTGCTAAACAAATAATTCCCTCAACACTGTGCAACTATTTACAAAGTCTGCACTACTATTACTGTTAATCTTCTCATCACTCCTTATCACCCATCCCCTCCCACTTGTGACTGTATGACTGTAACTTTGTCACCTGCGTCCTTATACGATCTATATTGACTGTTTCCTAGTATGATTTGATTGCTTATTGTACCCTATGACTATTAAGTGTTGCACCTTCTGATTCTTGACTCTTGACAAATGTATTTTTTCTTTTATGTATACTGAGAGCAGTTGCACCAAGACAAATTCCTTGTGCGTCCCATCACACTTGGCCAATAAAGAATTCTGTCCTGTTTTGTTCTGGAGCATTGCATTGCATTGCATTGTATTTTAAATGGGGCATAATATCCTCAGCTCAGTGTGATTGCACATAAATTGTAGATCACATCATGACTGGCTCTAAAGTTGAGGGCAGTATCTGGGTTTTTTTCATTTTAAATGATGTTGTGCTTCAATGATTAGATGGCCTAGACACTGGTATTTGAACATAGATCTTTTTTAACATTTATATTTTATTACATTTTACTAATCTAAGTGAAATGTTAATATATATAGCTAGTCCTTGTATGATATGCCATACATTAAGTAATAAAACAGGGGAGGTTAATTACCTCCCAACACGCTGGGAAAGATAAATTGTATGTGATGACAGTAATTGCGCCTGTCCTTTCTTGAGAAGCATTGGAGATAAATCACCAATCATTTTGTTGCTGACTTGCAATTTCAGCAACCTGTCTAGCTGCTTCTGCAATCTTCAAGTTGCATTCAGCCTACGATTTGGACTGCAGTTTCTAGTGTTTTTTTTTTTTAACCTTTGTAGGATTTTCTGCTTTGTACATGTGGGAACATGGAGAAGTTGTCACATAAATGTCTGAGGCATCTGATTTTTCCTTGAAGGGAACAAGTTCTAACCAGCAAGAATAGTTTGGAAACTGAAAATTGTTTTACAAAAGCGTTGTCTTAATTGTTCATATTTACAATAATCATAGAATCATGGGTCCCTTCACAAATGAACTAAGCTATCTTAACTTTAGGGTGTGGGAAAGCCAACAAAGAGCTCACCTTATCTTTTTTATGGATTTCTTTTTTTCTTTATGCTTTTATTATTTTAAAATGGCATAATTGTGGTTCACTCATTTTGGTTATAGAGTACAGGTGGACAATCTCTTACTAGATTCCTAGAACTAATCAGCTTCCATAACTTTGCTCTCATTTTCAACTATAAAAATAATATACTCCTATCAAGACAAGAAAATGGATGGAAACTAATCAAAGAGAAAAGCAACCTAGAACTAAGGAGAAATTTCCCAACAGTTAGGACAATTAATCAGTGGAACAACTTGCCTCCACAAGTTGTAAATGATCCAACACTGTAAGTTTTGAAGTAGAGATTGGATAACCAATTGTCTGAAATATTATAGGGTTTCCTGCCTAAGCATGGGTTGGACTAGAAGACCTCCAAGGTCCCTTCCAACTCTGTTATTCTATTCTATTCTATTCTATTCTATTCTATTCTATTCTATTCTATTCTATTCTATTCTACCGTTTCATCTGTTGGGGCTCCTTCTAAATCATATTGGATAGTAAAGGGTTTTACTCAGTGATGTAAACCACATTCTGAAGTTAGCATTTTTTCTCTCTCTCATTTTTATAGAATGTGTGAAAGTAATAGACTCATCTTCCTTTCTTTATTCACCAAAATTACTTACTGGTGGATAAAGAACTAGGCCAGGAACTGAACAGGAATAGGATTGTTTTTTTTTAAGTAAATTGGGTATTTTTAGATTTCTTAATACCCTTTTCATACTCAGTATAAAAAGTTTTGCAGCAGTCACTCCAATTCATTAATCACTTTGGAGGGTCATAAGACTGCAAATATTAGAAGTCCTGTCCTTTCGATGGTATATCCAAAATCTGAGTCTTTCATGGGATTGAAATTTGGCAAATTTGTGGCTGCTTCAGTGCTGCCATTAACCATATGGAGATTCAGTTGACCAATCCTGCCCTAGCCCTAGGTAGACTGGCCCATCCTTCAGCCCCCCTCCAGAGATCAGATTGACTGGTCCCATTATAGTCCTTTTATAGGCCAGTTTACAGTAGTCACATCATCAGCTACAACAAGTTAGCAGGAAGAGTTGGAGGTTACTCCTCCTGCATTTTTGCCCTTGGTCATTCTGTTTCCCCATTCTGTTTCCCTTGCTTAGGTAATGAAATATCTCTGAAACAACATCCTTGGCTCACAAGTTGTCTAATCATTATTAATCCTGACATTTTATTTTTATGTTGATAGATTGAGTTTTAAAATGGAGAATTAGATTTCTAGACCATTTACTAGATACTAAGAAGAATGTATTTATGTATATTTATATGCAAATAATTTTTGGCTTTGGAAGAGATAAATATTTCCCAGTCACTTTGTTGACCACAGTTAATTATTCATAGAATGTTCTGACATTTTCCATGTTGCTAAGTTAATGTCGATAGCACCTTCTAAAGATACAACTTAAGCTTTGATAACGAGCTTCCACAAACATAAGTTCTCAACAGCAGCTTGAGGAGAACTTGGAGTACATGCCAAATTGTTTGTTTTAGTGTAATTCAGCTTCCATAATTCAACTTTGGAGGAAGTCTTATTTTATAAACACATTCCTTCTCATTTCAGTCTTTTAGGATGTAACAGGATAAAGCATTTGCAGTATTCCACTTAAGATGAATTGTACAGCAGGTGGGGAATCTTGCATGGTTTATTATGTTTAATTCTTTAAGAGATTTGATAAATAAAATTAATGCCTTATAAAATAAATCTCTGAGCCTTGTATAATTATTACGTACATAGTGTTACAAACATAGCAAAAAATAGCAATCTCAATGAGTGAACGAGAATAATGGTAAGCAGAAAACTATAAAAACATACTGAATCAGAAATCTCAGTGTAAATCCTTTAGGATTAAAATCATCATTCAATAAATCAAATCTAAAACAGGAAAGATGAAACTAATAATTGGCATGTACCAAAGCAAATTTTGCTAGGGTTTTTTAGCTTGGGTAATTGCTGTCTCTTTTTGCAATATTCAATGTCAGATTTGAAGGGTGTTTTTAAGTCAGTGATTGTGATCCTATGACACACATGTCAAAGATGCCACACCGTGGTTTTGGTGACATGCCAGTATTCAGTATGTAGCTATTACGTATTAAGTATTAAATATTACGTATTAAGTATTCTAGAATGCATGCCCCATTCTCACTCAATTTTTGGAGACCGCAAAGCTACGAGAGAAGGGATATGCTCTTGCAGGGCCTTCAGAAATCATGTGATAGAACCACGTTCTATCTGAAAAACCTCCCAGAATTCTCACCCCATGTGCGGAAGGCTGATCAGGTCCCATATGTTTTACAAATGGAGTTGTCAAACTGCAGGTTATGGCACTTTGAAACAGGATTTTTCAACTGTGGCCATTTGGAGAAGGACTGAGGGATTTAGGGAGTTGAAGTTCACACATCTTCAAGTGGCCAAGATTGAGAAACACTGCCTTGAAAAGTTATCAACATGTTTGACTCTGTGTGTTTGTGTGTGTGCATGTGACCAAAAATCTTTCAAGTGATCAAAAATCTTGAAAGGTGAACAAATGGGACCCAAGGACACTACGGGTCTCCCATTCCAGAACAATACAGACATTCATGTTGCTGATGAGAGAGGTCAGACACAGGCAGGGGCCACCTCTTTAAAGCAGAAATATAGTATGATTTTGGGTAGTCTCCGATATAAATGGTACCTTCAATTTACAACCTGTCAAAGTTACAACCAACCCAAAAAAGGGATCTGAATTCCAAGTAAAAATCCACAATCAAATTACTAAACTTCAGGCATTTGGCAACATTGCCACGTTTATGGCCATTTGCAATGTTCCACGGTCATGTGACTCCATTCTTACAGGGGTGTGATTCAACTGGTACAACAACTGGTTCAGTGAGTGCGTGCATTACACGCATGTGCAGCATTTACAGCTCACCTTCTGCTGTAAGCCCTGTGTGTAAAACAGCTGACATGCAGCAATCTGCTGTGCCACATGAATCAGCTGAGCTGGAAAACCCAGAAATAAAGCACAGACTAGGGGCGAGGTGGGCAGACGGGCCCAACAGCTGATCCTCGGAGTGAATAGGTTCACTCACAGCTGATCTTAGGAGCTACCGGTTTGCCTGAATCAGGCCAAATCGGTAGAATCCCACTGCTGCGTTCATGTTATGGTTTGCTGGAAACCAGAATTTACTTCCAAGTTTTGACAAAACTACACCTATAGTAAACCATTGATTTGATTTACAACTGCCACACACAAAAGATATCATAAGATTGGATTGATCACATGACCAACCTATTTTATGACTGTAATAACATATGACCATAATGGGCAAACTCCATTACAGTCATACATTGAGAACTACTTATGCTGGCTACCCATCAGTATCATGGTCATTATTTATGTCCACATTTTACTGATTTAATGACTTCTGCCATTTTTATGACAGCACGCATATAAAGCAACTCTAGGGGCAAATAATAAGCATATTGCACAATAAATAGACTCATATAAAATCCTGGTCACTAATTTGGATATAAGAATGACTGGTTCAGCTGATATGCAGTCATTGGAAATTGGTTATTGGGGCCAAATTGTGAGAGAACTATAAATTAGTTTGTTGACCTTTGCTGACTTGTGGGAGGCATCGCTAATCAAGTTTGGAAAGCTGCCATTCACAACAATTGCCTTCTTGAAATTCTTGAAGACAATTAACAAGAAAGAGAACTAAGTCCATTGATAAGTGCTTGTCAAATGATAACTTGACTGTGAACTAAAATAATGCAGCCTGCCAGTTCAGTAAATAGCCCTGGCTTGTGATATCTGTCTAAAATCTTTATAACCTCCAGTTTAAAATTCTTGATTTTTCTTCTTGCTGAAACATGGAAAGTGGAACTACTATTCTTCAGCTAGACACTCAAATGATTATCTAGTTAATAATATTTTATCAGGATTCAAAAGGCCATGAAAATAGGAGGCTGTCCTTTAAATCAAGACCTTTTTAATGTCTGAGAGATAATCAACATTTTGTTGCTGGAATGGGAAGGGAAGTACAGTTAGTATGAAATGAGTAGCTTTGTTTGTGCTTTTCTTAAAACAAGTACAGGTAGTCCTCAACTTACAATTATTTGTTTAGCAACCATTCAAAGTTACAGTGGCATTGAAAAAAAATGACTTATGACTGGTTCTCACACTTATGACCATTGCAGCATCCCCATGGTCACATTATCAAAATTCAGGTGTTTGGCAACCAGCTTGCATTTACAATTGTCGCTGCTTTCCAGAGTCATTTGTGACCTCGGCCAGCTTTTGACAAACGAAGTCGGTAGTGACTTTCACTTAACAACCATGGCAAAAAAAGATTTTAAAATTAATAACTGCCTTGCTTAATAATGGAAATTCTGACCCCAATTGTGGTCATAAGCCGAGGACTATGTACAATACATCCTTGTAAGGTTTACCATGCCTTTTCATATATTTTGTATTTTTAAACATTTTAAAACTTCCACCATTTTTCAAAAAGAAAATAAACAGAGGGTGCTGCATACAATCCTCAGGCCACAAGTTGCCATCTTGGTCAATAAGCTGCTCCATAATTTTAATTTCAAGATATTCTATAGAAGAAAGAATGAGTAAATATGGAACTGCTGGCACAGGGGTCTCCAACCTTGGCCACTTTAAGATTGGTGGACTTCAACTCCCAGCATAGCTGGCTGGGGGAATTCTGGGAATTGAAGTCCACCAGTCTTAAAGTGGCCAAGGTTGAAGACCCTTGTGCTAGACGAAAAGTTAGCTGGGGAAGGTCACAAGACCAAAAGTACTGACACAGGAGTAAGACAGAAGTAAGACAGAAATAAGAAGTAAGTCAGTCAATCCTTTGTTATGCATTTCCAAGATGAGTCATTTACAATGACTAAACTTTGGTGTGAATACATTCTACCCTGATTCTGTGCTTCTCCCTTGAGGACAAGGCTCTGCTTGAGTCCTTTTCATTTTTTTTTCCTTGAAAAAAATGATAAGGTGATATACTTGGCAGACTGGTATATGAATAAGGCTACACCCTAGGCTGGGAAAATCAACTCCAATTTCCAGTTTAGTACATTTATTATAGTATCTGGTCAGAAATGGTTAGTTGTAAATCAAAACTACATGTTCCTCACTAAAATATACCCAAATAGGTTACCTAACCTGTCCAGAATCTTTAAGATGTTTAGAGGATCATTCCTTGAAGATTCTGTCGGTCCGTGATGGTGAATGTATGGCATGTGTGCTCAAAGTGGCATGTGAAGCTATGTCACCTGGCACGCGTGGCCTTGCCTGTTTGTTTTCTGGGTTTCTGGTGCGCATTTGCGCGTGATGATCAGATGTCATTCGCACATGCGCCCCAGCCAGCTGATCATTGGGTGCGCATGCACGCTAGAATCTGGAAGTTGTATTTTTCCAGAGCGAAAAGTATGGAAAAGATTTGCCATCACTGCTGTAGGTGATCCTAGCTGTGACATTCCACCAGCTCCTTGAAGACCAAACAGATTCAATCTGCTGGGGTTTTGTGGGGATTGGGAAGACCTTCCAAAGAGGAAATTTCCAATTTTATTTATTTAGATGTAAATAGAGAGATACCCTACACTAGACAACCTACAACCTGCTGGGTTATTCTTTGTCCATATTTATTTACCTGAAGGGGTAAACAGAAGGACCATGGTCAGCCAAAAAGGAAACAAGAGCAGAAGTGATGTCTGACTTCCTGCTGCTTCTCCAATAACTTTGCTTGTAGGAAAATGACAGGAAAAGCCAGAAATCAGAATCACATGATTGCCATTGACCACAGTGGTCCCTACAGCAACCACAAGTTTGCAAATACAACTGGTCTGAAGCCTTGAAATTACAATTCAGTTCAATTCCAGGGGAGTAACAGGTCCTGGATTTTGTTTGCTTGTTTAACTTGACCCAAGGGCGTCAAACCCGCGATGATACCTGAAGTGTCACAACTTTTTCCCCTTCCCCCGCAAGTTTGACACCTCTGACTTGACCCATTTGAGGTGCAGAACCTTGATTCAAATGTTGTTACTCTAAGATACACTGTTTTGTCTAATTAACAATTAGAAACAGAGTTGTAGTAGAGATGTGAAGGAATATACGAGCAAAGTGGTAGTTTGGAAGCATCAGTTGAGCTTTTCAGGTTGTCTGTAGAGTACAGGATTGAGAGCAAATGCAAGCACTAGCAAACTCCTCTTGGGTCCTTTTTCTTTCTTTCTGGCATCGGATTTGATTAAAAACTTACGTGGCTTCTGAAAGCTTAAGAGAACAAATGCTTGCTTTGCATTAGACTTTTTCTTCTTGTGCCATATCCTTCATCGGACGTTGGCGATCCTATTTTTATCAACAGCTGCACAAAAGTGCTGTTGAGTTTTCCATCAGACATGAAGATGTTCAAATGGTAGGAAAACAATTCTCTGTATTCTCATTTAAAATGAGAGGCTTTCCCTTATAACCAATACATGTGATATTCTGGTCACCAAACTAATAATAGAAAATATGTTCCTTGGTTCATTTTTGGAGAGAATATGTGACTTCCTTAAAATAAAAGAAAACAACGATCTTTGTCTCGGGGTTAATATATCTGGCAAATTTATATGCCCCCTAATCCCAGTGGCTTAGATAGTCTAAAAGCAAAGCTCTTGTTTAACACATTTGAAAATAGAGTACGAATTCTGTGAGCATTTGGGGGGGGGGGGAAAACTTGTAGCAAGATTTATTTTAAACAAGTTGTAAAAAAGAGGGCTAACTTTAACTCCAAGTAGCAAGTTGTTCCAGAATATAGAATATGTTTTTAGAACTGGCAGAATCATTGATGGAGGTTGAGGGGCTGCAAAAGTGCTCAATTAAGCTATGTGGAATTAGGTAGTCTTGCAGAGGATAAATTAATGAATGAAGCAGGTTGAAGAGTCACAGAATATTCTGCTAGAGTGACTTCCTCACACAGGTACCCAAATTCCAGCAAAGAGCTCATTAATTGCTGTACATTTTAATAGTTGGAGGTAACAATCAAGTTGAACCTCAGCAGCTGAGTCATAGTATCTTGTTCCAAAAAACGTTCTCATTTTCAGGTTTTGGCTTTCGTGTTTAAGCTGCAGGATTGGCAACATAATCTGTAGTTCATTAGTAGTGATGGAAACTCCCTTATGGATTAAAGTCAAGCCAAACTGTCAAATAATATTGTCTCACTGAATATTGTGATGGTGGAAATATTAGTATAAATATTTACGTCTCTGCATATGAAAGATTGGCATTGCCTTCTGTTTATAGAAAATCCAACTTGGATCAAGGTACTAAAGGGCGCATTTCTTTCTGAAGGTTGAGCTTAATGTAGGTTTCGTGTTTGTTTTTGTGAACTGAAGATGCTTTCAAACAAAGGAATCTCCACCCTTAACTTTTCCATGTGGACCAACTTGTGAAAAGCCAGAGTACATGGGAAGTTTCTTCTTTAACATGTTTTGGCAATCTACTTCTCGTGGATTCTTCTGGGTCAAAAGATAAAAAAAATATCAGATTTGTTGCAAGATTCAGCTTTCAAAAATGCAGTTCCACGACTTCCCAAATACTGCCTGTAAACAAATTGTGGGGAAGTAATTTTCTTTATTATGATTTAGTTCTGTGTAACCTTAAGATAGGGATGTCTAGCTAATTAGCTCATACGTTTTTTATGGTCCTTGATGATTCCCCAAATTGTTACATTGAAATTCAATGCTCAGCTAACAATAACTGTGGCACAATTTTCTGCAATTACCCAAGAAGAAGACATCAAATTAAGTTGATGTCCCATTGCTATCATTAGTTTAGAAAGTTTAAAAAAGAAATGGATTTAAAGAAAGAGAAAAATCAATGCTTAGATTGCATACTTAGCTATCCAGGACAGTCAATTCCTATAATCTCCCCAATAAAAACTTCTCCAGGTTAAAATAAGTACCTTTATACAAAGGTATCCTGAAGGACATAAAAAGGAAGATTAAGCAAAGGGTCCCCAAAACCAAGCTTTACTGATCAAACCAAGATCCATTATAATAAACTTCTAACCATTGTGATTAGCATAACCAGAGATAAATATGAAAGAGGGACAGTTGTCATTCTCAGGACAATTTTGTCCCATGCAAGGACATGTGCAGGCCAAGGTTATTTAGGGTTAGGTTGAAGCCAACAGGTAACCTAAATACAATTTAAGGAATACTTCATTCACCTTCTTAATCCCCTGAAACTTTTTTTTTCTTTTACAGACCCATGAGTGGAATAAGAATGATGACCGACTCCTCCAAGCTGTGGAGAATGCAGATCTGGAGAAAGTGGCTTCCCTTTTGGGCAAAAAGGGAGCCAATCCAACTAAACACGACAGTGAAGGCAAGACTGCGTAAGTTGACTTCACCTTCTCTATTGAATTTATATCAGGATATTGGTTAAGAATATTTGGTTGAACCACCAGATTTTCTACTTTAGCACTAATTTTTATGATACTAAATGGATGAAAATTAGCTAGCTTCATTTCCCATCACTTTGCAACTTGAGATGTAAGGAGAAATAGTCATAGGACAATTAAAAACAGCAACTGCAACCAAAAGAGAGATCCCTGCTAGTGGGGAAAAGTTTGTCTAGGAGTAAGAATGAAAATCTTAGAATTAGAAGTTGGAATTAACCCCTTTGAGCCATGATGCAACTGCTACAGTCCTTAACTCTCTCCCTAATTGCATCAGAGTATTTGGCCATCAAAAGATGACCCACTTATATTTGAACAGATCATTTATTTATATTTATGGATGAGGCATGTATACATGTCCCAAGATAATGTTACAGGATGCAATCTGGGTCAGTCATTGGGACCACAGTCTTCTGAGCTTTTGGACTTGTGCTGGAGCCCATTGTCAGGAACTTCTCTGGTGAGAGAGAAGTTCCCTGAGGATGGACTCCAGGATGACTTCGAAAGCTTGTAAGACCTAAACCTCTAGTCCCAGTGACGGAGCCAGATTAGATCCCATTTATATTTAGCTTGAGTTTTTGGTTGCCCAAACTGGATAGATCCTCCTTAGATTGGATTCTGGAAAAAGTTAATTGGAACAATAGCTTGTAAAGTGAAAAGGAGTATCGTTGAAAGAACAAATGAGACACGTTTTCAAGTGAGATGAGATGATCTTCTGCAATTTTTTGGTTCCTTCCCTCCTCCACGATATTTTCGAATATTACCTTTCTCCTTATTTACCCAATAACACAGTGGAGCCATGGAGATAAGTAGCTAGAGCAATGTTTCTCAACCTTTGACACCTTTAAGATATGTGGAGCCTATATCCGCATACCTAGCATGATTGGCTGGGGAATTCTGAAAGTTGAAGTCCATTCATTTTAAAGTTGCTAAAGTTGAGAAACACTGAGCTAGAGAGACATAGAAATGAAGGCTTGATGATTAGGGGAGTGTTCTTCCATTAGCATTTCCTCTTTTATGCATTCAAACTAGCCTCATGCAAAAGTTCTAATTTAATAAGCATAAGTGCAGAAACATAAGTGATATGGAGCATGCCTAGGAGCATGTGAAGCACCTACCAGGAACATCTTCAACAGATGTGTTTATTCCTGGGCTGACACACAGGCCTAGGGATGTATTTGGTTTAAGATATTTTCAACAAGAATCTTCCAAATCATGTTTTCCCTTCAGACCTGGATCTCTGCACTGCCTTACTAAATAGAGCCTACTCTTTTTGCCTTGAGGTTAATTCAATTTTAGATATGTGTAGATGTGGAATGTGTGTCTATTGAATAACATATCAAATTAATTTTGCTTCAAAAAAAAAAAGAAAAAGAAAATATTTGTGTCAATCTGGAGTTTCATCCTCATCATCCTGATAGCTGTGTTCCAGTTTGAATTCTGATAGCTAATGCAGAGTGTGTGGTGTTTTTCTTTCTTCTTTTTTTAAAGACTAAAATAATATAAGTTCTAATGCTGAAAGCTACAGATATAATTGATTCCACTGGACACTTCAAAATAGCTTACAGTTTCAAGTCCCTTGATAAAAGAAAAGCCCTCTGAGTTATATGAGTGGGTTGGAAAGGAGGAAGCAGCCAAGACAAGATGACTCTGGGCAATTTATGGCAAAGTCTGAGGCTGAAAAACCGAGCGTGCTCACTTTGTTTACAGAACCTTGTTCTTGGCTAATTCTCACTTGCTCTGGATTTGCTTTTGCTGCATTGTCCAGTTTCTGTTCGGATGAAGAAATGAAATTACATCTTTGAGTGACCTGAACGTGAAAACTCTAATGTAGCTTCAAATTTCCCAAATAAGGCTTCCTCTACATCATAATATGGCATTGCAGGAGCTGCTTATCCTTTTGTTATGTTTAAGAGGAGAGAAAATGGGAAATGGATTGAGTGACTGTAACAGCCAGAATGGAACAACTTGCCACAGCCAACTAAACTAACCCTGTCCTATTTGCCATGGCCAATTTGCTGCAGGACAACTCCAACTATTCAGTTTAATTATTTAAGCTAATTTAAACATTATTTTAATTTTTGTCATTCACATTTCATTTTGTCCTCCCTTTTGCATCCTTTCTTTAATTATTCTGTTCTTCCATTTCTTTGGTATTAGTGTAATTCTTGTGTGGTGGCAAGTTGACCGAAGCAATTTGGCTTTGATGAGTTGTCCCGCTGTGATTTGACCATGGCTAGTTGGCTGTTGCAAGTTGTCCTAGAACAGAGGTCTCTAAATTTGGCAACTTTTAGACTTGTGGACATCAACTCCCAGAATTCTCCAGCCAGCTATGAATTCTGGGAAGTTGAAATCCACAAGTCTTAAAATTACCAAGTTTGGGGAGCCCTGTCCTAGACCCTGTAACAGCTACCTTTAAATGTATCCACATCATGTATTGGACTTCAGGTTGGGAATGATGGGAGTGATAGTCCCAAATATCTGCAGGGTTAAGTTGAAAGCTTTTTTAAGACAGTGGGTGTTGTTATTAACCATGGGCAGAGTGAAGCAACCATCTTAGATAATAGAACTTGGTTGTCATGAAAACACAGCAGGTTCTTGAGTTACATAATGTACAGATATTTTAGAGTCCAAAATGGGAAAGATCATTTATGTGATTTTGTGACTCATGTTCCAAAGTAGTTGTGCTGTTTGTTATAAATCTTGTTTCAGGTGGAAGAGTGCCTTCATTTGCTCCTCTGTTTTTAGCAGCAAGGGAACCTAGGACCTAGCTTCAAAGTTTTAACAATCAGGCCGCCTTGTGGTCATGTGCCCAACTTTGGATTGAGCAGCACGGTTACATTTATGGCTGTTTGCAGCATCTCACACTTATGTGACTGTTTTTATGACAGCTTTCCCAAAAAACAGCACTTCCAGGTTTTGGAAAACTGCACCCATAGTGAACCATTAGTTTGCTTAACGACTGCAGTATTCACTTAATGACCATGGATTTACTTAACGACTGTGGTGAATGGCTTAACTACCACCGCAAAAAAAGGTGGTAGAATCGGATCGGTCATGTGACAGGCTGATTTTACAACCATTATGACATATGACCATAATGAACAGGCTCCATTACGGTCATATTGAAGGACTACCTGTACAGTTATTTTAATCTGCTTTTCATCACATTCATTCTCCACTGGAATGGGACTGAGAAGGAAGAATGGTCATTTGCATAGACATTTTTGTGTATATTTTTAAAATTATGTTTCCTTTCTATCATACAGTATATTATCTATAGGATGAGATGGGTGTTCCATAATTTGTTCAATGGTTCTGTAACTCTCTCTGGAGTTACAGAGAGTGAAGTATTAATACAGCTTTCTTCAGCTTACAAGTTTTCAAATGTATTGGATTTCAGTTCCATTATTCCCAGGCAGCATAGCTATGCTGCTTTGGGATTATATGGATCAAAGTCCCTCTCTCTTGGACTTTGCCACCAGGTTAAATAAGGTTAATTCATAAATTACTGCAGAAATGCTGCTTTTATCCGACTGAATTCTGAAGAAAAAAATCATCACAATCTCAGGGGCTGAGTCTTTTTATACAGATGCTTAGTGCCAGGCAAAAAACTGGCTATGAATTCTGTAGCTAGTTCCAGTACATTTGCAAGGTCCCTAAGTTGGGATGTTTTGGAAGGGAGGTTGCTGAATCAGACAATACAAACCGTCCAATTTACAGCAAGAAATATTTTTCCTCTAATAAACAACATTCATTGCAAATAGGTTTATTCTACACAGGTGAGGGAAAATTCAGAGAAACTGAATACATTGCCTTAAATTTATTGGCAGAATAGTGAGCAAAAAATTTATTTGATAATAATAGTCCATTCAGTAATGCACAGCATGGTTATCTGATGTCAGTAAGATTTTTTCCCCCAGTTATTCAAGAAATTGTTGTAGAAGTGGATTCTTAATTTGCAGAATAATTGGTCTCAGGGTTGTCCAGTAGAAGCCATATTGAGTCTGACGTCACTCCTCATGTGGATGCCAGAAAACTTTGTGCAGTGTCCTATCCTCTTTCATAGCTTTGTACTTACGGAAATGATTTACAAGAAGCTTGTCTGTTATGGTTAAGCTCAGTTCTCAGCAGCTTTTTGTATATGTGTGTTTTGTGACCATTTGTTTCCCCAATTCTCTGATATGTACAAATAATTGAAAAGGAAGAGAGATGAAGCACTTATCTTCTCACTTTCTCCTGAACTTCAGAGCGATTTAGAACTCCAGCAAATCTGTGAGTCATTTCTGAATCTCTCTGAAGACTAGTCATATGTGAACAGATGTCACCAAGAGAAGGGTTTTTTTTAGAAGTGTTTCTTTCTAGGACCAAACATCAGGTAATACTGATCTTCCTACTTCATCTAAGATCTACCTCTAAAAATTATACAAAGAATGTCTTGGTATATATTGTAGCTCTAAATTAACCCAGCCTTCTCCAACATGGCGTTGTTAAGCTCCAGCCAATCTTGGCATCAAACATGCTGGATGGGTGGTAGAAGCAGCACATGGTTTAAATTGAGCCTTGGAAAAATTGTATTAAGCTTCAAAATACCTTAAATAGGGTGTTCTTTTTCATTCTAATCTTGAATCATTTTTTAAGCACAAAATATTTGTTAGGGGGCTTTTAAATTGCCCTTGTCCTTTTTTTGGCAAACGTTTGCCAAACATGGCTGGAAAAAAAAAAAACAAGCTGTAAATCAGTCGCCTGATAGTTAAATTGGAAGAAAAACAAGTCAATTTTTTTGTTTCCTAAGGCAATTTGAGACTAGAGGTTCATTTTTTGATATAATTTTTGTTAAAACAACAATAATCAAATCTGTAACGTTTTGAAAGACTGTAAGCTGATTAATCCATTTCTCTCCTTTGGTGTAGAGAGCAGCAAAGCTGCTCTACAAATTAGAAATGGCATTAAGGTTACTTTAGAAAACATAAATCAGAGTTTTGATTTAGTTAGTGGATTCCTAGCTTGTTATATATGAACCACAGATCACATTTTAAAAAAAAAAACCCTTCACCCAATGTCTAAACAAACAAGATTCAAACCCTGTGCTTTTTTTGGTTTGATTTCAATTTATTGTAAATTGTTGCTAACATATAATAATAGTTTCAAGTACGCTAAAGTAAACTAAGCTGTCTGGCTTCTATGAAAAATGGGCAGAAAGTATTGTAATTCATATTATTCAGAGGGATGTTCTTGTTCCATGTAAAATGAAATTATGGTTAACCACATGTGAATTAGCCCTTTACATGTACTTTTTAAAGTAACTTAAAATAGGGTTAGGGTTTGAACATTGTTGATCAGCCCCCACGTAGATGTTCTTTTTGTAGGTGAAGACCAAATTTATCTCTTTCTAGGGAGTTGAGTATCTTCAAGCATTTTTAAATTATTGCCTGAAACTACTGTAAAAGGACTAATTGTATGTCATCTACGAAGTATTAAAAAAATGCTTCATTGGAAGCTGGAAGAGAATTCAGTATGGAATACATTGAATGGAGCTGTTGTTAATGATTTATTTCTTGGATTTATATCCCTCCTTTGCTCCAGAATGTGGGGATAACATATATGACAGTTCTTCAATTTTCCCAACAACAACCTGTGAGAAAAGTTAGAAAGAAAATATTTGATTTAAAGTTACAAAGTGACTCCACAGAGTCAATCTGTGACTCCACAGAGCAATCTTCAACCACAATTTGGTTGTAAGTTGTTTTAGATATAAGTTGACACCACAGCTGTTCTTATAACAATTGTAAAGCAAGTCACCATGGTTGTAAAGTGGTTGTAAAGTGACTCATGTGGACAGTAAGTAAATCCAACATATTCAGTGGGTGCTTTCTGTGGCACCGATGTGGCCTCAGGATGCTGCAACCAGTCCTTAAATGCCTGTTTCCAAGGGCCTGAAATGCAATTGTATAACTGTGCTACAAAGGGTACAACAGACATAATTTTGACAATGGGTCATAAGTAGCTTTTTAAAACACCATTCTATCTTCAATCATTAAGTGACAGGCCATAAGTTGAGGACTATCTGTAATCATCGCTGATTCCTAAACTACATTTAAAAAGAATAGAGTAGGAAGAGAAATTTGTGCTACAAGTTTATTTTTTAAAACGGAGTCATAAATGTTGGTGCTGGAAATGACCAAACTTACCCAGCATAAAGGCCAACAGTTGAATTCTCACGTTGAAGTCTGATTAAAAATTAGACTCAGGTTTTATGTATTCTGCAATTAGAATCCATTTCAGGGTTGTAAAAATATTTGAAAGTTAAGCAACCTGGAGGATGGCCTTGATGAAGAGAGGGAAGATCCATTGTCTATATATATCTATATCTATATCTATCTATCTATCTATCTATCTATCTATCTATCTATCTATCTATCTAT
>BLBF01000010.1:14757379-14782533 GCA_015471245.1 Laticauda colubrina
ACATACATACATGAAAATATCTCAGACAAACATCTCATTCAGACTTGCAAAATTATCTTATGGTAGCCACTCTCATAAAAGATTTAGGCTTAAGTTGTGTCTGTTTCTTGGTCTGGTCTACCTTGTAGGGCTGACAGAATTAAGAGCCCTGCAATTCCTCTGAAAGGAAAGATACTTGGAATGCACCAAATCTTAATCATTGCAACTTGTGTCAGTCTTTGCATGGCAATGCAAAGCATCTCTTTCTTAGAATTTCCAGTTATTCCAGGAACAAGAAATAGCTTATTCCCATATACTGATAATACTGAAACTCTTTAACTCATAGGGCAGCAGTGTCTCCATTTGCATCTCACATGGTATCCAAGAGACTCCTACACATTTACAGATGTAATAAACTTCATAAAAAATGTATTGGAAGTTGGCAGGGTACATAACAGAACACCAATCTCTGGAACATCCTTTATTTCTAAGAATGTCTCTGAGCTCCATAGGTCCTTTTAGAAAATAGTTGGCTGCCTCCCAGATCATTAGTAAAAAAAAATATTTCCACATGTTCAGGTTAAAAGGAAAAGTAAATTAGAGAAAACTACATCAGATTAGCTGGGCAGCATCCCTATCTGTTTGTCAGGATCTGTCAGGATTAGTGCTAATTGTTGTCTCTCTTTTTTGTTTTAAGCCTGTAGTTAGGAATCAAGTTTCTGGAGATGTTCCACCTGCTCATTATCCTGATTTATTTTTTTAATCTTTTTGTAAAGTAAAAGTGGAACATGTTCTCAGGTTAGTTGTGTGTCTCATAATTAAAACAATACATACTTAAGTTCATGTGCGTTCATCTGAATGCTCTCCTTCCTCCTATCCCCAATAATTTATTTTTAAGAGAGTGAATTAATTTGTTAATATATTAACAGAGAATGTATTATTTGGAAGTAGATAAATGTATGTTTTTCCTCCCTGCTCCTCCTTCTGGGGGAAGGAATATCTTAATTTCAAAGGCTTGCCTTTCCCCTCTCCTTTCCTTCTTTCCCAAAAATCACAGGCAATTGGTAATAAAACATTTTGAACTTGTCAGGTGCATTGAAGGAAGTGGGGAGCCTGAGGTTTTCATGAAGTACAGTATTTCTGTTAATAGACAGTCATGATGTACTGAAATGTAGACAGTGATGATTAGTGGAAAAGGAGACATTCTGATGTCTTACTTGTGTCTATAAGGCAGTAGAATTTTTTGAATTTAAAAATTATTCATGCTATATAGTTATAGTGGAACTATAGGGACAAACTGGTTCTGGATCATGTTACATTTTTGCTTGGTCTTAGTCTTAATTGGGGTTGTTGTTTTTACCTGCTGCTTTGATTTTTTTTTCTGTCAGCCTAAACAGAACTTTCTTATCCTCATTCCAATTTGCAATGCAAACTTGGGTGTCTGCCAGATGATCACCTAAAACAGAGGTCTCCAAACTTGGCAACTTTAAGACTTGGGGACTTCAACTCTCAGAATTTTCCAGCAAGCTTAGCTGGCTGGAGAATTCTCAGAGTTGAAGTCCCCAAGTCTTAAAGTTGCCAAGTGGGGGGGGGGGGGGGGGGGGGCTGACCTAAAATCTGATGCAAATTGCTTGGAATCATAGAATTGGAAAGGCCCTTTAATCAATCAATCAATAGAGCTGGAAAAGGGACCTTGGAGGTCTTCTAATCCAATCCCTTCTCAAGCAGTGACCCTATGCCATTTCAAACAAGTGACTGTCCAGTCTCTTCTTAAAAACCTCCAGTAATGAAGCACTTACAACTTCTTTAAGCAAGCTGTTCTACTGGTTGATTGTCCTCATCATTAGGAAGTTTCTTCTCAATTCCAGCTTGCTTCTGTCCTTGATTAGTTTCCATCCATTGTTTCTTGTCCTGCCCTCTGGTGCTTTGGAAAAAGGGTGTTGGTCCTTACCTGACACACCCATTCTCTTTAAGCTGTGAAGAGCATCAGTAGTAGTGGGAGGTGCTCCAGTCTCCGCATTCCCAGGCTGAGCTTGATTTGTGGAACGCTCCTCCTCCACCACGTGACTCCTCCTCAGTGTTCCTCAGTTTTGGCAAAGACGAGAGAAATAAGCGCTCTCATCCCCACGTTCTAAAAGGTTCATTGGTCGAAACAGGACCCCACCAGACGGAAAAAAAGGGTGGGGCTGGATGCTCTTCACAGCTCAAAGAGAACGAGTGTGTCAGATAAGTACCAACGCCCTTTCTCCTCTGAGCTGTTCAGAGCATCCAGTAGTGGGACATACCAAAGCCTGTCCTGCCCTACGGGAGGGACTCCGTCTGGTCTGGAATCTCCTCCTGGTCTCTGTGGACCTGTTGCAGAACTCTTCTGCCAAAGGAAGCCTCAGCAGAAGCAAACACATCAATTTTGTAGTGTCGAATGAAGGGCGATGAGGAAGCCCAAGCCGCGGCCTGACAGATTTCAGTTATTGATGTCTGTGTGGCCCATGCTGCCAAAGTTGCTGCATTCCTTGTTGAATGAGCTGTTATGCCCCTAGGCACCTACAGAGATTGAGTCTGATATGTTTTTGCTATTGCAGCCCATATCCAACAGCCTATCGTAGATGGTGAGACCTATGTAACCCTGATTATTGGGCTAAAAGGACACAAATGAAGCCTCCAATTTCCTAAAAAACCGTTGTACGCATGATATAGATCCGCAGAGCATGCCTCACATCAAGCTTATGCCATTGTCTTTCCATCCCCTGTGATGGTCTGGGGCAAAAATTTGGAAGAATAAGCTCTTGTGCTCTATGAAAGGCCGAATTGAACTTGGGCATAAATGTAAGATCGGGCAAAGAACCACTCGATCAGCGTGAAAATGCAGAGATCTTGTCTGACGGACAAGGCTGCAATTTCTGAAAACACAATGAGCGGAAGTAATCGCTACAAGGGAAACTACTTTGTATGTCAGAAGTGGAGACTTGCCGTTTTCACAGGTTCAAAAAGGTCCCTTAGTGAGAGCCACAAGGACCTTGTTAAGGTCCCAGGTGGGATAACGGTGCACTGCTAGAGGGCGTAAATTAGATGCTCCTCGAAGAAAAAACCTTATGTGTGGATGATGTGAAAGAAAACTGAGGCCCTCGCATGTGAGAACTGATGCCAAGGCCACCACCTGCCTTTTTAATGAATTAAGTGACAACCCCTTATCAAGTCCCTCCTGTAAAAACTCTAGATTCTGAGCGACAGAGGGAGAGGCAGGATCAATTTGAAACTTACTACACTATTTGCAGAAAGTTGACCATGTGGCGTTGTAAATGCGAATTGTTCAGGGGCGTCTGGCAGCTAGGATAGTGTTGATAACCCTATTGGAGAGCTTTTCGCCCTTCAAACCACTCCGCTCAACCTCCAGACGGTCAATTGTAACCATTGAGGGTCCGGATGTTGAAGGGACCCCTGAGTTAATGAGAATTCTGTCTGACGGAATTCTCCAGGGGCGAACTACCGAGAGACTGCGGAGGTCTGCGAACCATGGCCATCTAGCCAGTAAGGTGCTCCTAGAAGTAACTCCGCTCTCTCATCTAGTAACTTCTGGATGACCTTGGGAACCAGCAGAAGTGGAGGGAATGAATACAGGAGACCCGGGGCCAACGACAGTGGAGTGAGTTGAAATTCTCCGCCCCTTGGGATGGGTACCTGGAAAAAAAATATCGGGAGCTGAGTGTTGAGAGGGGAAGCAAATAGGTCCACCACTGGCTGACCAAATGTCCGTGCCGCTTCTTGAAACAGGGATGGGTGGAGGCGCCACTCCGATTGATCTATGGTGGCCCTGCTTAGCCAGACTGCCTGTGCATTTGACAAACCCAAAATGTGTTCTGTCTTAATGGAAAGTATGTTGTTCTCTGCCCAGCGACACAGGTGCTCCGCTTCCCGCATTAGCTGTTTGATTGAGTACGCCTCTGTTTGTTTATGTGAGCGTTGGCTGTTACATTGTCTGCCAGTATCAGTATGTGCTGACCGCATACCTGGGGGAAGAAGTTGCGAAGGGCCAGGTGTACTGTGTGAAGTTCCAGCCAGTTTATGCTGTACAACTGTTCTATGTCGGACCATCTGCCTTGGGTTGTGAACGACTGAACGTGAGCTCCCCATCCAAACAGACTGGGATCTGTGGTGATGGTGAGCCTTAGTGGCTCCTTGAAAAGACAGCCTCTGTTGATAACCGGTTTGGACCGCCAGAGGAGAGATATGAAAATCTTGGGTGGAACCCTGACTTTGTGTTTGGAGTTGCTTCAGCCGAATCGCTGGTACAGTAGCAGGAACCACTGGAGGGATCTAGTGTGAAAGTGGCACCAAGGAATAATAGAAACACATGAGATCATTTTGCCCAACAATTTTGATAGGTCCATTAAGGACACCTTCTTAAGCAACCTGATCTCCTTAACCCATTTTGAATGCTATTTAGTCGATCTGGTGACAGATAAACCTTGCCTTCCACCGTATTTATGATCACCCCTAAATGGGTTATCCGAGTCAATGGTGTTAATTGACTCTTCTTCCAATTTATTAAGAAGCCATGCTCTAATCGGGATAGTAATGTGTTCTGGGTGTCTATGACTGCCTGATGAGTGGAAGGAGATAAAATCAAAATATCGTCAAGATAACACTGGAGGTGTACTGGGATGTTCCTGAGGTGGGCCGCTAGCACCACGAGGACCTTGGTGAAGGTCCTGGGGGCAGAGGCTAATCCGAATGGAAGGGCCACATATTCAAAATGGTGATTATTGTAACAGAATCTCAGAAACTTATAATGGAAGGGCTGAATAGCAATGTGCAGGGACACCTCCGTCAATCTATGGACGTGAACACGTCCCCTTTTCTGATATCCAGCAATATTGATTGGAGAGTATGCATTTTAAATTTGCGATATACAAAGAAATGGTTGAGACGTTTCAAATCTAATATCGCTCTCCACCCCCAACCCCCGAATTTCTTGGCACAACAAAAAGATGTGAATAAAAACTTTGTCCTCGTTGATTAGTCGCTACTGGTTAGATGGCTCGTATATCCAGTAGATGATGGATAGGGGAATCCATGAGATTACGCTTGACTGGGTCTCTGGAAGGAGGGTATGATATGAAGGAATCTGGGGAAGTGGATCTAAACTCCAACGCGAGGCCAAATCTAACCGTATCTCTGACCCAGGTGTCAGAGGTAGAGGTGTCCCATTGGTCAGCAAATAACTTAAGGCATCCGCCAATGGAAATTGGGTCCCGAGAGTTATCTTGGTTGCCAGAAGGGCCTGCTCCCTGCTCCCCGATAGGATCTTTTGGATTGACCACCCCTTCTACCTCTGTCCACCGAGTTGGACCTATCTGGTTGTTGTCCTGGTCCAACTGCTGGGGGTCTCTGGTATCTGGAAGAGAAGGATCCCTGATAGAAAGATCGAAAGGATCCCCTCTGAAAGGACTAGGGGCTCTAGGATCTGACTTCCAAAAAAGGGAAGGGATAATTTTCTTCTTGTTGCGTGTTTCAATTAGTAGTGGATCCAAGGAAGAGCCAAACAATCTGTCTCCCACAATGGGGGATGAGGCCAGCTTGGATTTGTGTTTGAAGTCGGCTTGCCAATGTCATAACCATAGCAAGCGATGCGCTGTGACATGTGAGGTCATGGCCTTTCCTGAAAACCTGACTGCGTGATAGGTAGCATCGGCAGAAAGTTTAGCAGCTGCCGTAAGTTTGGCGAAATATTGGACAGCCCTAATGTTAGAAGAAGGAATGTGCTGTTTCAAAGGACGAAACCGTCAAAGAGACGACCACGTGAAGAAGGAAGTGGCTGTGGCTGATCTGATAGCCCACACGTCAGACTGATGAGCTCTGTGTACGGCTAGCTTGACCCGTTTTTCCTCCGGATTTAAGGCCTCAGCGCCTCACTGGGAATAGAGGGGGACGCTAAAGCCACTATAGGCTCGTCTACCTCGTGGTTCCTCAGTAACTTTGCAAAATCAGGGTCCAAGTTGAAATATTTCCTATCCTGTCCAGTTGGGGAGGTGTATACCACTGCAGAAGCCCACTGCTTCTGCACCAGGTCCAAAAATATGTGTGGAACTGGAATTAACCTCTGCTTCAACTACCGGTTGGTTGAAGATCATGTCCTCTGGTCCTTCCCCTGAAGGGTCAGGTGTGTCAGATGGTTTTGGCTTGATTAGGCCTGCAATGTTCTTTGCCTTAAACAAGAGAGATTTGAAAAGCTGTGGCCAGAATAAGCCTGTAAAGGCAGGCTGGTCAGGAATAAGACCTTCCTTCTCAGACATTTCCCCTTCTAAGGGGTCTGCCTCTGACAGGGTCTCACTATCGTGCATTGATCCCACTTCAGACTTGGCCATTTGAAAGGCTTGATCTACTTCTTCCTCCTCCTTCTCCTCCGGCCCTTGGAGGGGGGTCTCCCCCTGTACTGTACCTGGGTCTGGGATTGCTCCGACCTGGTCAGTGACCTCAGCAGTTGGGGCTCTTGGTCGGTAGCCACAGGGTAAGGTGTGCACATTACAATGTGTTGGAGCCCCGCTGCAATCTCTTGGCGAATAGCCATCTCCATCCAGGCTTTCATCCTTTTTGGGACCTCCTCAACGAAACTGTCACCCTGGCGAGGACCAGTGGCTGTCGGAGTGAATGTGGCTTCAGGTGCCCATCTGGTCAGTGTTCCAGACACTTGGACCTGTTGTCCTTGTGGAGTCAAGCTGTACCTAGATGAAAAGGAGAGATCCCCTAGAGGGTGTGAAGAAACTTCGGACTGGGAGAGGAAGCACCTTGAGATACAGTGTGGGCCTCTCGAGTATGCCGATTTGCTTTTGTAATGCCTTATGGCACCTTACGGCGTCCCATTCCGAGGCTTTAGAATTTCCACTGTGTTTTGATATGGCTTTGCCTTCAAGCAAGGGACCTGAGAGGTGCTACCATCTGCCATTTTGATTAAAATTAGAATAACAGTAATTAAATATAAAATGTAGACAAGGCGGTTGGCACGCCCAGGGTCCGATCTGAATCAAGAACGGTTGCCCTGATCAAGATCTTATTGCCCCCTTTTATTTTCTTATTTTTATTTTTACTGGTGTCTATATATAAATAATGAGTCGTATCTCAATGATAATATTTTGTTGAAATTAAAATATACTGTCAAATAGTTTATTACCATAGGTGATTATTATAATTGTAATAATTATTATAATATTGCTATAATTGCTTTGTAATTGCTCCTATGAGCAGTGATATGTGTGTGTGTGTATGTATGTATGTATGTATGTATGTATGTATGTATATATATATGTTCCAATATTAATAAGAGAACAATCAAGATTAATGTTAGCCAAATAGTGAATGCCTAAGGCCTGGTTTGATGATTGTAAGGGCCTTCAGCAGCTTCCATGCACAGACAGACACTGGCCTAGGTGCTTGCTGCTGTGCCACTGAGAATAAGGCTGTGAGGGTTAAGCCAACAATTTTTTTACAGTGAAGTAATTATCCCCGAGTGCAGGTAGCCAAAACGAAGGTAATATTGCTCACAGAATCCTGAAGGGATCCTGCTGCTTCGAGCAGAAAATACCTCACACAGCTCAGGGATAGCAGACAAGGCGCGCAGCCACGAGGTGGCACTCAAAATGGCCTCCAGCAGGTAAAGTTTCTTTCGTGCGCTTCTCAGCGGCAGCTTTCTGCCTTGCAAACGAACCTGAGCTTGCAAATTAACAGAATGGTGGAGAAGAAGAGGAATTAACTCCAATTAACTTCCCCACTGAAGGAACAGCGTTCGGAGAGGGGGTAAAGGCGATTCGACTCAGTTTAACCTCTTCCTTTTTTTTGTTTTTAAACAAAATTCAAGCCGCTAGCAAAGAAACTGAGTTAAAAGAACAGTGACAATCAAACTGGCAGAGGTGAAAGAAATTTGGCTGTGGGGAGGTGGTGCAGAGCAGCCCAAAAGCCTCCCGCCTTTTTTAGGGGGGCGCAACGGCGCTTCCCTTAAATAGGACTTTCAGACTAGTCGGAAAGAAGGCAAAGACAAACAAATCGAAAAGGCGCTTCCCTTAAATAGGACTTTCAGACTAGTCGGAAAGAAGGCAAAGACAAACAATCAAACCTGCTATGACACGAGCTAAAATTCCTGTTTCGTTCAATGGATCATCGAAAGACTGCCTGTCTTGCATGAGGCTGAGCAAAAACTGGGGAACGCTGAGGAGGAGTCATGTGGTGGAGGAGGAGCGTTCCACAAATCAAGCTCAGCCTGTGAATACGGAGACTGAAGCACCTCCCACTACTACTGGACGCTCTGAACAGCTCATAGGAGAATAAATTGATCCCCCTCTTCTTTGTGGCAGCCCCTCAAATACTAGAATATTGCCTATCATGTCACCCCTAGTCCTTCTTTTCTATCCAAATGGCTGCCAATGAAAAATGTTGACTTGAGCTGGAGTCTGTTAGCTGTACAGGTAGTCTTAGACTTATGAGATCAACATTTTTGTTGTTAAGTGAGACATTTGTTAAGTGAGTTTTGCCCTATTTTACATTTCTTGCCACAGTAGTTAAGTGAATAACTGCAACTGTTAAGTCAGTTGCCCAGTGAATCTTTCCCGTTGACTTTGCTTGACAGTAGATCACAAGAGGCATTGGGACACAATAACCATCATAAATATCAACCAAGTTACCAAGTATCTGAATTTTGATCGCAAGACCATGGGGATGCTAAAAAGGCCATAGCTATGAAAAAGAGTCATAAGTCACTTTTTTCAGTGCTGTTGTAATTTTGAACAATCACTAAACAAACTATTGTAAGTTGATGACTACCTGTAGTTCATTTGCTCTCTTCATATGAGTGAGACAACTCTGCACACCATGATCAAGGAATGGGGAAAGATACTTATGTAAACTGATCCTAAGAAAGATCAGTTCCATGTTATTGCATCCCCTGGTTGAGTCATAACTGCATTAGAAGCCTAGAAACTTTTCTGAAGTTATGGGACAAATGGAGACTTTAAGTGAGAGAGGAAGCGAAAGACATTCACCTCTCTTGAAATGACACAAGCACATAAAACAGATCCGTCTCCATGGCAGCTGTCAAAGACTTCTGCTTTGATAGTTTGTTATGGTTTTAGGAGCGATAAACCATGTAAAGAAATGTTTGTGGGGGTCTTGGTCTCTTTAGTTTTATTACTGCTGCTGGAGAGGCGCTGACATCATTGCATCTTTATTTCTTCAATTTCATTTGTCTGTGCAGGGAAGGGTCCATCAGGAAGAAGTTGTTGGCAAATTAATCCTGATTTCTTGAAAGAGTCTGAAACATTGCATCAGGAAAAATCAAACAAGAGGGAAGAAATAATGTTGTTTTCTCTAAGGGAAACTACTGCGATAGTTAATATGTCAGTTTACTGTAATTTTCATATGGTGCTATTGCAAATAAATATATTTTAATCAGTTAATGTGAAGCAAGTGGTATGCTTGCTAGCTTGGAATATGCCTTTTGAGGGTACTTGTAGCAACTGCTATCTCTTTCCAGCTACATAACAGAATTCTGGCCACAAAAGTTCATTTGCCAAGAAAATCAACTGATTTCTTGAATTTTGATCACCGTCTTTGCTGTTGGAAGAATTAGTGTCATCCATGAGTTGAAATAGTTCCTAAAACACCAGTAAAGGAAAATATTTGTGGCTCAGGGTTGAAATCAGGGCTCCTTGGTGATCTCTGAGCTTGATTGTTTTCTTGCCGGCATTTCATTACCCAAACTAAGTAACCAGCACTGATGATGTTAACTAGTTTGGGTAATGAATGTGCCAAAAAACAACCAGGTTGAGGCAACACCAGGGACCCCTCAGATCCTAAAATCTCACAGAGTTTGAGAATCTCATCCTGAGACTGAAATTTTATGTAAAAAAATAAAATAAAATTCTTATTTGAGGAATAAGATTTGGTGATGACGTGAGATTTTATTTCAATATTTTTTAGAAGGTTGCTCTCCCCAGCATCTGCAGCAAAGCATTCTGTGACCCAATCTCTGGCAGCTCTCCTCAGTAATTTGACTCCACTGATAAATCTGGTTAGGAGGTCTTTAGACCACCTACTCTATGATGTGAAAATAGTTTTTAATATCCATTTTGTGGCTTTCCAAATAATTTTTGCCTTATGAACCTTTTACCTGTCTTTAAATTCCAGAAAGGGAAGTTCATGTATATTATGCACATTTTACCAGCAGCCTTTTTGTTTGTCTCTAAAATTCATTACGGTGAAATGTGTTACACTTGGCAAAGTTTCTTTCACAAACAGAGAAGTTGGCATGAAGATTAAATCTGTCACTGCTTTAGCCAAACTGTTGCTATGCAAGTATTTTAATTAAGGCAGATGCTGCTGAAATATAAACTCTTCTGAAGTGTGGTTTGCACGCTTCTACGACAAGAAATCTCTATCTTGCATATGTCTTTTGAGAATAATATATTTTATTTTGTTGGAAGTTTATGTTGTGTTCCGTCTTAGCAAAATTAGAAGCTGGGCTGTTGGTGAGGACATGGTCTTTTCCCTGACCATCCATATTTAAATAGTTCAGGGAACATTTCATGGGAACAAACTGTTTTAAAAATTCTTCCTGTTGGTATCGTGGTAAACAAGTTTGTGTTCTTGGTCATTATTTCTCATAAACAGTATAAAGCATTTTTTCAGTGAGTTCTAATTTATTTCATAAATTCCTTTGTTTGTGTACAGACCCGTTTATCGCACAAAGTTGCTTGGATGAATTTTGTTCATGTTTGAAAACACACTATTAAAAACAAGGTTCTCACAAGCCCAGGCTCATCATGTCGTGTGTGCTGGAAACCAGAACATTAGTTAGACGTGAAGAAGCATTACCATAAATTATTTCTCGATAACAAAACCCTCTTCCTCCAAGGTGCTTTTTCAAAAGGCAGCTGGACTATGTTTTTTTCCCATGAGGATGAAGATGTTTCACTTTTCATCCAAGAAACTTCCACCAGTTTTGGCTGATTGGGAAGGAGGACAGATGGAAGGATAAATTCTAACAGGACTTTGTGGGGGGGGGGGATATTATATATTTTTTGCAGTCATGTTAGCACTCTTTGAGAGCCATTGCCCCCAAGTGGCGTCAAAGTACTCATGACCAGATAACTGCAAAGAAATATAACCCTTCTACCACCACTCTCCAACATCCTGTTGGAACTAATCCTTCCATTCCTCCCCCAATCCCACCAGCCAGCCAGAACTGATGAAGCTTCTTGGATGAGGAACGAAAGCTCTTCTTCTTCCTTAAGGGGAAAAAAACCTAGTTCAGTTGCTGTTTGAAAAAGCACTTTTGAGACAGCCATGACCTGGATGACTGAGAATCTTCATAGACATAAAAACCCCTTCCATTTCCCATGGAATAACAGGTGCCAAAACTGCTCTCATTACATAATACTCACTCTCTCTGAGGGGCTGATGAAATGCCTATGATGAAGACAATATTCTATGAATTTAAAGAGGTGGACTGTAGTTGAAAAATATTTGTGAGACATACAGGTTAAAACACTTGAGAGTTTCTATTCTTTCTACCACAAATTAAATTAACATAGCCATTTGGAAATTGGATTCAGCAAGACCTCCTTTAGCAACCACAGTTAACACCATACAGTTGATGAAACATTTCTAAAGAAAACAAGCTCAGGTGGCATCAAAGATCCCACAGGTCAACCTTGTGCGACAAATATTTTATTCTATTGAACATTCAACTTCCCTTTGCTTTACAGGCCTGTAAATGCAAGGATTGACTGCAAAATTATGTTTTCATCACTGTCATAACTGCGAATGGTCACAAAATCACGATCACTTGCAGAAACGTATACAGTATTTTAAAATAAACCAGATTTTAGCTTGATACTTTATTGGAGTTAAATGTTTTAATTTTTTATTTACTTGTGAACATGAACTATTTTGGGAGAACTTCGGCTTGTAAGATAGTTTAGAAATCATAATGATATCTGTTTGGAGAAAAGAAATGGTTTGATAACAGGATATTCAGAATGGTATGTTTGGAGTGGTGCGGTGACTTCGAGGTGTAGCTCTCACCACACAATCAGGAGGCTGTGAGTTCGATCCTAGATAGAGGTAGATATTTCTCTCTTTGGGCACAATGAGAATATATCTGCTGAACAAAACTCCACATTGGCGACAGGAAGGGCATCCAGCCATTAAAACACTGGTAGCCCCATTCAATTGCCCAGACTCCACGCCGCAAGAGATTATGGGGTCGTTAAATGACTGTTATGATATTCAGAATGATAGGTTTCATCAGAACTAAGTATGTAGTGCCATACAGTTTCAGCATCCTGGTTATCTTTGTATATACATCAGTGGTGCTCTCTGAACTTGGTTATTTCCTTCCAGTGCTGTTTGCACTGAAGACATCTGCAAGGAAGTTGGGGGAGTGGGGTTTGCTCTGTTTTATATACAGTAGCTTGACCTGCCAGTATTGGTGGGAGTGATGTTTTCTCTTTGATAGTCTCTTGATTAGGCTTTTGTTTATCTGAGTTGGTAGTTCCTTGATTAATGTAATGTTTACTGCTTGTTTGTCTGGTGTTAATCTTCGAGCTAATCCTTGCTTATCTGGTGAGGAGGTGTTCTGGTTATATGAACATTTTATTTCTGACATATCAAAATTCTGCAGAGAATTGTGTATTTCGTTAGGAAGGAGATCCCTAAGATTCCAGAAGTCTATAATCAATGGATCTTTTCAATTTTTTCAGTTGTGAGTTTTTGTAATGTTGAAATATCAAGTATTATTTAATCTGCAGTTATAACTAGGGTCAGAGCAGGCGTTTTACAATCCTAAACATCCTGGTTTTTAAAAAGTTTTAACAATAAATTATTCTGAAGGCCTCCCTTCCCCTTAGACTGTTGTAGGAATCAAATCTTGTTTTCTCCCTGTTTGAACTGTTTCAATGTGGAAGACTTTTAACTCACCCTTGACTTAATGTCTCTCCTTGGCTACAAAGTTGGTGGTCATAAACATCAGAGTTAAGTATCAGGTCTCCATTATACCGAAAATTACTAGCTGGTTCATTTTTTACTGATTTTATTAAACATTTAGCTGCTAATCATTATACCTAAAGGCTTCCAAAAGTGCTTATTATAGGGTACTAAGAATGTATTTGAGAGGCATCTGCTCTAAGCTTTTTAATTATGATTTTTTATGAGCATCATTCTGTTAAGTGGGTCAAAAGGGCTGGGGAAACCTAAATTCACATCCCTTCTTGGCTCTGAATTGTGTTGGGTGACTCTGAGGCATTCAATAATGTCTTTCAATTTAATTTGCATGTTACTGGGAGCGCATTTCCTTTGAGTTCTTAGAATCACAGGAGGTGATACATATATTATTCAAGCAAACTCTTTCTAAGGCAAAGATGAATGTGATCCACCAACAACATTTTCTTATCACTTGTTATGAAACTGGCTAAAGACATCATAATTCTTTCTTTCAGCTTCCATCTTGCTGCCTCTAAAGGATATAGTGAATGTCTCAGGCTTATGATTACACATGGCGCAGAAGTTACAGTTCTGGATGGAACAGGTACTCAAATTATCTGTTTAATATGAAAAGATATGATGTTTGTATGCATGCATCTGCATGGATGGGCGTAGTCCCCTGGCATTCTTTGCTTTCGTGGGACATAGCTATTGTAGAAGCAGAGGGAATGGCTTTGAGGAACAGAAGGAAGAATCAGTGCCAAGGCAACAGTTGGATGAAGGAAACAAAATGAAATTCAATGAAGAGAAAAGTAAAGTCCTCAACTTAGGTGAGAAAAACCAAAAGTACCCATACAGACTGGGTCAATAGCAGTAACTGTGAGAGGGATCTTGGAGTCTTAGTGGACAACCAGCTAAATATGAGCCACCAGTGTGCTGCAGCAGCCAAAAAAGCTAATGCAATCCTAAGTTGTATTAACAGAGGGATACAGTCAAGATCAAGTGAGGTACTAATACCACTCTATAAAGCCATAGTTAGACCACACCTAGAGTACTGCATCCAGTTTTGGTCACCACATTATAAAAAAGATGTTGAGACTCTAAAAAAAGTACAGAGAAGAACAACCAGGATGATTAGGGGACTGGAGACTAAAACATATGAAGAACAGTTATAGGAACTGGGCTTGGCTAGTCTAGTAAAGAGAAGGACCAGGGGAGACATGATAGCGGTCTTCTAATATTTGAGGGGCTGCCACAGGGTGGAAGGGGTCAAGCTATTTTCTAAAGCGCCTTTAGGACAGACAAGGAATAATGGATGGAAACTGAACAAGGAGAGATTTAACCTGGAAATAAGGAGAAGCTTTCTGACACTGAGAACAATCAACCAGTGGAATAGCTTCCCCTTGGAAGTTGTGGGAGCACCATCAATTGAGACTTTCAAGAAGAGATTGGACTGCCATTGGTCAGAAATGGAGTAGAGTCTTCTGCTTGGGCGGGGGGTTGGACTAGATGACCTATAAGGTCCCTTCCAACTCTGATTATCTATTATCTGTTAAACCTGAGCCCAGGCTGAACAGTTATGTATACAAACATCTCAGACAAGCTTCTCTGAATTCTCACAAAGAAGGAGAGAGATGCACATTCTGACTTGCAAGATTTTAGTATCATAAATGTAGAATAAAATTTACTATAAATTTACAATAAAAGTAGTATTAGATTTTGTTTTGTTCCTTAAGTTCCTTAGTCTGGTCTACCTTGCCAGGTGGACTTCTACCTTCTTTAGTCTAGTACCCCTCCAGGTACATTCATTTCCAATCAACCCATCCCCTGTTACTTAAATACATATGAATACTCCAAAGTTAAGCAAGTCTGTGGGTGTGGTTGAATTGACGCATGGATATTTTGGATATATAGGGATGTATGGAGATAAGTTTAGCATTCCCATATCTAGTGCTGCACAGGTATGTTAGACTAGAGTTCACATTGCAGTTAATTGAACACTTGAGTTGCAGCCAACACTTCTGGAGAATGCAAGAATGAGAAAGGCTGCATTGTGCTAAACCATTATTCTGTTTCTGGTAAATATTTGTATTCTGATTAATAGCAGCTTTCCAGTATCTTGTTAAGTTCCCCAGTTGACTTAACCAGAAATGGCATGAACTATACTTATTAAAGCATCCTGCTCATAAGTTCTACAACTGTATTCTGCTCTGTTCCACAACCTTGTTTTGTTTGTTTTGTTTTGTTTGGGATGTATCACAATTTTTTGGGCTTCAAATCAATTTATCTCTCCTTGGTTGATTCTTTCAGTACTATTTGGTATGCCAGGAGAGGCTTGCTCCAGGTCCCATCAGCTAGGAAGTATATTTGGTAGGGCCCAGGAGGAGAACTATTTGTGCCAAGATACCTGTCCATCTTAGACTGATCCCAACTTTAAAGCCTCAATGACTTGGTTCTGTGCTTGAACCCAGGGCCCTGGATTTCTGATGGAGCCCATCATCTAGTTGTGTTGACTGTATGATGTTTCTGGTTATGTTAATTGTATGATGTTTTCGTAATTTTTTCTTGGCAGGCTATATACTTTATGTGATTTTTTTATGTGGCTTTATTTTTAATATTGCGAGCCACCAAGAATCATGTGGTTGAGATGGACGGCCATATACATCTAATGAACAAACTAAATGCAGCTTATGAATACTGTGACTGGAATCAACATATCTGTTAGCCAACCCATATTCTACAAATACTGAAATCTGAGGGCAGATTTTCTGCAGCCAAATTATAGCCTGCTCTTTGGTTTCACTCCTTCAGATTCTCTGAAGCCTATCTCTTTCTGTAAGATGTATATGTAGCATTTAAGCAAGGTTTAAAGTACAAATTGATGAAGTCAGATATTTTTTGTTCTCATTTAATGGTAATATGTACTTAAACTTGGAGGTAGGGAAGAGAATATTAGTGCATTTGTTGATTATGTCTGGGTCTGCTTCTTTCTATAATTCTGTGAATGAGATAGGCAGTTTAAAGTAAAGTGAGATAGATGAATGGGTGGGTGGGTAGATAGATAAATAGATAGGTAGATTATATTTCATCAGCATGCTTCAGATTTTTGAATCTAAAGACATATCCACTTAGTACTTCAAGCTAAGGTTTTGAATAATATTCATTTCATTTTTAGTGCTGTTTTCAGTAAGCCTGAAATAATTATGAACTATTTACATAGGGCACAATGCTTTGCATCTTGCGGCCAAGAATAACCATGTTGACTGCGTCAAGAGACTTCTTCAGGTGAAGTGCTTTATTCTACTCCCATCCCCAACATGTCTGGTTTTCTGACTAAATGCCAGCCTACATTAGGCTTCTTTCTGTAAGTAGCCAATTAATGGATTTAAACATTTGCAACAGGATCCATCTAAATCACTGGATTATTTTAAATCCTGGTCTTGTGAGTAGGAGATCCTTAGATTATATGGTTGTTTGCTGCTTTTCTTTGCACCACAGTTTAATGGTGCTTCACTAAGATGCCTACTCTACATTTTCTTCTTGCTTGTATGATCTAGTGGGTACAATTCACATAAAATGTCATATAATTGCATGTACTGGAAGTGGTAAATGTTGACTTTTAACATCTGACAAGAATTATTTGATGTCAGACTAGAAAATAAGAAGAGCTGCAATTGCCCAAATAAATTGTTTGATGTGGGAAGTGCTAGATTTGTTAGTTGAAAATGGTGGTTGTCCAGTTTCTTCACAACCACATCTGATAGCAAAGCTTTAAGCCATGAATCAAGCTCTTTATTTTTACAATGGGGTGGGAAAATCTTCTTGGCTGGATTCCAGCATAGACCCATGTAATTAGATGTTGATATCAGATTTCTATAGTTTTCTATAGTGGTACATTACCAAACGAGATCCAATATATTGTTTCCTGTGAATGGAGTTCAGTTTTCTGTCTCATGTTGTAATATCTACCCTCCTTTCTAATTAAGTAGATAAACCATAGTCTTTAGTCAGCATTTTTGGGTATGACTGATGTATAGGAGGTATAAAACCACCTACTAAGTTCAGAACTGACATTGTGCTCAGAAGTTAAGCAGGCATGAAGTTAGTTAATACTCAGATAAGAAATCTTCAGGAAATTCCAGCACTGTAGCCAGTCCAATCTGAAAGTATGCTGGAAAAAACCCGTTACATTAGAAACACTGCAGATTTCCTAAGAGAACCAAAATCTCTGTCAGCAGCATTTGTCCATTTATTTTTCTTTTGCTGGAAATCTAAATGGATTTTTCAGTCAAAGACAGACCTTTTTCTTTTATTAAACAGGTATTAGTACCTTAATTGCTCACATCTGTTTTTGACATGTTCTTTCTAAGTTTCAACCAGTCAAAAGTAAATCGCTCCACTTCTTGCAGTCTTGCAACAAAGCGTGTAGGATGATCAAGTTTGCAAAATGGATTTAATCCTTTTCTAAAAACATTCAGATTAATTTGTCCTGAACATCTAGGTAATTTTGGATAAATCTCAAAAATAGTTTGATATTCACATCAAAAACTTTATTCCCATACAGTGTTGCAATCAAAGTTTCAAAATCCTTCATGTTCTTACTTTACTAAGTCTTCTTTTTTCTCATTCTACAGTCCAAATGTCCAGCAGAGAACACAGATAGCTCGGGGAAAACTGCTTTACATTATGCAGGTATTACATAATCATCTTGCTTCCACCCATTAACATAAATCTCGTATAATTTGTGCCTTCTGCTTAAAGTTCAGTAACAACTTTGACAAACAGAAAAGGTATGACTGAATTGACTACATTGTGTCACTAATTATCTTAATTACTTTCATTATATTCCCATAGTAAAGATGGGGTTGAATGAGGTTTGTTGAGTAAATTTCCAATGGAACCTGATAAAGGTAGTTAGGGGTGGGATTCTACTGGTTCGGACTGGTTTGAGCGAACCGGATGTTAAATGTACATCTGATTCCCCGAACTGGTAGTTGAACAAACCAGCTGACTCCTCCCTACCCCTCCCAGGAGTCTCGACATGACCCGTTTTGAATGCAGGTAAATGCAGGGTCTACACGAAGGCTCTGGGAGGGTGAAAAAATAGCCTTCTGGAAGTCCGGAATCAGGCCTGTTTCTGGCTTCCGGAGGGCCTCCAAACCCTGGGAGAGGCTATTTTTGCCTTCCCAGAGGCCTGAGGGAAGCTTCCAGACTCTGGGGAAAGGCGAAAAATGGCTGTCCTGGAAGTTCTGGTAGGCCACTCCCGCCCAGCAACCAGTTCGCTGCCCGGTTGCTAGAATTTTTGAGTCCCACCCCTGGAGGTAGTCCTCACTTACTGACCATTTGTGAAAGACTGAAATAACAGTGGTGATGAAAAGATGTTTTTTATTAATTAAATTTATTGGCCTTTGTGGTCCACTTACGTTTTCTGTGTCCTTTAATCACACGATTGCCATTATAGTTGCACTATCCTGGTAAAACATGAGGCTGCTACATTAATGTGCTATATGCTGTGGAGCATCCTTTTGACTTCAAATCTGAAGCACTGCATAGCTCTAGCAACAAATTATGGTCAAGCCCAGGGGTCTCCAACCTTGGCAACTTTAAGCCTGACGGACTTCAGCTCCCAGAATTCCATAGCCAGCTAGCTGGGGAATTCTGGGAGTTAAAGTCTGCCAGGCTTAAAGTTGCCAAGGTTGGAAACCCCTGGGCTAGACCATGAAAATGTGATAAATATAGTCAACTGGTGCAGCTCCAGAGTGAAGCAACCTTCTAAAAGGGCTTTAAAAAAGAACGAGATGACCCATTGGGTCATTGTTCCAGAGATACTTCTCTAAATAAATAGACAAGCAGAATGACAACAGATGGGCAAAATAGCAGTGGAAATGGGAGTGAATTTTTGCTGGCTTCCCCATTGAATTACCTTGTGAGAAGCTGACAGGGAGCATTGGAAATGATGGTCATGGGGATGTGACTGATAGCAGGAATGCAACGGCGCTGAAAAAACACAACTTCACCAAGTTTTAATTTTACAGGATTACAGGTCCCAGAATTTGGACACATTCTTTAGGTTAGCCTACTTGAGGTGCATTGTTTCAAAAATCGTTGCCCTATGACACACTGTTTTGCTCAGTTAAAGGTAACAAAAAGAAGAGTTTTACGAGTATATACTGCAGATCTTCTAATTTTACAATTCTTTTCCCTCCCCTTAAGCTGCTTCTGGCTGCCTTCAAATAACTCAATACCTGTGTGAACACAAGTGTCCAATTAACATCAAAGATGCGGTATGTAATTTCGATTTCATTGGCAATTCTTGTATCCTTTTAAGCTTCTAATGTCTTTCAGTTCCTGAAATATTATTAAAACCTAGTCAGCAATTTTTGTTTGGCGTTCTTTATTCTATTATTTTTTGCAGCAAAGGAGCCAAAGAGGCATATCCAGTTAAAGATATCCCAACATAGATATTTATATCCATTCATTTCACTTTCAGAAATGCTGTTATTAACAAGAAAGCATGCAGTAAAAAAAAAAAAAAAAAGCCATCAGCTATATAAAGTATCAGCTAGTTTTTACTTTGATATCTGGTTCTGTACCAGGATCAGAAATTCAAAATGCATTAACGAGAAATATTCATCTAAGTATTAAAAAGATAATGTTGCAATAGTTTCAAAATGAAAGGCAGGTTTGATGCTGTATAACAACTGGCAGTCATGGGTCATATTTATTTTCATCTGATGACTATTGCCATTATAATCTCTTTATTTATGGTATTCTTATTCCATGTCCAAGTTATCTAACATCATTAAATTTCATGGTTCACTTTTACATTTTCTTACTTGTTTTATGTAAAGCAATCCATTCAACTCCATTCAGAGAAAGAAGGTTGAAATTAGCTTTCAAGAAAAGCTGGACTGCCAGTTCTTTCAACGATATCTTTATGCATAAAGAACAACAATAGTGAGACTCTCACACAACTTTTTCTTTTGTATTACCTTTCAATCTAGTAACTGGAAGGTGGTTTTGTTGAGTTTCAAGTTATATACACCAGTCCCATGAGCATGAGAGCAGCAGGAACTGCTTGGAGGTTATGCTTAGATTTAGTAGATAACAACATTTGGTCAGTTTGTCTGGTTTAAAGATAAGGAGGAGAAAAACCAGGCTAAAAATTAGACTATGGAGTTACACTCTTCCCTCCCGCATGGTCTCCAAAAATAACAATAAATATACACAATACCTGAATTTACTGGATGTTTCCATCCATACTATAGGATGGGTAACAATTTTATAACAATGGATAGAATAGATTTAGTTACAAGGAAGATATGCAGGGATGGGATTCAACCGGTGTTACTACTGGTTCAGTCAGAGTATGTTGTGAACGCATGTAAAACAATTGCAAAAAAAACATCAGCCACGCCACTCAGACAGCTGACAAGTGCTAGGCACAGGTGTACATCATTTGAAAATCCTGCTTTTTCAACCTCAACTGTGCTGCGCAAAGTAGCTGAGGTTGAAAAAGCAGGAAATAAAGGACAGCCAAGAGCCTGGGCAGGCAGGTGGGCCAAACAGATGACCAAAAGGTCATTGCACCAAACCAGTTTGGTGTCTGCTGCTCTGCAGAACTACCAGTTCTATAGAACCAGGCTAAACTGGTAGCATCCCACCCCTGAAGATATGTAATGTTTGGGTACAAAAAGTAACTGAGATTAGATTTTAAAGGTATGGAGCTGTATATCAGGGACAAGATTTTTCATTTTGCTTTGGGTATTTTATTGGAATGTTTCTTGTTGATTTGTTTTTTGAAGTAATACATCTATTTTAAGGGTTAGGGTTAGGCTACAGTTGTGATATATATGCAAAATGACAAAAAAAACTGCCATTTTTTTTCTGCAGTTAAGCGGCTTTCTAAAGATAGCAAATGAAGCGTTCAGGAATATATGTAATCCTAGGGCTGAAGGTTGCACATGGCATGTGGCAGCAGGGCCCATTTCTACACTAGACTTTTGATAACTGATGAAGTGTGTAGAGTTTCTACACAGCTAAATAAGAATACAGAAATAGCACTAGCACTTAGACTTATATACTGCTTTTCAGTGCATTACAGCCCGTTCTAAGCTGTCTACACAGTCAACATATTGCCCCCAACTATCTGGGCCCTCATTTTACCCACCTTGGAAGGATGGAGGGCTGAGTCAACCTTGAGCCTGGTGAGACTTGGACTGCTAAATTGCAGGCAACTCTCAGTCAGCAGACGCAGCCTTCAGTACTGCATTCTGACCACTGCACCACCGTGGTTCATTATATCCCATTGTTTCCAGTTTCTGGATGTTTCCAACTTCCGTGGTACACATCTTGTTATAAATGTGTTGAATTCTTTTAGTTCAATTGAATAATTAATAGGGTATAATTTGTTTCAATATTTTCTCCAGGATGGAAATACGCCTTTCTTCCTGGCAGTACAAAATGGCCACCCTGAAGTATGCAAATACCTTCTAGACCATGGAGCTGATGTCAACTCCCGGGACAAAAATAGAAGGTAGGATTAAATGGCATGTTCCCCATCTTCTTTAGCAGTAACTAGCACTCTGTCTCGTCTAGTTACTTCATCAGAATATTTTTTTTGTAGAGTAGGATTGAAATCAAAAGACAAATAATATTTATCAGATTTACATGAGAATCAACCTTAAGAGATAAATTTGTATTTTTCCAAAATATTTGCCTATCTCCTTAATCAAGAAGGAAGGGGGATCTTACTCTTTTGCTGTGAGACAAATACTGATATTCCCTCAGTTCTCCAACTGAAGCTTCTCCTGAGGCTTCAATATAATTAGACAACTTATATTTATATTTATTAAAGATACATGAAGTAGTACATCGTGTTTTATATAAGGCACAACTTCCTGAGTGAAATACGCAAGAAACATTTTCTTGTAGCCTGTGTATCGAAAATGTTTCAGCTTGTAGCTATCCATGTCCTTTCTCTGTAGTTTCTAACATCAGAGGCAAAGTTGGCAAAGGTACGCAGTGCCAAATCTATAGACAGAGGATAAAGATTGTTAATTGCTGATAATCATGGCATATAAAGCATAATCCCCTGTTCTGGCATGCTTCTAGACAGAGGTCTCCAAACTTGGCAACTTTAAGAATTGTGGACTTCAACTCCCAGGATTCTCCAGCCAGGAGAATTCTGGGAGTTGAAGTCCACAAGTCTTCAAGTTGCCAAGTTTGGGGAGCCCTGTTCTAGACAGTAGCTGTTGAGACATGTTGGTTTTCACTTGATCTCCTCTGGATTTCTGAAAGACATCTCATTGGCCATTTTGAGAAGAAAATGGTAGATAGACAGGACTTTGCCTGACTTTGTAGGTCAATGTCATAAAAATGTTGTGTGATATTACATATGATTGGTATGGGATCCTGTCCTTTAGAGATATATTATCCAGCTGGGCACTGATGTGGGCATGAAACTTTTCCCTGTGTAGAGATTTTGAACTACAGTTTTCATTAGCTGTATCCAGCATGTTATAGGAGTTGTAGTCCAACAAGACGGCTCCAAGTTGGAAAAGAATTACATGAGGAAGGCAATATTGGCACTGCACATTTTTCATCCAATCATTTTTTTGGGCAGCAAAATGGAAATGTTTTGTCATGCCCTCCTTCTAAAAAAGGAGTTTGTTTGCTTATTTTAGTTGTCCAGTTTATCCTATAGCAGCCATGAGATTTTCTAATGATCTTTCATCAAGAAATACAGGAATATGATATCATATCAGCCTATACGTATCATAGGCTGATCTGGGGCAGTATCACCTATTTTAAGTTACTCTGGGGCTGTATCACCTTGCCACAGGCTCATGCTCCCCTTCATGGTTAGTCTTCTTAATTTCTGTAGAACTGCTTTGATGCTGGCCTGTGAAGCTGGAAACCTGAGCATTGCAGAAATCCTGATCCGAAAAGGGACAGATATACATTTGGCAGATGCACTTGGACACAATGCCCTACATTACTCCACGCTTTCTGAAAATACAGGAATCCAAATTCTCCTTCAATCCAAAATGGTTCAACATGCTGGTATGTGCACGCTTTTTAAACGCTTTCTAAAATATACACAGACAATGCCATATAGGTAGTGTATGCAGCCACATTGTCCCACGTTCATGTGATCGCCATTTATGAACTTCTGTTAGCTTCCCAATTGACCACTGGTCAAAGACCAGCATTGAAGGTCACAAATGGCAAACTCTTGACCACAGGTTGCTGCTTGCAATGTTGTAATTGCAAGCCAGTTGCCAAGCACCCAAATTGTAATCCAATGACTGAAAACAATGGTTAGAACTATGAAGATTTTATGTCTTGGTGAACATGCTTTGTTATGTACCTTCTGCCCTTCCCCTCTCTCTAAAGCAGGGGTCCCTAAACTTGGCAACTTTAAGACTTGTGGACTTCAACTCCCAGAATTCCGGGAATTGAAGTCCACAAGTCTTAACATTGCCAAGTTTGGAGACCCCTGCTCTAAAAGATGACACTTTCAGCTTTTAATCTATCTGCCTCTTCCTTCCCTCCACCCTTTTCTAATTCTTCTGACCCATTCCTCCTCCTTCCTGTTGGAGTGGGGTTCTTCTCCCTGTCCCTCAAAATAATTCAATGTTTTGAATATTTAATAGGCCAATTGAGGATGTCCCTTGTTAAGTTTTCTTTTTTGTACTGTGCTTTTAAAGTCTGTTTAAGCTGGATAGCTCTGCATCTGCAGATAAATTTAAGTTCTTTTTTTAAAAAGAAACAACCTTGTTAGTCTGTATGAAGAAGAAAAGATGCTGACTAAGCCATCTTATGTTTGTACATAAATCTTTGTGCACAGCAGAGTAATTAAGTGCCATGGAGTATGGTGTGTGTTTAGTGTTATATTTGGATTGCTTCTTCCTTCATACTTTCAGTCTGCATAATAAAATAGTGAAGGCTTGAAAATATGAGTAGGATTATTTATCTGCTGTAAATTAATGATATGATTCCAAGCAGGTGTCTTTATATGATATGGTTAAAAAATAGTCAAGGAGAAACAGTAAAATTGAAGTTCTGCCTGTTTTATATATGCATTGCACCTTGGTAGCTCCCATCTTGACTTTTTTGAACATATCCTGTGGACCCCAACTCTGAACGTGTCCATTTGCACCTCCAGTTATACTGAAATCAGGGAGTTGTCCAAAATAATGTTAAGCTTAGGATCTTGATTTATGTGTCTTAGTGATCTCAGTCAACTTAAGTGTAGTCTTTTCTTTTCTGCAGATGCCAAGTCACCAATCAAGTCAAAGCAGGTAAAAAAGAAAGAAAAAGAGAGAGTGGCTTAATAAAGATAAACTTTACATTTAGCATAAGCAAATGCCTAAGAATTAAAATCATGATGAAAAATTATTTTTAGTTTTATAGAGTCTTTTGGAAATTTATCCAACATGTGTGTGAAACAATTGTGTGAGTCTCCCATCTCTTATTCAAACTGGGACAGTTTCATTGGAACAGCTAAAAGAAGCAGTCTATGCATTTAGCCATCTTTTGCAGTTGGAAGATTCTTGTTTCACAGTTTTCCACACTGTGAAAGCTATGTAGAAGGCATCCTGTTGAAGAAGGCTGTTTTAACCCATTTGAACTTTTTTGGACCTCCTTGTAATCAAGTTGGAAAAAAACATGTTCTCATCTCCTTGCAGTCAGTCTGGAGGAGGATGCAGAATGGGAGTTGTATACTTGTTCACATAACAAACTATAATCTACTTGGCTTAAAGATGCTTAGGAACCATTTCAATGTAACAAGCCAAATTCTGAAGTAACTGTTCAAGCTTTATTGGCTTTCAGGGAATGCGTTTGGCCAATCGTAAGAAGTTGCTGAAAATAATACTGTTTTCTTTGAAAGTCATGTACTTCTAAAGTACATGTGCTTCTAAAGTAGGGCTGGTATCAGTTGACATCCAATTGATTGCAGTTATGAATTATTGGTTTGCTCTGTTGAGTTCCTCCATTCCTATTTTGTGGATTCCAAATTTACAAAAGGTTTGGAAGTCAGGTAGGCAGAGATGGAAGAAGATTGTGGGTGTTACTGAGGATTTGGCCTGCAGAAAGTTCAGTTATATACTTTGCGTACAGAGAGAGAGAGAGAGAAAGAGAGAGATTTGGAGATAGAGATAGATAGATAGATAGATAGATAGATAGATAGATAGATAGATAGA
>BLBF01000010.1:14782543-14805130 GCA_015471245.1 Laticauda colubrina
AGATAGATAGATAGATAGATAGATAGATAGATAGATAGATAGATAGACAGACAGACAGACAGATAGACAGACAGACAATTTTGCACAGATATACACGCACACGCATATGCACACGTGGAATGATCCAAGAGATTTTTAAAAAATGGCTCAGGAACAGGACTCAGAGAATATAGTCTGTCTCTTTCTATCTGTCCTGGGACAGACAAGGCAGGGATCAGGAGGTTTGACAAATGGCTTGAGGCTGTGAATAGCCTCTGAAAACATGTCTCAGGAGGGAGGGGTGTGCCTTTATTGACTTCATCAAAATATACAGAGGCCTGAATTAAAAAAGGACCAGATGAGCTCATACTTAAGCATGTGTCACATCCTCGCAGCAGTAAGGCAAGGCGTGAATGTGTGTGCGTTTTAAATGTTGTTGAATGACTTGTTAACACAAACCTTACTAACAAACTAACAGACCTCCCTTTTCTGGCCCGTGAAACTTCCAGCATGATCAAGCCTCTAAATTAAGTTCAGAAAGAAGTGGAACTCCAAAAAAACGCAAAGCCCCTCCACCTCCTCCCATCAGCCCTATCCAGGTAAACAACCAAGTCCAGCTTGAACGGGTTGCTATGTGTAAAGAGGGAGGGGTGGTGGAGGAATGTCCTGTTGGGAATTGATCTGGTTAAATTTGCTTGGTGCAAATCCCTCTCTCTCTTTTTTAAATATGTGCATCTCATGTATCATGAGTGAGTTCTCATCAGAATAGAAATAGGGACAGCCTGTTGTTGGGGGGAAAAAAATCACATATTAATTGCCAGTGTGAAGAGAGAGCTGTTGAGATGGGACAGGAACCTAAGTTTAGACTACGGGAGCTTATAAGAGTGACCTCTGAGGCTGTTGGGTTGCCTTTTAACCATCAGCTGAAGTTTGTTCTTAGGCATGCATAAGCAGCTTTGCACATGGGAGCCCATGGCATTTTAACAAAAAGTTTAATATTAAACCTAGTGGTTGCTCAGGCGATTGTTTGACTGCATGCTTGCTGCTGACAAACAATGAGAGCTGTGTAGTCTTGCTTATCTCCAACTAACAGACAACGATGACTTCTGTGAGCAAGAGGAAATTTGTGTCCCTAAAATGCATCCATCTCTTCCAGCTTGCTGACAGTTCTTCATCTCAGGCAACAACTTCAACCCCAGCATCTGAGAAAAGCCAACTCTTCACCCTACGAGGATCCAAGGTATACTAGGTTTTTTCCCCCCCAGTCTTGCTTGAAATGAAATCTGGACATTGCCCTGTTTGTGAGACAGCCTCTCTTGTTGGGCTTTCCAGATGTTTTGGTTGCACCCTAGGAATGAGTTGCATGCTCAGCATATTTGAGGGGCACCTGATTATGGAACGCTGCTATAGAAAGTTGAGCAACGTGACAGAGTATTTAATTAGCTCAAGTTAGGGAGAAGTTCTCTGTTGTGCAATATGCATGGACAGAAATAGATAAAACTAGAGAATTCCAGCTTCTAGTCGTCTCTGAAATGTTACCTGTCCATGAAGTTAAATGAGTCACTTAAGGCTGCAATTGGAAATTGCTTGTGGGAGGATGGCCACACATCAAATGGCCTTATGGAATTTCCTTCAAAGGGTCACTAATGATAACACCCACTGCACAAATCCAAGTGACTTCATGGCACATGACTTAGCTAAGAGCAAGGAGCATTTTAGTGTTTTAATCATCTGGCTTTTAAGATTACTTTGGCTAGCATATTTCTTCTGGGAGCAAAAATAAAAATTGTTAAAAGGGAAATTTTATCTAAATAATGTTGCTTATTAAGCAGTGAATTTTACGTTTTCTTCATTTTCTTTGATACTTTTTCTTGCCAGTTTTTGCCATTATTTATTGAAGGCACTTCTATCCCACCTTTCTATATCAAATACTCAAGGTAACTTGTCAAAATCAAACACAGCAGCTCAAGAACATAAGAATAGCCCAACCTACCCCATTCATCAATGTAACAGTGTTTCCAAGAACTCCATTGGCTACTTCTTTGCTTCTAGATGTAAATTGGGGTGCTGGTTGTCATCTTTAAACCTCTAAATAGCTCAGGACCAGGATAAGAACCAATAAGATCTAGAAGGGAAGTTATTTTTTGAGCCTCATCGCTGCAAAGTCTTAGCATCAGAGACCACCAAGATACTATATATTTTTTGCATTGCTGTCTCCCTTTAGAACTGTTGCTTCTCTCAATGTCAGATTAGCACCAATTCTGCTGAGCACTTGCTAAATTTCTAAGACCTGACTATTTTGGAAAGTTTAAGGGTGGTAGAATGGTGAATCCCCACCCTGAAGTAGGCAATTGGTTATTAACTGAGAGTTGTTATTTAGCATGATGAAAAATGTAAAAGTGATTATTGTTGTAATTGTTTGTTTTGAGACTATTTACAGTTATTTAATCTTTCCTTGTGGTATCGGAATGTAAGCTGCTTAGAGACGTCTAAGACTGAAGTGGTACATAAACTTTAAGTAAATAAAACCAGCAACTAAATTATAGTGAACAGTTTATGATATGCAGACATGTGTACATGTAGTCAGTCAAACATCTGCCACGTAACCAATTATTGTTGAAAGATGGTTTTAAAGTTATGGTTGTTTATTTCAAGAGAAGCATTCCACTTGAAAGATGTTTGAGCTTATTAATGAGTAGTTTGGTGGGACTTGAGTCTTGTTTTTAATCCAATCATGGTTTATATTTGTCTTTCAACAGGAAGACGCCAGTGCTATTCATTCTGTTTGCAAAGATGGATTAAGTGAGAGCACTGCAGGTAAGATGAAGGAAAGGTGTGAGGATGGTTTTCTTCGTCTCTTTCTATTGTAAAAGTTTCCTTCTAAAAACCAAACTCCTAATATTGTTACTGTATATCATGTGCTATGGCCATAGTAGAATTAAAGTTTGCCACTTCTCTGCAAGAAGGTGCTGTTTGTGTTGACTTCTTTTGTCATGACAATTCTATGGAAGGGATTCCATTATTTTCCCCTATGCTTTATTGCTTTAAGTTGGTTTGGTTCTGGGACTCTCCCCTGTTTGAATTCCTAAATATCACTGATTGTGCCCTCCCAACCAATCTCACAGGATAAACACTTGAGTTTGCAGAAGAAATAGTAGAGGTCCTGGAATCAAAATACTAAAACTAAAATTGATTTGATTTTTAATTTGTATCATTTAGTTTAAATTAAAATTAAGCAGACTAAATGCCATTAATATGATCCCTCCCAGTGCATTCATAATTTGCTACTGTCATAATTTTATGTTATAATTTGGCACTAAATTTAAATTCCAATCTAGCATGCCCTCTCTTAGCTTAGCTGCAAATCCACCAACAACCTGTTGTTCTACCCGAGTTTACTTTTCTAGAATTTTTTGGTAGTGATGTGTTCATAGATTTTCAGATTCACATAAGTTCATTAAAATACTTTCCAAAAGCTCTGGCTGCCAAATAGTTTTATAAGGCAGTTTTTCATGAAGCTTTGCCAAAATTGGCTAGCTAGTAAAAGATAATTGTCTATTTTCATTTGAAGGTTTGCTACGTAGAAGTTACAGAATTGTAGCCGCATTGAATATTCAAATCATAAATGTGCTTATTTTTTTCTTATTCCTTCCCTTTTCTTTTTTAAAGGTGCTAATAGTTTATTGGATGTGAGTTCAGAAACAGAGCAGCAAGATTTGCTCCTGATGTTGCAAGGAAAAGTTGCTTCTTTAACATTACAAAATAAGAAATTGCAAGAAAAGCTTCAGGTATGTATTTAGGAATAGCTTCTAGCACAAAACAGCACTGGTAACTTTGACAAAGGATGCCAATGCTGCAATGGAAAAACATTAAACTGAAATCTGAAGGATACAAAACAAGTTTTCTGCAGATTTAAGAAATTATACGGGATTGGAAATTTCTGATCCATCAGTTGGTCCATCCATACCACAAATGGAAGCCAAATCAGAGTTCTTCTAGTATAGCCCCCCTTCCTTCCCTGACAAATAACCCACAATTATAGCTTATTTGTGTGTGTGATTCATGTCACTCTTTTCTTTCTGAAAAGCAGAGAGTAGTTTAGATGAAAATCTCCCTTCATATAGCCCTTACAACAACAAAGAACTGAGAGAGAGAGAGACCATTTGGCTCAAAAATCATCCAGTGAGCTTGCTTGGGTGAGGTTGGGCTTGAACTTGGATCTCTCCAGTCCATATTGACTACTATTCACTACTACCCACATTGGTGCAACTCTGCCATTCTCTGTGCAGCTGCAAATGGAGAGTAAATGTGGGTTTACACACTCCCGCAGAGCAGTAGCTTGAAAAATCATCTTTGCTTGCCCTGCAAAAGAGAAAAACACTTTACTGTGTTAAACCAACCAGAAGCAATATCTCTTTCCTTTTAGCAACATGGAGATAAGTGCTCCATGCAAGATCCAGTGGGCGAAACTTAGTCCTCTGCTTTGGAATCTCCTCGTTTGTTTTCTTATATTGCTTCTCTCTACTCCTTTATAGAGAAACACAGGGGTGGATATATGTGTTTTTGTGTCTTGGGTTATGCAATTTAGCCTTGCTAAAAGCTTGCCATGTCATCACCTGGAAGACATTCAGGTTTCTATCCCCTCTTCTGTGTCCTCATGTTTGTGGTTTATGCAGTCAGTATCATTATTTTTAGGATTCTGAAATCAGAAATACAATCCAGGACTGCATTGTGGAAATGGGAACTCTTGGGACCAGCCACACCACAGCATCATCCTTCTGGCAGAAGCAGACGGGTGGAGGGAGAGGTTTGCTGGTTGAATGGAAATCAAATGTTGACCCAGTAATGATCAAAGAGGGGAGAAAAATCTAGCTCCTTGTTTTCTTGATGGGGAAGGAATTCTTGGATTCCATTAGAATTAGACATAATTGTTGAATGCTGCCCTCTGCTGTCTCTGTAGGCAAGAGCCTTCAAAACAGAAGACACAGACACCACAATGGACTCTTCTCGTTCCAGCCACACAGAATTTGGTGCTTTGACTAACAGGCTGAGTGAAGGCTCAATAGTAGCAGCCAAGGAGATAAGCACGTCTTCCCCAATTCTGGCACAGTCTCGGGAAGAAACAAGCCTTAATGAATTACAAATTAAACAGTTACAAGAAAGCTTCGATGAAGTACAGAAGAGACTAGATAGTTCAGAAGCAAAGAGGTTGCACTTGGAGTCACAGCTTCAGTCTAGTGTGCTGGAGGAGGGTCCTTTGTTAAACAGCTCAGAAATTTCAGAGAATGGCTCTGTCCTGAGTCAGAAACTCAAAGAAACTCAACTCAAATATGAAGAAGCAGTAAAGGAGATGCTGCATGTCCAGAGACAAATGAAACTGGGCCTGGTAACTTCAGAAAGCAAGGAGCTTGACCTGCAGGAGGCCCAAACAACCTGTGAAGAAGTGGAGCTGCTGAAAGAAAAGCTCAAGAAAGCTCAAGAAGATGATGAAATGCTGAAAATGAAGGTGAAGGAACTAGAATTAAAGCTGGAAAAAAAGGAAAGAAATGCAGCTAGTATAATGTCTGTGGAGGAATGTGAGGAGATGAAAAAGTCTTATTGTTCAGTTATTGAAAATATCAACCAAGAGAAGGTGTTCCTAATTGAGAAATATAAAGAAGGACAGGAAGAAATCAGAAAGCTTCAAGACAGACTAAAGACTCAGATGGAATTAGGAAAGAGTGATGAAGCTGAAGAGGTGAAGGATGAAAAGAACCAAATGATAAATGAACTCAACAGGCAGATTAGTGAACTTTCTCAAATGTACAAAGAAGCCCAGGCAGAACTTGAAGACTGCAGGAAGAAAAGCACTCCAGAAGATCTGAGTTCAGGATACATACCTCTGGAGGAATGTGAGAAGTTAATGGAAGCCACCATCTCACAGAGAGAACAAGCTGAACATGCTTTGTTGGAAATGAAGACACAGTACACAAAAGTGTTAAGTGAAATGACTGAACTCCAAAACTTGGTTGACATTCAGAAGAAGAATTCGGTCTCCATCACAGAACATCTTCAAGTAGTTACTGCTCTCCAGACCTCAGTGAAGGAAATGGAAGAAGAAATAAATGCTCTCAAAGAGCAGATTCTTCATAAAGAGAGTGAAGTGCAGCGTCTGCAGAAGGAGCTGTTAGAAGAAGAAGCTGCAGTGTGTGAAGCCATGGTGCCTAGAGTATTGTATGAAGAGCTTCGGACTTCTTCAGAAAATGAAGTCAACTCCTTGTCATCCAAGTTGAAGGATCTGATGAAAGAAAAGGAGACCTTGTCTGCCAATCTTGCACAGTTGAGGAAGGAGATCTCCCAAGTGAAAGGGGAGAAGGACAACCTCCAAATTCTTCTCCAAGCCAAGGAAGAAGAAATCAAAGGACTACTTCATCAATATCATAAGTCTCAAGAAGAACTCCTCAAAATGAAAAAAGCTTCCGAGAGTGCCTTAAAAATGGATGAAGACAAAGATAAAAAGGTTAGTTGTTCTGATGTCCCTCTCAGGATTGGCTGAGTTTCTCATGGTTCAAATGCGCCCCCAGAAGCATCTTCATCCACTGATTACTTGAAAGATGTTGCTGTGCTAGGTTCTTTGTGGTCATTGCAGAATCCTGGCCTAGGCTCAATTCCTTTGGCTTTTTTTATCTATTTCCAATAACAGAATCATGATGTTAATGCAGAAATGATTTCCTATGCTCCAAGATGGTTTTGTACAGTATCTCTTGTGTGAACTTGTTTCAGGGAGTTTAAAGACATAGACCAGGGGTCCTCAAACTTGGCAACTTTAAGACATGTGGACTTCAACTTCCAAAATTCCTCAGCCAATTCTGAGTTGAAGTCCACATGTCTTCAAGTTACCAAGTTTTGGGACCTCTGAAATAGACTTTCCTTGCCGGGTGTGTTTTTGCAGAAAAAGCAGGCTGTAAAAGGTGGTTGGTGCAATCATCATAAATACATGCTAGTTACCAAGCACCCAATTTTTTTTAATCATATGATTGGAGGGAGGGTTGCTATGATGTTTGTAAGCATGAGGAATCAGTTGCCACTTTTTTCAATGCTGCTGTCACTTCAGACGGTCATTAAACAAATAGTTGTAAGTTGAGGGCTACCTTTACATTATGATTAAACATACCATCTGCATGATGACAATGATGAAGTCTGTCTTCCTACCTTTAAAGCAGAACTCAACCAGTGCCAGGACTTTGATGTACTCTGGAATAATGAAGGTTTTTTTTTACCTATTACCCTTTTATAGATCACAGACATGTCTAAGGAAGTTACCAAGTTAAAGGAAGCATTGAACAGTCTTTCCCAGCTGTCTTACTCAACTGGTACACCTAAACGACAAAGTCAGCAGCTGGAGCAGTTGCAGCAGCAAGTGAAGCAGTTACAAAACCAACTGGCTGTAAGTTTATAACTTCCTCATGTACAATTGCTTATTTTTGTAGTTAGAGACCAGGATTCTCCTTGGGATGAAACTGGATACAAGAACTCCTTGGGAACCAGGAACACCACTTAGGTGACCTTAAAGACACAATCATTCAAGTGGCCTGAACAACCCTCTAAAACAGTGGTTCCCAACCTTTTTTTCGCCCCGCATCCCTAAAGAAATTTCACTCGAACCTTGCACCCCCTGAAATATATGGTAAACATATGGTAGGATTGAATTATTTAATTATTAAATATATGGTAGGATTGAATCTTTTCAGCTATGTATGTGACGGCCACTAAATAACGATAGTTAACTCTAAAATGAAAACAAAGTTAATCCACTGCAAAAGAAAATAAAAATGCCAACTTATAGCCAATATCTTATTATTTACCTGGACTTTTCTCGCACCCCCTGGAATATCGTCTCACATCCCTAGGGGGTGCGAGCACCCCAGGTTGGGAACCCCTGCTCTAAAAGGATGCAAATGACCAGCTGTCTGCAAGGAATATAAATCCCTCCCTTCTCCATTATCCTGTCAGAGCTGAAGAAGCTTCTGGGATGAGAAGTGAAAGATCTTCAAAGAAAAAACAAGAAAGTTCAGTTGCCTCCTGAAAAGGCACCTTTGGGACAATCACTGTGATTGTTCAGTGGTTGTTAAATGAACAGCATAGTCATTAAGTGAATCCATTGTTCACAATGGACTTTTTTGGCTGGAATTTTTACCAGTTGCTGACAAAAAACTTCATAAGTCACAGTCATTCAGTCATGGAATATTGCAGTTTGATGTAAGACTGGGCTGGTTGCTATGTGCTCTAAATGCAATTATGTCATGGAGGGGGAGCATCGTAACTTTGAAGCTGAGTTGTAAGTAGCCCTGGAGAGGTTTGCCGTAACTTTGAATATTTGCGAAGCAACCAGGCATAAGTTGAGGACTACTTGCATCAAAATATCTTCTGATATCAGGGACAATCTCAGTAAGCTAAATCAGTGGTCACCAACCAGTGGGCTGGGGAGCACTAATGGTCCGTGAGAAAATTTTGGTGGTCTGCAGAGAAATGTCCCCCCGCAAAGCACACACACCTCAAAGCAATTAATCCAGGCTGTGCGGGAACATAAAGCTGCACCGTCCACATGGCCCTCCCAGTAGCTGGCCCCACTCTTCAGCCGAGCACAAACCTTACCTTGAATAGAGCCACGTGAGCTGGAACTGGAAGGTAAGACCAACGGCAGGAGAGGGAAATCCGCCCTGGGGTGGCTTGCTGACCTTGGTGGGAAAGTCGGTCCCATATTCCAGAGCTACAGTAGTCAAAGGACTGGCCCTTTGGTCATCCCAGAGCAGCTGCTCCTCCACCCAGGCACACCGGCCTGCCATAGACTGGAGGACCTGCTCTGGAATGACCAAAGGACCAGTCTTGTGACTATTGCAGCTCTGGAATATGGGACCGACTTTCCCACCAAGGTCAGCAAGACACCATCAGTCAAAATTCATATTAGTGGTCCATGGGATTTAAAATTATGAATGTGATGGTCCCTGAGGTCCAAAAGTTTGGCAGCCCCTGAGGTAAATAGGTTGTGGTTTGTCCATTGATTTTTTTTCAAATTAAGAGCAGTGGCAGATCCATTAGCTTCCACCATTCCAGTTCTCGTTTTCTTACTAGAAAAGATCTTTTTTTAGTTCTTTCAAATTAGTGTGGGAGCTTGCCTGTAGAATTATAGGATTTCTGAGATGGCAAACCAGTTGGAGCAACATAACATTAAGTCTAAGTGCACTGTGGACCAATTTTTTGTCTCTGCTGATTATGCTTTGTACCAATGCCAGGTTCTGTAGAGCAGGCATAAGAACGCCTTGCAGTTTACAGAGGTTGAGTGGTCATCAGTTACTTTAGCACGAAGGCGTTTGCCTTGATTCAGCAAAATGAGCTATCAGTATGAATGCTTTCAATTAGGAAATTGGCAGTATGGCACTAAAGAGACTCAGAACTCCCATCAAAACCCCAGAGAGAAGTCAGTTGCTGAGGTCAGTTAAGACGTTTGGCAAAGAATCTCAGAACCTCATGAGATTTCAATATCTTTTTCTTCCTTTATGCTGCCCAGAAATGCTTTTGCATCCCCTTGTTGTCATTGATTATATTTTCTTGAACTATGCTATTTTTTTGTCCAACAAATCACTTGTGCCTGCTTTCTGAAGAAACATGTGCTTCAAGAGAAAATATGTGCCATTTCAGAGCTAATTAGCAATAGCATTTACATACTGCTTCACAGTGCTTTACAGCCCTCTTGTCATGCCCCTGGTGGAGACTGACTCTGAGGGAGAGGAGGAACAGCAGAGACTGCCTGGGCAGTCAGAGGAGGACCTAGGCCCATCCCCTCTCTATCCTAGGGCACGCAGGGAGGAGACGACAAGGGGGAGACGTGGTCTCCTCGGAAGGAGAAGGCCTTGATTCTCTTTATGGGCTGTGACAACTGAATAAGAGGACGGACATGCGTACGGGCGAGGGCTGGAAACAAAGTGTGGAAATATCTCTAGTTTATTATTTCTCTCTGAGTTTGGCATCCTTCCCAGTGTGTGTTCTGATACCTGTGGATGTCTTTCAGCCCTTATCCAGCCTGGTTTGTGCTGTTTTGTACTCTTTATAATTTAAGCGCCATTCCTCCTTCTTGTAACTGCTTGTGCGGGAGTTTTTTCTCTCCAGTCAAGGATATTTGGAGCTTGGAAGCAAAGTGAATTAATAAAAGGGGTTTGACCTGTTTTTTGTGGCTGTGTTTATTTTGTATTCCTCCCTGGGTCATCACACCTCTCTAGGTGGTTTACAGAGTTGACATGTTGCCCCTCAACAATCTGTATCCTCGTTTTACCGACCTTTGAAGGATGGAAGACTGAGTCAACGTTGAGTTGGTCAGAATTGAACTGCTGGCAGCCAGCAGTTAGCAGAAGTAGCCTGCAGTACTGCATTCTAACCAATGCACCATCATGGCTTTTAGTCTTGAAAGTTGAAAGATACCTATACAGGTAGGCCTCAACATGCAACCACAATCAAGACCAGAATCTCCATTTGTAAACGAAGTGGTAGTTATAATTTTATGACCTTTTTTGTCATGTTGTTAAGCAAATCACTGCAGTTGTTCAGCAAATTTTGGCTTTTCTGATTGACTTTGTTTGGTGGAAGCCACCTGAGTAGGTTGCATCACACAACCCCAGGATGGTGCAAGACTTGTAAATAATACATTAGTTGCCATTAATTTTGATCACTTGACTGTGGGGATAGTTTAACAGTCTTAAGTGCAAAGGCCAGTTGTCTTTTTTTTTTTTCCTCAGTTTCTGTTTGTAATTTTGAACAATTATTTAACAAATAGTTGTAAGTCGAGGACTCCCTGTATCGATATAAGACAGCTTTAACAGAACTGTGCCCCTTGATTGAGTACTACCGTATCCATTTTTAAAAAAAACAGTGGGAGGCTGCGGCTTTACCTTCACTCCTGAGCTCCCTCCCCAAGCATTTATCCTCTAATCCAGAGGTGTCAAACTCAATACCCTATGGGGCCGACCTGGAAATAGCAAAGGACCGGCCTGTGGTGGTCCCCCCATGCCCCATTTTCTTCCTGAACAGCTTCTAGCACCCTGCTGACCAAAATGGGATGCCGGGAGCACACATGACCTTCCCCACACCCCATTTTGGCCAGCAAAGTGCTGCAGGAGGCCATCCAGACCGAAAAGGGAGCATGGGAACTGCGCACAGCCTCCCTGAGCCCTGTTTTGGCCAGCTGGGGCCTGCAGGAGGTGTCCATCCTGTCTCTACCCCACCCCCCTGCACACCTTCTGGCTGGCCTGTGGAGAAGTACTGTCTCCCTGGTGGAAACTGACTCTGAGGGAGAAGAGGAACAGCCAACAGAGAGTGGAAGTGTTGCATCGGAGGTTGTGGAGGAGGCTGGGGAAGGGCAGAGGCCAGCTGAGCAGTCAGAGGAAGAACCAGGCCCATCCCCTATCCATCCTAGGGCATGCAGGGAGGAGAGGATCAGGGAAAAATGTGGTCTACTTGGGAGGAGAGGGCTATGATCCCCTTCATGGGTTGCAGGTGTGAGAACTGCATAAGAATTTGGACCTGCGTTCTGGTAAACGCTGGAGACAAAGCATGATTTATTTTGGTTTGAGGTTATCCTGGTTGACATCCTTCCAACAGACTGTGCCTTGATATCTCCTTGAATTTGGCAAATACTTCTCCTGTTCCATTGTGGAAATTTCATCATTGTAATTTGCTTGGTTTTTATTTTCACCTCTTATCTATCTGCTCATTAAATTCGGCCTGTATGGCTTTCTTTTGAAGACTATTTTTGAGTACATTTTATCTCCAACTGAGAATTATTGAACAATGGGGCCAAGTTGGAGGCATTAAAGGACATTTATTTACATTTTGGATTTTGTTATGTTTGTGTTACACTTTGGTCATAATAAGCACCATGCTGATCCAGCTCTTGAAGAAATCCAGTCTGACACTCCTGCTCTAATCCAAACCAGGAGACCACTATTTTCCATTTTGCTCACACATGTCTGGGATTCTTTCCCAGGGTAGAATTGGGAATATCTGGGATGGACAGACACAACTCTGCCCTTGCATTGCACTCTCCAATGTACATGTGGCAGATTATGGCTTGTGTGAATTAGTATCACTTTCTGTTTTACATTATCTTGTTAGAAAACTACATCCATGTTCCATTAGAATTCTAGTGCATGCTTGTTCATTTGTTGATTGATCATCTTGCTTTACAGGAAACAAAGAAGCAACATCAGGAGATTGTTTCTGTTTACAGAACACACTTGCTTTATGCTGTGCAGGTGAGAGGTTTTTTTTCCTTCAGTTCCCCTTGTATTTCTTTCAAGGCCATCAATTCAGGGGTGGGATTCAATTTTTTGAACAACCAGTTCTGTGGGCGTGGCTTAGTGGCCAAGGCTTGGTGGTCATGTGATTGGGTGGACCTGGCTTGGTGGTCATGTTATTGGCTGGGTGTGGCCAACTCCATATCACTCATATTGAAGCATGCATCTCCTCACCTGGCCTCTCATGATTGTGGGGATGCTGCAACAGTTGAAAGTGTGAAAAATGGTCATAAGTCACTTTTTTCAGTGCCGTTGTAACTTTGAATAGTCCCTCCACACAAGCAAAGTACCAGCAAAGGAGGGGAAAAAAACTCCAGAGAAGATCCTGAGACAGGAAGTCTAGTCCTGCCAAGAATGGAATAAAGGTTAACAGAGAGGCAGTTTCTGTAAGCAACAGCAGAATGTTTCCTTCCTGCCTTCCTTACAGGATAAGGCCAGGAATTTCTTCTAACATCCGGTTCTCCAAACTGCTTAGAATGTTAACAATCGGTTCTAGCGAATAGGTGCGAACTGGTAGAATCCCACCCCTGCTCTATACCAGGGTTCTTCAAACTTAACAGCTTTAAGATTGGTGGACTTCAACTCCCAGAATTGCTCCTCCAGTTCTATTGGCTCAGGAATTCTGGGACTTGAAGTCCACAAGTCTTAAACTTGCCAAGTTTGAAGACCCTTGCCCTATACCATTTCAGATAGCTACTCTTTTCTTAAAACCTCCAGTGATGGAGCACCCACAACTTCTGAAGGCAAAGCTGTTCCCCTGGTTAATTGTTCTCACTGTTAGAAGTTTCTCCTTAATTCCAGGTTGCTTCTCTCCTTCATTAGTTTCCATTTATTGCTTTTTCTCTTGCCTTCTGGTGCTTTGGAAAATAAGTTGATCCTCTCTTCTTTGTGATAGCCCAACAAACACTGTTGTCCTGTCACTCCTAGTCTCCATACTAGCTGCTTCTAGTTCCTGCAACCGTTCTTCATATATTTTAGCCTCCAGGCCTTTAATCATCCTAGTTGCTCTTCTCTGCACTTTTTCCAAAGTCTCAACATCTTTTTTGTAATGTGACAAGCAAAACTGGATGCAGTATTCCAGGTGTGGCCCTACGAAGGTTTATTAATACTGATAAATGCTTCAGGAAGACATATTGCACTCAACTCTTGTATGAGAATGAATGCCTCTTTTGAGTTGGTCTGGCCAAATCATTATAAATGAGGGGTAACTGTAATTTAACTAAAAAAAATACACTCAATCATTTTAACTGGAATTATTGAGTAAAGATGGCCATCTCAACTCGTACTTACAAAGGAGAACATTTTGACACACATAACAGAGTAACAAATGTTTATAGTTTAGAGCATGATGATCATAATATAAAATGAGTATTTGTTTTATTATAACAGTGTAGCCATGATTGTAATATTATAAGACAGTAATTAAGAATTTTGCTTAGTGCTTTTTGCTCAGATATTGTTTGTCTTTACTGTTTTTTCCTTCTTTCTAGGGCCAGATGGATGAAGATGTCCAGAAAGTGCTGAAACAGATTTTAACAATGTGTAAAAACCCATCACAAAAAAAAGGTGAAACTGTTTTTGTGGATCCCTGATTGTGCTGCTGCTGCTGCAGAATTTGAAGCTCACCTTAGAAAGTTTTCCAAAGTGCTAATTTTGCATCTTGGACATAAATGAAGAATTCTCCAGAGATTACAGTTTACTATAAATCAGGGATGATCAACCTCTGACCTTCAGTATTCGAACGTGGTTGTGTGTTTTCTTGAATTATGATGAGTTGAGCAAACTTTCAACATTTTAGTTATAAGCAGCTGCACCATTTGAAGTTAGAGGCAGAAATTAATTGTTCAATTCCTGGTTATTTTTAAATGGATAAAATTACCTTCTTTATATTTTTAGGCCTTCAGATGTCCAATATAACCTAGAAGCTAATCGTAAGGAAGACAACTTCACCTTGTTGAGCAAAGCCAGCTGCAGTGTTTTTTTATTTATCAAGTAATTTATGGACTGCGAAAGCACCAGATTTGTCATATGTATTAAATGGGTAACATAAAATATAGCCATGTACTAAGTAGGCGGGAAACCATAGTCCTTTTATGACTTGTGGACTGCACTCCCAGAATTCTGAAGTTGAAGTTCACAAGTCATAAATGGGCCTTAGTTCCCCACCCCTGTACTAAAACAAGTAAGTACTTCTGAAACAGCTAATTGCTAAAACCTCAGTTTTATTATCAGGCAGGAAATCAAACTATCTATGCAAAATTTTGCAGTTCTATTGGGAATAGAACTTAGAAGAGGGAAAAGGGTATTTCAAATTGCAAGCAAGGGATCTGATTGAATTCATGATGTTTACAGTGAGTTATCTTATCTCACAGTTCCAAACCTCACTTTTGTAAAGAAAATAAAAATCTTCTCTATGATATATTTTTACTGGCCCTCCAATTTAGAAAAGCCTTTATAATGAAATGTGTTTGCTTATGTAATACTTTTTTGCAATAGACTTTAATAAGAATTTACGCAATTGCTTTCTTGGTTTTCTCCCTTAACATGCACTCTGTAATAAAATTGGTGGAAGTAGTCCACTCTCTCTAGAAAACTTGTGGTGAAGTAGAACTGTCCATGTATTTTAGATATGTTGTTGTTTTCTTTTCCAAAATGCTGTAACAATTAAAGCAGAGAAAAGCCTGTTTCCCAGAAATGTTTGTTGCATTAAATGAAACACGGTTAGGGATGGTTCTATAAATTGCAGTGGTGCCTAAAAATCGTTTGGCTGCTAAATTTTAGTAAAAATGAATAATAGTTGTATGAATGAATGATGATAACCAGTAGTATTAGAGCAGTGTTTCTCAGCATTGGCAACTTTTGAAGATGCATGGACTTCAACTCCCAGAATTTGCAACGTTGGCTGAGGAATTCTGGGAGTTGAAGCCTACACATCTTCAAGTTGCCATGGTTGAGGAACACTGTATTAGAATATCATTTTAGGATAGCAAGAAGAAATATGTTATGCTTTATCTTCTATTTTAAGGACATATTTATACTGTTAATTGGTTTCTGGAATCAATTTCAAACTAGTATGAACTTGCCAAGGATGTCAATTATTTTATGGAAGAATATCACATAAATATAGGATTCCCGGTATTTAATTGATGAAAAGTATAACTTGCAGAATTAATTTGATTAAACAAATTTACACATCTAGTGTAAACATGTATTTTCATGAGCACTCATATTTCAGAGACGGATAGTGGATACCACATTTTTGAAAACTAGACTGCACGGATTAAAGTTTTTAAACATAATTTGTAAAATGAATAAATGCATCACTCCAGCTGTCCCTAGGTTAAAAATAAAGCCCCAAATCTAAACAATGTATATCTTCCCTAAAACAAAGAACCATTTTGTGTCTTTGGTATATGGAATGACTTAATTATAAACAACCTCACCCCTACAAAGATCCTCAGAGGCCTGTAATATAAGTGGCAAATAATTGTTCAGTGTCTCAGGGCTACAACATTCACCAGGCACTTACATAGTTCTCTCATTTACTTTTATTTTTCTGTTGTTTTTTTAACAATGAGCAGAATTTTGAACTGAATCTTTTCCTTCTGTCTCATTCTTTCTTCTGCCTTTCTCAGTATTTGAATAATTGAGGTAATATTTCTTCACACAGCACTTGTTTTAATATTTCAAGGGGGTGGGAAAACCTTGCAGCATTTACCAGCAAAACAAACAAAACATAACTCTTAACAGAGGTCAATAAACACTGCCAGGTGTAACACTTGAGGAACAGTTTTGTAGGTTTGCCTAACATTTTTATTTTGTTACATGTATTTATTATGATTATCCTTGTGGACACATTGGAAATTGTATTCTATAGTATAGTAATAGTCCTTTGTACATTTACAGAAGTTTCCTTATTCAGCTAATAAAAGTTTTTTTTGTCCATGTTTTCATTTCTAGATCTTTTGTGTAATGGCTTATATTAATATGCTTCAGAAGAACCAAGGAAAAAGTTATTCAAGGAACACATGGAGATATTAGGAAAATTTGCAAAGGCCCTGATCTCCTTAATCCACAACCAGAGGTGGTATTCAGTAGGTTCCAACCAGTTCTGGAGAACCGGTAGCGGAAATTTTGAGTAGTTCGAAGAACCAGCAAAATACTACCTCTGACTGGAGATTTTACACTATCCTTCCCCTGCCCTGCCCACCAAGCCATGCCCACAGAACCGGTAGTAAAAAAAATTGAATCCCACCACAGTTTACAACTATGTTTCTGCTGCCAACACAACTGATACACCCAAAAGAAGAGAATATAGGGTTGAACTGTGGAATCCTTGGTTGTTTTCTTACAGACATTTCATTAGGAGCCCTGATGGTGCAGGCTAACTCTGCCTACAAAGCCAGCAGTTCAATCCTGACCAGCTGAAGGTTGATTCAGCCTTCCATCCTTGGGTGGGTAAAATGAGGAGTCAGATTGTTGGGGACGATATGTAATATTTACTCTGTAAACTGCTTAAGAGAGGGCTGTAAAGCACTATGAAGTGGTATGTACATCAGTTATGACGTTACCCAGTTAGGTAATGTCAGTGCAAGTGAGTGTGGGATTACTTTTGTGTATACGCAAGAAATTAAGGAGTCAGTCAAGCAGAAAACAGCACACTCATCGAGGAATTACCATGGGGGAATAAAACCACACCTATATTGGCAAGCCAAGGGACTACATAGGACTCAGTTTGGTGGCCAGATTAATTAGATAAAGATCAAATATTATTTCAGTCAGTTTGGCTCCTGGTTATTTCATAGACACATTCATGTGATTTCCTCGTCTGTTGTGTAGAAGGGCTCAACTTCTGATTCTCTCGGAATTTATTTATTTTTAATTAATTTTCCAGTCTAGCCCATGGAACTGGGATTCCACTTCTATCCAAGTGCAAACTAGATTCAATCCTGCTTGGCTTTCTGAGATCTGGACCCAGTATGGCTCCAATTTCTTGGCATTGCCATCCTCATTCTGCAATTCATCTTTGCTTATAATTACTTAAAACAGATCCTGGGAGTTAAATGGGAATGAATTGCAGTTTTAGCTAAAATATTACAAAATCAAACCTTGTGGTTTCCTATTTCCTGGCAATGGACTTAGGCTTTTATTTATTCTTACAGTTTCCCAAAATACAGAGTTTTTTTGAAGTTTATCTTGAATATTAACTCCCTTCTAAAAAGGACTAAACCAAGTAATTCACAGATGTGACACTAATGGGGATCAATGAAATTTCTACAGTAAAATTCAAGTCTCAAATACAAATCAAACACCTGGTGATTTCAATAACATACTGTAGTTTTTTGGGGTGACTATTGAAGTGGTTTGACACTCATCTTTGGGGAGCAGTGTTTTTTCAACTTGACAGTCTATCCTACAGACCAGTGGTGGGATTCAAATTTTTTTACTATCGGTTCTGTGGGCATGGCAGGGGAAGGATACTGTAAAATCTCCAGTCAGAGGTGTATTTGCCAGTTTTCCAAACTACTCAAAATTTCCACTACTGGTTCTCCAGAACTGGTCAGAACCTGCTGAATACCATCTCTGCTACAGACTAGGAATTCATTGATGGGAATGCCTCCTTCCCAGTGGTAAACAAGTCTAACTTGGCTTCGCTTTTTATGATCAGCCAAGGTGCTGAAGATAGCTAGATTACAACTGAATTTAAGCACACAAAAATGCCTTAGTGCCACCACAACCAAGGCATGCTGTGGTGCCATGGTGAAACTTCTGAAGACCTCCTAGCTTGCGTATCTGTACTTTTCAGCATTGGCATTGTAGGTACATCAGTGTGGCGTCTAAATTTTACTATCCATGAAATTCGACTTATCTTGGCTTGGTCTTTTTAAAGACTTGGTGAAGTTGTTTTTTTTAAAGCATGGCTTAGACGGACTCTGATTAATCTGTTGTCCCAGTATTGTATATGTAATTACATAGTACAGCATGACTCTTGCAGCTGCAAAATGTTTTAAAAATAAGGCAGGTGGGGCATTTTGCTCTGCCTGAAGCCTAAAGGCCTGCCAAGATGGCGAGTAACAAGAAATTGCATCAGGTTGTCTATAAGGAGGCATAACATTTATTCTGCAAGGCAGATTCAATAAGCTGTCAGCCCAAATGACAATATTGATCAGTTGCAAAAGAAGGAAACATAACCTTTTCTTCCTGAAGGCAAAGGTAGAAGTAGGACAACAAAACTCATTCTGTCAACTTTGTCAAGTTGCCTTTCGTCATCTGGAAGCTAATATTCATTCAGCAGATCATTCCAGTTTTGAAGGATCTAATTTTTCACAATAGCCATACTAGTTTGGGGAACTTTTAACTTGGCTTTTCATTCTTCAAAAACACACATCACTAGACCTGCTGTATGGATGAGATGGTGGGGTGGTGGTGGAGGAATTAGGGTTATATACTACTTTGATACAAATGCCAACTATTGAATGCAAAGAACCAATGTGCAGACAACAAATGATTTTTCTTAAATCCAATGCCCTCCAGATCAGCATTTCTCAACCTTGCTGGCTGGGGAATTCTTGAAGTTGAAGTCCACATGTCTTCAGGTTGCAAGGTTGAGGAACACTGCCCAACAACAGGGTTGATTCCTGAAAGGAGGACAGTGGTTCCTGGACAAAAGATTAAGGTAAGATGGGGTCCTGTGGCTTACACTCTTTACTTCTATGCACAAAGGTGATTATATCTGTAAGAGTTCTATATTATAAAACCCTAATCTGTTGGTTCGATTTTTCAAAGTTGCTAAGTTAGCAGTACAGGAAGTCCTTGATTTACAACAATTGAGGCCCAAATTTCTGTTGCGAAGTGATACTCGTTTTAAGTGAGTTTTGGCCCATTTTACAACTTTTCTTGTCACAGTTGTTAAATGAATCACCGTAGTTAGGTTAGTAACACAAAATTGTCAAGTGAATCTGGCTTCCCCATTGATTTCACCACAACAATAGCTTGATAATGTATGATGACCCCATGTCAGCCATTATTATTTTTTCTTCAGCAGGTAACATGTAAATAATCCTGATTTCCTTTAGCGGGTTACTGTAAGTGTAGCTGTGACAAATGTTATAGTTAAATAAATTTGAAGTTAAAGTTAAATAATAAATACATAAGGTCGATAATTGTTATCGTTCCAAGCTGAGGTGATATTCAGCAGGTTCTGACAGGTTCTGGAGAACCAGTAGTGGAAATTTTGAGTAGTTCAGAGAACCGGCAAATGCCACCTCTGACTGGCTCCACCCCCATCTATTCTCTGCCTCCCGATTCCCAGCTGATTGGCTGGATCTTCTTTTGTTGCCCTGCACAGGAGAACGGAGCTGGAAAGCAGGTTAGTGGGGTGGAGAGGGAATGGAGATTTTACAGTATCCTTCCCCTGCCATGCTCACCAGGTCACACCCACCAAACCACACCACCCCCACCAAGCCACGCCCACCAAACTGGTAGTAAAAAAAATTGAATCCCACCACTGTCAACAGGTAATATGTTAATAATAATCCTGATTTCCTTTAGAGGGCTACTATAAGTGTAGCTGTGACATGTTATATGTCAGGGCTCCAACAAATCCACCCTCATTCAAATCAAAAGTCCCTCCACACCTCAGAGAAAATTGATTTATTAGAGGTTGCCATGTTGGTGCGTGGCTGGGTGCAGCTGATGCTAAATTACATCATAAGTTTCCCCCTTGGTCCTGCTCTTCCCCCCACCCCCTGGATATGACTTCTCCAATGGGACACATCCATCTCCAAGAGTCATCCATCATGCTCTCCAATAATCTTATGATCCAACAACTTTGGGCTAATGGGATGATTATCTCGGCATTTCTAGAATGCCTTGTTTTCCCCCACTCCCTTTTTCTGGCAGCTAAAAAGACCACAGGAGTATATTATAGTTAAGTGAATTTAAAGCTAAATAAATAATAAATACATAAAGTTAATAGGTATTATAGTTCCAAAGCATCTGAGGATGAAGCTTATCAAAGAGACATCCAATGTAGGGAGAAATTTCCTCTCATGGAAAACAATCAGTGGAACAGTTTGACTCCAGAAGTTGTGGTGCTCCATCCAGGGAGTTTTTAGAAGGAAATAGGACAACCATTTATCTGGAATGGTATAGGGTCTCCCTCTTGCACAGAGGTTGGACTAGAAGATCCCTTCCAATTCTGTATTCGTGACTTTGCTTGTCACAAAGTTGCAGAAGGTAACCACACAACCCCAAGGTACTGCAATCATCATCGATATGAACCCGTTGTTAAGCATCTGAATTTTGATCACATGACAATGAGGATGATGCAACAGTGATAAGTATGAAGAATGGCCATAAGTTACTTTTTTTCAGGGCTGAGTGGTCACTAAATGAATGATTGTAAATCGAGGACTAGTTGTAAACCATTGATTTTTTCAGATAAAGCTTCACCCTACTACAATCAGACAGAGCAATAGGAGGAACCATTGCACATAGTGCCAAATGTTTTTAAAAGGTTTTTCAAAAGTCTTGGTAATCTTTGGGGGTGACACAAACGGGGCATTTTTCAGAGTCTTTGGGACAAAAATATAGGACTGTTAGGAATGCCTGGCTGCTGGGCTACTTCAGGCTTTTATCAGTGGAAGTATATTCAACAGTCAACATCCTTTCTTAAGGATGCATTTTATGTCTTACACAGATTTGCTCTAATAATAATCTGTTGTCCTTAAGAATCCTTAGAATTTCTGGTCCTGAATCAAACTGTGTTATGTAAACTTTCTGCAGGAGGAAGCCGTGGGTGTGTACGGGGTATATATTAACACTATCTGGCTGTAATCTAAGAAAGGTATGGTACTTTTTGTTTTCTTGTGTGTTTGTTTTGGAGGCTAGAAATCTTTTGCCAATTCTGGGAAGTTTGCATGTGACTCTTTGATAAGGTCAAGCCCATACATGCAACAAGAACTGCCTGCTGAAATCCCTCATAGAACTTCTGGGCTCTGTAGCTGAAAATGTATTTTAAATTCCCATTATTGGATAAGCTACTCTTTGTCTATGCAATAGTCATTATTTGCATGATTTGTGTGAGGAACCTATTTGTATTCTGATTCAGATGGATGGCCTCCATCTAGCAACTTTTCAAACTGTTCCAGATCATTTGTGCCAAGATTGTGATGTGTATATACCTGCATGCAAGAGAACTTAAATCAAATCAACCCAGTGCTGTTCTGGATATATATTTTAATTGCTTCTATATTGCAGCCCTACTCCAGTTTTTCTTTGCTATGTAGTAACACTGGTTTAAAGCTTGCAAGTACTAAATTGACCACCTGTTGAATATATAAAGCAGAATCAAATCATTTTGCTCTGTCAAATACCAATTGCATTGGAAAGTTGGAGCTGTATATTTTGAGCAATTGAATTGGACTACAGTATTGGATCATTGCTTACTTTGTAAAAGCTTTAATAGTTCTCAGGTACAAGCCTTTCTCAATTCCTTCCTTCCTTTCCTCCCTCCCTCCCTTCCCTCCTTCCTTTGTCCAGGCATTAAACCAATGATGGGATTCAAATAATTTAACAACCAGTTCTCTGCCCTAATGATTTCTTCCAATAACCAGTTCACCAAACTGCTCAGAAAGTTAACAACCGGTTCTCCCGAAGTGGTGTGAACTGGCTGAATCCCACCAGTGCATTAAAGCCAAATTGTGTGACACCCAAATTACCTTTACTCTAACTCTTCATTCAGAAAACTTGTCTTCTCTTCAGCAACATCCACAATTGAGACTTCCCGTGATTAAGGAGGAGGTCCTGGCAGAATAGATAAGCTAGCAAGCCAAGTCACACGTTAAAGGAAAATCCTGCCAAAATCAGTGGTGATTTTACTTTGATAAGAATTATCTTCTCTTAAAGAATGGAAGGAAAACAACTTCCATAGGAAAATGCTACCAACTCCTAGATTATCATCTTCTTTTAATTGCCCCATAATCCCTTGCAGGGTAGAGTCTGGGCAACTGAATAGAGCTAGCAGAATGTTTACTGGCTGGATGCCTTTCCTGTCACCAATGCAAAGTTTTGTTCAGCAGATATATTCTCATTGTGAGAATATATCATATCTCATATGAGATATATTCTCATAGCCTCTAACTAGGATCGAACTCACAGCCTCCTAATTGTGAGGTGAGAGCTCCACCTCTAGGCCATCGCACCACTCTTACCAATGTCTAGATGATCACTGTTGTTAAGCCTGGGTTCCCCAACCAGGGTTAGGTAGACAAGCTAAACA
>BLBF01000010.1:14812601-14845312 GCA_015471245.1 Laticauda colubrina
ATAGAATAGAATAGAATAGAATAGAATAGAATAGAATAGAATAGAATTTTTTATTGGCCAAGTGTGACACACAAGGAATTTGTCTTTGGTGTACATACTCTTAGTGCACATAAAAAGAAAAAAATTCATTCATCAAGAATCATAAGGTAGAACACTTAGTGATAGTCATAGGTTACTAATAAGCAATCAAATCATACTAGGAAACAAATAAAACAATATAAATTATAAAGATACAAGCAGCACGGTTATAATTATAAGTGGGAAAAGATAGGTACTAGGAAGGATGAGAAGAATAATAGTAATACATTCTTAATAAATAGTTTGACAATGTTGTGGGAATTAGTTGTTTAGCAGAGTGATGGCATTTGGGAAAACTGTCCTTGCGTCTAGTTCTTCTGGTGTGCAGTGCCCTATAGCATTGTTTTGAGGGTAGAAGTTGAAACAATTTATGTCCAGGATGTGAGAGGTTTGTAGATAATTTCACAGTGGTTTTTTTGACTTGTGCAGTATACACTGGCATACAGTACTAAAACCCATAAAAAAGGCATATAGTATTAAACCCAAGCCAATTCATTTAATGTTTCATTGAATGTTTTGATAGGACAAACTACTCTATGCTTCTTTCAATTTTTGTTCAGTCATTTTTTAAATTATTCCAGGTCTTCCGTATCAAGCTATGCACCATGCAAATTCAGCGAAATATATCCTCCTCTCCTTCAGGGATGATACTCCTCCAGCATCCTCAGAGGAAAAAAGAATTTTGAGCACCTTTGTGACAATCTACTACACCTTGGGCATGGCAAATCTGATGCAGAAAGAATAATATCCTTGCCAGTGGCCAGAGCAAAGGAGTTGAATATGGGAAGCACAAACAAAATTCTTTTGCACAGCTGAGTACTTCACCAGATAGCTCGGGGTCTTTCCATCAATGGGGTAACCAGTGCTGGAATATAAGTGTAAAAAGTTATTACCCACCCCTCTCCTAGAAGAATGAAATATTTTGGGGGATATTAAAAAAGGCGGAATATTATATTTCCCTCGATGAGAAATGGAGAAACATGGGGTTTTTTAAGACAGAAAACATACTCTAAGTCTTTCTTAATAGCTTCAGCAAATGCTGAGGCCAGCTGTTAGAAATGCAGATTTGGTAATCCATTCAAGACAGGGTATTATGAAACAAAGGCAGAATTAGGAAGAATGGTAGGATTAGCCCTCACTCAAGATCCAAACTGGGACAAAGTCATTAAGCCATAATAGGAATTGTCCAACGCACTTTCAGAACACAAGCCCCTTAATTTCATCATCTCAGTTGCATCACCCCCAGCAAACTTCAACCAAACCTGGAAGCTCTGACCACCGCCTAGGATTTGTACTTTGCCTATAGAACCAGCTATGACCCCTACATGGCCCCATGGGAGTCTGACAACAACCAAGAGAATAAATGTTCTTTCACAGGAAGAAGTGTGCAAGAGCAAAGCCCAAGAGAAGGTATAAAAACCCTTCACTCTCAACTCCAGGTGGTCAGCTGCACTAGAAGCATGTGTTTGCTGGTTCTGCTTCATCATTAAACCCTCTTTCCATTCAGCCTCCATGTTTCCAGGGTCTTTCTCCCGGCTTGGAACTGTACCAGATGGATATTTCTTCCCACATAAGGTTGATGGTTTAGCAGTATATAAATATAAATAATTAACCGAATAAATACATTCTGGGTAGAATGTAGTCTGGATTCCCAGGAGAGAGGAGCATTTTAGAGAATCAAGAAGCAGCTTGGTTGAGGGGAAGAGGGTTAAGCTGCTTCTCCCTAGGTGTTCCCACAGTATAGCTTTAATAATGCAAGGAGTTTGCTTTAGTTTGGCAAGATTTCTGTCTATAAGTGAGAAACAATCAAAGAAATTGCTTAGAAGATACTCAGCGTATCTTTCTTGCTTTTTGGAGCCTGACAAATTGATTCAAGTTAGGGAAAATGCCTGCTTGAAGCATCAGGCCTTAAATGAACTTCCATTATTGATTTTTCCTGACTTTTCTACCACCAAAGAATGTTACTGCAACCTGCAGAAGGCTGAAAAATGCCTAGAAGAATTTCAGGGGTTGGATTGGAAAAGAGCTGCCAAACTTAAAGTATGCACCAGAGACATTATTGTGGCACTTGGCAGGTAAGCAAAAAATTGTTTAAAAGTGAACTGATTAATAATGACAGAGATGCATTATCTGAACAGAGGTGACCGATGGGCCACATATACAGGTATGCCCTTGGCTTACAACAGTTTGTTTAGTGACCATTCAAAGTTACAATAGCATTGAAAAAAGTTACTTATGACTATTTTTCACACTTACAACCATTGCAGCATTCCCATGGTTTGCCTTACCTAAATTGGCTTGCTTAAGGTAAAACTCAAAACTTACCTGGGGTCGTTTAAAGTTAATTATGACCTAAGCTGACCAGGAAATGACCCCTTTCTGAGTTTTGAAATTCTATATCTTTAAAATGACTCCTGTTGATTGTGATGTGCCAATCCAAACAAAGTATTGTTAGAAGCATTTCTGAATCTTTTAAAAAACATGTTTTTCTAGATTTATGTCCCATATTTCCTGCAGAGGCTGAAGGCCCCGTAACTAGCACTTTTTCCTTGCATTCTTCTTCCACAACTGCTGTGTTAGATAATTTGGTTTGAGATTGGACCAAAGTCAGGGAACTTCTCTCAGTAAAATCAGACTTGAACCAGATTCTCTTCAGTAAACAATTTGGCAACAGCACCAGAGGTGGTATTCAGCAGGTCTGAAGACCAGTTCTGGAGAACCAATAGCGGAAATTTTGAGTGGTTCGGAGAACCAGCCAATACCACCTCTGACTGGCCCCGCCCCCATCTATTCGCTGCTTCCTGAGTCCCAGCTGATCGGCTGGGTCTTCCTTGGCTGCCCTGCCCAGGAGAACGGATCTGGAAAGCAGGTTAGCAGGATGGGGAGGGAATGGGGATTTTACATTATCCTTCCACTGCCATGCCCACCAAGTCACGCCTACAGAACTGGTAGTAAAAACTTTCAAATCCAACCACTGCTGGATATATATCTCAATAAAAACAGACTTCTTCTGGAAAGCAAAAAAGCCTAAGATGTGATTAATTCTGTCCATATGAGATACTGATACAGAATTCACTTCACCTTTAGGATAGGTTGGAAAGGTTGAGTTCCAAGTGGGAAGAAAGACACTGGAAACATGGGGTCTGCTTGGAAAAATGCTTTAATGGTGAAGCCGAACCACGAAGCATGTGTGATTCTGGGTAGCTGACCACATGGAGATTAAGATATATTTATACCCTCTGTTGGGCTTTGAACTTGTTTCCTGTTCCTGTGGCAAGAAATGTGTCCTGATTGGTTGTCAGACTCCCATGGGGCCATGCATGGGTAACTTTGTAGGTTGCCTTGAGTCCCAAGCTTGGTTGAAATTTGCTGGATGATGCAATGAAGGGCAATGAAATGGCCCTGCCTGGAGGAAGTAGATCTTTGTTATGTAGAATAGACAGTTATAGGTCTTAATGGCCCATTAACAAAGTAGGGGGCTGAGTTTCTGCCTCTCTGAGTTTCTACTGCTTTTTTAGGGGAAATATTCTTCTTTTTAATATATCCTAAAATATGTCATTTTTCTAGGAGAAGGGTGGGTGCTAACTTCCTATAGATAGAAGGAAAACATATTTTTTTCCTAACTGGAAATATTTTTAAGCCTCAAAAAGCCAGGGGAGTTAGACCTTATAAAAGCAACCCAAACTCAGTTGATCAATTTGTCTGTGTGATGGTAGGGGAAATACCTGTGTCATTACAGCAGTTAGACTTATCAGAGAATGAGTCCTATTAAAGGACTGCCTAGGGAAGACTATCTAAAGCCCATGTCACACTGCCCAAAGGATGCAAAAAGGACACAGCGGACGAGCAAAATGTTCCATCCGTTGTTATCCGCTCTCAAAAGGGGCAAAAATTTGCATAACCGGAGCGGATAACACGGATGCATGGAGGACGCAGGGCAGATGCAAAGTGGATGCGGAACGGAAGCCCAGTGGTTGGAAGCGGATGGGAGTGGGTGGCACATCCGCAGGGCTTCCGGGGGGCCTCAGCAAAGTGGACGCGGAACGGATGAAGCGGATGCACAGCGGATGAAGCGGATGCACAGCGGATGAAGCGGATGCACAGCGGAAGCCTAGCGGAAGCCTGGCGTTAATTGCGCATGCGGGGAGGATGCATTGCGTCAGCCCCGCAGATATAACGGAAGCAGCTCGGAAGCAGGTCACCATTCAGAGGAGAGACCTGCTGCCGGACGGATTGGCTGCCTTGCCTGCCCTGCCTGCATGGCTGCCTGCAAGCCTTCCTGCCAGCCTTGGTGCCAGCCTCCCTGCCAGCCTTGCTGCCAGCCTTGGTTCCTGCCAGCCTCCCTGCCAGCCAGCAACCCCACAACCATGCGGAAGCACAGCAAGCCTCAGCCATCTGCTGCCAGCCCTGGCAAGAGGGACAGGGCTACCATCCCGTCCCCTGGCCCTCACTCTGGTTCTGCTGGGGCTTCTGCAGCATGGGCTCGCTCTTCTGGGCCTGGGGCTTCTGCTGCTTCTGCTTCTGGAGGAGCTGATGACAAGCACTCCAGCACCAGCCACCTCCACAGCACCTGGACCCTTCACCCCTGAGACTGAGCGACCAAGAGGAGTGCCAGAGACTCATTTTTGTCTTATAGCTTGTTGTTAATAAAGTCTATTTTTGATTCACACACTTGCTTCATTTCTTTTTTTTAATAAAGTCTTGTTGGAAACTTTTAGAAATGGTTTAAGCCTTTGCTTGCTTGTGGGATGGGTTAGGATACCTGTGGAATGGGTTAGGATACCTGTGAAATGGGTAATAGCTGTGGGATGGGTTAGGATAGCAGTGGGATAGATAAACCTCCAGTGCAAGCATAGTGGGACTGTATGGTCCATCCTCCCAGGTGCCACACCTATGGCCCTTTATTATCAATAACGATATAATCAATCATCCACACATGTCAACATAAACACAACTCTTTATTAAACGCACTGTTCATTGTAGGCCAACCAAACATACATGGCCCAATCTCATCCGTGTGATGAGACAGGCTGAAAGGAAGCATCCATTGAGCATTTACCATCCTGTCTTGCCACTCCACTGCTCCAGCTGGGGAGTTGCACCAGTGTTTCAGGAGGTTGCGTTGCTTCTTCGCCTCACGTGAGGCTCTGTTGGAGCCTTGCACATCCTCAGTGTCTATCAGGTTTCGCCCTTGCCTCCATTCACCAGGCTCCATGTCCCCATTGCCTTGTTGGTGGTCCACGAGCCTGTTCTGCAAGACTGGGTAGCGGGTGCGCATGAGATTGTGCAGGATGCAGCAAGCTTCCATGATCCTCCTCATGGTCTCTGGGCTATGCTGCAAGGTGGTGAGAAGTACCTGGAACCTGTTGGACAGGATGCCAAAGGCGTTCTCCACCACCCGTGTTGCCCTGAACAGCCTGTAGTTGAAGATCCTCTCTTCACGGGTGAGGTATTTGGAGGTGTAGGGCTTCATGAGGTAAGTTGTGAGGGAGAAGGCGTCATCCCCCACGATGAAGTAGGGCACATCTTGCTTGTTGTTGGGCAGCGGGTCTGGATCTGGGAAGCCCACCATGAGGTTGCTTTCCAGCCCCTCCTTGAGGTGACTGGCATTGTATATCTGGGCATCTGAAGATGAGCCGTTGCCTGAAGCATCGATGTACATGAACTTGTAGTCAGCATTGACCATGGCGAAGAGGATGATGCTGAAGAAGCCCTTGTAGTTGTGATAAGTGGACCCCGACTTGGCTGGCGGTTTGCAGGCCACGTGCTTGCCATCTATGGCTCCAACAGTGTGGGGGAAGTTCCACTTCTGATATCACTGCCCTGAAACTTTCTTCCAGCCTTCTTCAGTGGAGGGGCACTGGAGGAGCTCCTCCTTGTATTCTTCGATGATGGCCTGCACCACTTCTCTGACAACAAAGCTGATGGTGCTGGGTGGCACCCTCCAGCCGTACTGCATGCTCCTGTAGGTGGTCCCTGAGGCCCGGTGGTGCAGAGTGAGTGCCACCTTGAGCCCAGGTTCCAGGCTGGGCCGGAAGTTGGTGTTTGCCTTGGTCAACCTGGGTGTCAGCCGTTGCACAACTTCGTCAAACATGGCTGGAGGCATCCTCATGAAGTTCTGGAACGCCCGAGTGTCTTCGCTCCTGAGCTCCACCATCAGCTTCTTGTACAGTCCGTCCTCTGCTCTTCTGGCAAACCATCTTTGGACCCAGATTTTTTTTTGGGTGCCTCCTTTTCTTCCCGTAGTAGAGTTCACAGAGTCTGTAGATGGTTTCGCACTGTTGCAGAAGGATGGTGGCTGCCAAAAGGACTGGATGCTGTGGAAGAGGAAGAGCCAGATGAAGGCTGCAGAGGTCTGCTTGGCTGCTGTTCTGAAAGTGAGATGCAGGCGAGTTGCTCCCCCTTTTTATAGGCAGTGTAGGTGTCCCTTTGCATCCTCTAGGCATCCTCTAGGCATCCTGCAGACATCCTTAATATCCGAGATAGGTCCCCTCTGCGAACGTTTTTTCCGTTTTAAATACTTTGTTTCTGCTTGGCATCCGTTCTGCATCTGTTCTGCGTCCGGTCCGCTTCCTCCCTGCGTCCGAGCGGATGCGAGTTGCGCGGATACGGAGGGGATGCCTAGCGGATATAGCGGATGCGTAACGGATGTGTAGCGGATGCATAGCAGATGCGTAGCGGATGCGTAGCGGATGCAGAACAGACGAACTGGATACATTTTCCGCACAAAAGTTTTGGGCAGCCCAAAACTTTTGGAGCGGATGAAACGTCAATAAATGGATGCTGGATAGATAGAGAGGAAGCCAAACGGAGGCAGTGAGTACATCGCGTTTTCAAACGGATGGCAAGGTTTTTTGTCCGTTTTACATCCTCTTTGCATCTGTTGGTTCACTGTGACATGGGCTTAAGATGGAAGCCCAGTTCTCCATCATAGCAAAACCAAACCTAGCTCAGTGGAGGTTATGTAAAATCTGATCTCTGCCATTGCATCCATCCATAAATGGTAGGAGCAAGGCTCAGTTGGCTTTATGATACACATTGCATCAGCCCATTAAGCAGGTTGGTTTGGTCATGGCTTCCTGCCTACATGAACACAAGCAATTTGTGAGCAATTTATGAGAAAATGTCAGAGCATTTTCAGCTTTTATGCCTAGTTGGCCAGATGCTGCCAGTTGCCAGGCCCTTTCTTCACTAAGAGTATCAAAATTGAAGAATCAGTAAACAAATGAAAGATAATTTATAAGATTTTATTACTGTTGATACCTGAGAATTTACATGAAAACATGATTCTGAAAGATTCTATTTCGTGGTTGGGGAATGGAGGGTTAATCTGGGATGCTTTTTAGGCAACAGTGGTACACGGGTATATATGGACATATTCATGACTCCATATGAGCGTATTATAAATTTCACAGAAGTACCAATAGAAGAGAATATTATAGCACTGATAATGTTACCTAGTTGGGTAATGAAACATCTGCAAAAAAACGAGCATCAAGAACCCCACTGTCCCAGAAGTGGATAGAAATTGAAATATATTAAGAGGTTAAAATATTTGGAACAGTCCATTTTAGAGTCAACATTTTGCACCTCACCCTAAAACAGGCCTCCATCTTATTGAGTTTATTGTATATTGAGATTGAACTGGGACATAATCCCTGCAGCACTATTTTGAGTATTTCTTACTCCAAAGGCAGTCTCATTGAGTCTCAAAAATGCTTACTGCCTGGGAATATATTCCAAAGTAGTTGGATAAGATTGGGGAATATAGAAGAGACGTACTAATACATTACATTTTCTTCTTTTTATCTTTTTCAAAAATTGTCACTAGGGGCAGATTACACTTGTGTTTCCTGCAATAATACCCTCAATCCAGCCAATATAATCGTGGACCTTGGTGTAGACGCCAGGTTCAAGAAGTTGGGCACAAGGAAAGCGCCCCCAAGATACAATACCTTGGATTTGTCCATTACAGATGAGGGGTCCCCCAGAATCACCCTGTTGAGAAAGATCAAACATGGAACATCACATTACTATCTATGAATGGAAGTGGAACAAATGGTTCCCTTCCATCGTCCATTCCCATATAACCCCAAATGTTTTCACTTTGGTGTTCCCCAATGCAGGATCCTTGTACAATTTAACTCCTAGAGTTTCCCCACCAGCATCAACGGTACTGAGTATATAACAGTAAATATTCCCAGGCAGTAAGCTTTTTTTAACCTCTGGAAATCCAGACACCTAAAAGGCACTGTAATTAGAAAAGGCTGTGATTTGGTATGTATCTTTCTACAAGGTGCCTTGAAGGCTCAATCTCTTATCATAGCTTTGAAAACTGGCCCTGTTTCTGTAGGAGTCTGTCTTAGAAGGGATCAACTTGCCTTACATGAATCTTTGCCTCCTTCCAGGACACCTGCACACAATATGTTCTTCCCTGACATTGTTGGGTAAGCTGCTTGACACACCGGATTATGGAGTATTTTAATGTTAACACAATGAGGGACTTCAGAATAAGTCACTGAAAAAATAAAAAATAGGTGAAGTTACACAGTTCCACCTTTCTCAATTTACCTCCTAGATACATAGAACTATAACTTCCATTGTTTCCAACCAATAGATCTTATCTCACTGCCTCAGAGGAGAAAGTATTGTCTTTCAAGATGTCCAAAGGGGACACCTGGAAAAAATAGATTTTGTTAAATGTTTGCAAAAGGTGGTTTTTGTCAAGATATTAATAGGTGAGGATATCTGAAGGCTTCTCAACTTCTTCCAGCACTCTGTGCAAAGATCGCCTTGTGGGCAAAGTTTTGCTAGTTCAAGGATCATATAATTGACCTTGCATCTTCTGAAGAAGATCTAGAACAGGGCTCTCCATATTTGGCAACTTTAAGAATTGTGGACTTCATTTTTCAAAATTCCTCAGGCAGCATGCTGAAACTTCCATATCTGAAGATGACGCAGCCCATAAGCTTGTATTGTAAAGAAGAACAAAAAGGCAGATATTGTGTCTAAAAGATGGATATAAGTCTTAAGGAAACAAAGGAAAAATGTTATCTGAATCAGACAAAGAAAGCTGAGTCTGAGAATATGGAATAAACTCAATCCCAGCTAATCAACAAATAGCAATAGCACTTAGACTTACATACTACTTTACAGTGCTTTGCAGCCCTTTCTGAGCAGTTTACAGAGTCAGCATATTGTCCCCAACAATCTGGGTCCTCATTTTACCCACCTCAGAAGGATAGAAAGCTGAGTCAACCTTGAGCCTGGTGAGATTCCAACTGCCAAATTGCAGGCAGCTGGCAGCCAGGAGAAGTAGCCTGCAGCACTGAATTCTAACCACTGCGCCATCGCAGCTCTTACTGCTTTTGATGTTTGATGTTACATCAGTAGCTTGGTCTGAAAGTATAGCCAGAGATCCCTACCTTTAGGAGATGTGATTGTGCCCCAGCCCATAACACTGCAAACTGAGCCCATCCCGGGAGGGCTGGAGGGCAAACTGAGAGGCGCAATGTGTTCACTATTTTTAACAGAACTGTTCAGCTTGATCAACATGATATCTTGGCTCCATTGGGTACAGTTCTTGGTACTGAGGCAACACAACTTCTCCTTTGGGACTCTTATCTGCTCATCTTCATAGTGTACATGCACATTATGCACACCAAGCCTTATCTGGATAGCTTCCCTACAAGAAAAACAATGAAAAGTTAAGGAGTCCATGTGGTTCTGATATTAATGTTATGAATTCGTATTGCGTATCCTCTGTCAACCCAACCTATTTCAAAGGATTGTAGGGTAGATAAAGATGAACACAAGATATGCTCTTGTTTTGAAGAGCAGATTTTATTATTTATTTATTTGTCAAGTATGTATTAGATACCAGATATCAGTATAAACATGATTAATACATGAAATGGATACGAACAAAAGGGAACATTTGGACAGGGACAATAGGCACGCTTGAGTGCTTATGCACACCCCCTTACAGACCCCTGAGGAATGGGGTGAGGTCAACAGTAGACAGTCTAATGTTACAGTTTTGGAGATTTGGGGAAGAAACCAGAGAGTCAGGTGTGGTGCCTTGCCCAAGCCTTTGACAAGGGAGTGAGAAGCCCCTCACCTGTTTTTATCTTTTATGCTTTTTTATTTATTTATTTTTTGAAATTAATTTTCTTATTGCAAACCCCCAGAGTCAGGCAGCATATGGTTCATCTATTCTGGTTGGTTGCACAGTCAGTCAGATATTTAGACTGGATTTGCCATTTTTATTCACCTAGCGAGTCCTTTCTGAGGACCTGGTATAGGTAGATGTTGTGGTTCCATGGTATTAAAGGGATTGTCACAGAATGTAAGCTGTGCCAAGTAAAGCTGCCTTTTGCAATTGACTGTGGTGATTTTGTCAATGCTGATGTGAAAGTAATGTTCCAGATATTGTTGTGTTTGTTGTTATTGTATCCCAGAAAATGAGGAAATACTATGATGAAGTAGAAAGGCCCTGTCACATCGGCCGACGGATGCAAAAAGTATGTAAAAAGGACACAGCAGACAAGAAAATGTTCCATCCATTGTTATCCGCTCTCAAAAGTGCCCCAAATTTGCATAAAGAGAACGGACAACAACGGAAAGGAACGGATGGGGAGAGGACGTAGCGAGGATGTAAAGCGGATGCTCCACGGAAGCCTAGCAGATGGAAGCGGATGGAAGCGGATGGCACATCCGCAGGGCTTCCGGGGGAGCACAGCGAAGCAGACGCGCAGCGGAAGGAGTGGATGCATAGCGGATGCCGAGCGGATACAGCGGATGCATCACGGACGCCTAGCGGATGCCTAGCGGATGCAAAGCATTCACTGCGCATGCAGGGAGGATGCATTGCGTCAGCCCCATGGATATAAAAGGATGCAGCTCGCAAGCAGGTCACCATTCAGAGGAAAGACCTGCTGCCAGACACATCTCCAGCCAACAACCATGGGGAAGAAGAGGAAGCCTGTGCCTACTCCTGCCAGCCCTGGCAAGAAGGACAGGGCCACCATCCCACCCCCTGGCGCTGACTCTGCTTCTGCTGGGGCTTCTGCTGCTCGGACTGACTCTGCTGGTGCTGGGGCTTCTGCTGGGGCTTACTTTGCGGGTGCTTCTGCTGGTGCTGCTCCTGGTGCTGCTGGTGCTGCTGGTGCTGCTGGTCCTGCTGGTGCTGCTGGTGCTGCTTTTGCTGCTGCTGTTGTTGCTGCTGCTGCTGGTGGTGGTGTGGTGGACCAGCCCCTAGAACCTCAAAGCCTTTCTGATCAGGGCCCAGAAGGCCCTGCCAGAGGGAGGAAGAGGCAATCGTGCGATAGGGAGAGGAGGCAGTACTCCATCGAAGAGGAACATGAGGATGAGGTGCTCGAATGGCTGAGGGAGAACGAGTACCTCTGGCGGAAGGGACACAGGCTCTATTGAGACACCAAGCGGAAGCAGGTGGCTTGGAGAGAGAAGGCGGAGAGCCTGGGCTACACTTCGGAGATCCTCCTCAGGTGGTGGAAGCACATGCACACCTGGTATGGGAAGCTGCACCTCAAGAAATCTGGCCAGGCCGCGGTCAAGCTCACCGACCAGGAGACCTACATAATGGCCAAGTGCAGCTTCTTGGAGAGTGAGGTCCACCACCGAGGAGCAGCCCCTCTCACAACTCTCTCTCTCAGGCAGCCCACAAAGAGCTAGTCCTCTTCTGGCCAAGAGTCAGCTCCTGTGTCCAGGCAGGTATCTGTGGAGCGCCCCACGACGGAGACCCCCCCGACACCTGAACTCCCTGTGGCAGAGCACGTGGAGGACCCCCTGATGCAGTTGGAGCAAGGAGAGGGCACTGACACCAAAGACCAACCCACCCCCACCCCCAGCTCCACCTCCACAGAAAGCAGGCAGAGAGCCAGACCGGAGGGTCAGAGCCACACTGTCCTGCTGGAGATCAGGGACACCATCAAAAGCAGTGTAGATCTCCTCTCTCAGTTGGTACACACCGACATACCATCCTCCAACCGCAAGCCCTTCCTCACCTACGTCAACCAGACCCTCATGGACATGTCCGAATCCCAGTACCAGGTGATCAAGGAGAGGATCACAGGTCTTCTGCACAACCCTCCAGACCCAGCTGAACCTGCTCCGACCCAGTCCAGGTCTGCTCCTCCACCTCAGGTGATGTCACAGCCCTTCCAAGACTTTCCACAGGCCCTCACCTACCAAGGCTATGGCTACCAGGAGTTCCAGCAGCACAGGCACCCCTTCCCAGTCCAGGCACAGGTACATCGTACGGCACCGATGCCACTGATGTCACCGACGCCACCAATGCCACCAATGCCACAGATGCCACCGACGCCACAGATGCCACCGATGCCACAGATGCCACCGATGCCTCACCTCGCTTAACTGCAGACCAGACAGCCCCACTACACTCCTCCTTCCTCCACCCCACAGCCAAGCCCGGCCTCAGAACATCTGTCATTGGTCTTGGGACTGACACCCCGTGTCATGGAGGAAGGGGCTCTCAACATCAAGGGACTGAGCCAGCTCTCTGAGAGCTTCCTCCACACACCATCCCCTGTTGTCTTCTCGGGGCCAGGCACCCCAATGGCACCTCAGACCAGCACTCCAGCAGCAGCCACCTCCACAGCACCTGGACCCTTCACCCCTGAGACTATGAGCATGCCTCAGAGTGACTGAGAAGAGTGCCAGAGACTGGGTTGCTACCTGTTGACTTTATCTTTGCTTGGGACACTTTACTTGGGTCATTTTGCTTTTACAGTTTGTTATTAATAAAGTTTATCTTTGCTTCACACACTTGGTTCAGTTCTTTTAGTAAATAAAGTCTTGGTGGAAAATTTTAGAAATGGTTTAAGCCTTTGCATGCTTGTGGGATGGGTTAGGATAGCAGTGGGATAGGCAGGGATACCTGTGGAATGGGTAATAGCTGTGGGATGGGTTAGGATAGCAGTGGGATAGGCAGGGATACCTGTGGGATGGCTAATAGCTTTGGGATAGATAAACCTCCAGTGCAAGCATAGTGGGACTGTATGGTCCATCCTCCCAGGTGCCACACCTATGGCCCTTTATTATCAATAACAATTTAATCATTCATCAACACATTTCAACATAAACACAACTCTTTATTAAATGCCCTTTTCATTGTAGGGCCACTCAACATACATGGCACAATCTCATCAGTGTGATGAGACAGCTCAAGGAAGCATCCATTAAGCATCTACCATCCTGTCTTGCCACTCCACTGCTCCAGCTGGGGAGTTGCACCAGTGTTTCAGGAGGTTGCTCTGCTTCTTCCCTTCACGTGAAGCTCTGTTGGGGCCTTGCACATCCACAGTATCTCTCAGGTTTCGCCCTTGCCTCCATTCACCAGGCTCCATGTCCCCATTGCCTTGTTGGTGGTCCACGAGCCTGTTCTGCAAGACTGGGTAGCGGGTGCGCATGAGATTGTGCAGGATGCAGCAAGCTTCCACGATGTTCCTCACAGTCTCTGGGTGATGCTGCATGGTGGTGAGAAGTACCTGGAACCTGTTGGCCAGGATGCCAAAGGCGTTCTCCACCACCCACCTTGCCCTGGACAGCCTGTAGTTGAAGATCCTCTCTTCACGGGTGAGGAGTCTGGAAGTGTAGGGCTTCATGAGGTAGGTTCTGAGGGAGAAGGCGTCATCCCCCACGATGAAGTAGGGCACATCTTGTGTGTCGTTGGGCAGGGGGTCTGGATCTGGGAAGCCCATGATGAGGTTGCGTTCCAGCCCCTCCTTGAGGTCACTGCCATTGTATACCTGGGCATCTGAAGATGAGCCGTTGCCTGAAGCATCGATGTACATGAACTTGTAGTCAGCATCGACCATGGCGAAGAGGATGATGCTGAAGAAGCCCTTGTAGTTGTGATAAGTGGACCCTGACTTGGCTGGAGCTTTGCAGGCCACGTGCTTGCCATCTATGGCTCCAACGGTGTGGGGGAAGTTTCACTTCTGATACCACTGCTCTGCAACTTTCTTCCAGCCTTCTTCAGTGGAGGGGCACTGGAGGAGCTCCTCCTTGTATTCTTCGATGATGGCCTGCACCACTTCTCTGACCACAATGCTGATGGTGGTGGATGGCACCCTCCAGCCATACTGCATGCTCCTGTACGTGGTCCCGGAGGCCAGGTGGCACAGAGTCAGTGCCACCTTTAGCCCAAGGTCCAGGCTGGGCCAGAAGTTGGTGTTTGCCTTGGTCAACCTGGGTGTCAGCCGCTCCACAACTTTGTCAAACATAGCTGGTGGCATCCTCATGAAGTTCTGGACTGCACGAGTGTCTTCATTCCTCAGCTCCACCATCAGCTTGTTATACAGTCCGTCCTCTGCTCTTCTCGCAATCCATCTTCAGACCCAGACACTTCTTGGATGCCTCCTTTTCTTCTTGTAGAACAGGTGAAAGAGCCTGTAGAGGGCTTCGCACTGTTGTAGAATGATGGCAGCTACTAAAAGGAGTGTGCGACAATCCATGGTGGAGATGACTGGATGCTGTGGAAGAGCAAGAGCCAGATGAAAGGTGATGAGGTCTGCACAGCAGGGCTGCTGGACTGAAAGTGAGATCCAGGTGATTTCTCCCCCTTTTTATAGGAAATATAGGTTTTCCGCTAGGTGTCCTTTTGCATCCTCCAGGCATCCTCCAGACATCCTAAATATCCGAGATACATCCCCTATACGAACGTTTTTTCCATTTTAATGCTTTATATGTGAGCTGCATCCGCTTTCATCCTTTCTACATCCGTGCTACTAACGCTGCATGTCCATTCCGCGTCCGTTTCACTTCCTCCCTATGTCCGTTTTCCACTGGAGCGGATGTGATTTGCACAGATGCACAGCGGATGCCTAGCGGATATAGCGGATGCATAACGGATGACGACGGACATATAACGGATGTTCCCCGTATGCGTAGCAGATATAGAACGGACGCGTTGGATACTTTATCCGCTCAAAAAGTTTTGTGCAGCTCAAAACTTTTTGAGCAGATGAAATGTCAGAAGACGGATGCTGGACGGATAGAGAGTATGAAAAACGGATGCAGTGAGTACAGAACGGATGCATCGCGTTAACCAAATGGATGACAAGTGTTTCTCTCCGTTTTACATCCTCTTTCCATCCATTGTTGCTGTGTGACATGGGCTGAAGGAAATTGGACCATAAATATAAACAGCATTGCTCAAGATATGATTGTGAGGAGCAGTAGCAGCAGAACACTCATTCAAAATGCATAGAGAAGTCACTACAAATTAGCAGAAATATTATAACAAAACTCTGGATATTTAAGCACAATCTCCCTCAACCCTGCCACCTTCTGTAATGCCCTCACCTGTTGCAGTGTGCAGCGGTGAGCACCCATTCGTGGTTGAGCAAGGTCCCTGAGCAGAATAACCCGGCAGAGTTAAACAAGTATACAAGGAAAGGATGTTCGCTTTTGTTACATTCAGAACCTCCCATGATCAGTTTAATAACGGATGTTTCTGCAAAGAAACGAAGAAGATTCACTGTTTGGCTGTGGAGTCAAATAGAATCACTTTTATTGGTAGTGTTTCTATCAGTACAGTAATTTTGAAGAGGCCCAGAAGACTGTGGGACACACAGCATCAAATCTGGATTATTTGAAAATCATATACATGCCTATATCAATATAGGTAAACTATCTGTGAATTTTTAAGTGATTAATATGTGTGTGTGTGTGTGTGTGTGTGGTATATAGATTTATATACCACTTCATAGTGCTTTACAGCCCTCTCTAAGTAGTTTACAGAGTCAGCATAATTGCCCCCAACAATCTGGGTCCTTGTTTTACCTACCACGGAAGGATGGAAGGCTGAGCCAACCTTGAGCCTGGTGAGAGTCGAACTGTCTAATTGCAGGCAGTTGGCATCCTGCAAAAACAGCCTGCAGTGTTGCGTTCTAACCACTGCTCTTTACACTAGACTATACTAAACTTAAATAAATCACAGGATGATATAATTCAAGGTCTATGAGTGAAATTAGGAGCTCTACCTGTGAGAGTGGTGTTTACTGTACTGTTGCCCCAGCTGCTTTGCTGGATTTCATCATCATATGCAGACTCTACATCAAATGAAGAGCAAAGGTGACATTAGGCCAAAAAACCCATTTAGATCAGCGTTTCTCAACCATGGCAACTGGAAGTGAAATAGAATTTTTTAACAACCCCAGAATTCCCATTCAGGGATCATATAATTATTTAAAGCAGTGTCTTGCTGCTGGAACTGTGGAAGCTCCTTATAAACAGCAATATCAATGCGCTTATTGTACTTTCAACTAATTAAATCATTGTTTTTCAACTCTGGCAACTTGGAGATGTGTGAACTTCAATTCCCACAATTTCCCGGCAGAGCATGGCAAATTCTGGGAATTGAGCTCCACATATCTTCAAGCTGCTGGACAAAGGCCATTATATGCAAGCTTGAACAAGCAAAGCTGGAGACAGGTGTTGTTGTGGTTAGCTGGCAGCAGGTGCTGAGGAGAGCAAGGGCTCAGATGAGGGGCCAGGACCATTAGGGAGTGGACTGCTGCCTTCAGAGATTGTGGGGACTGGCAGCAGTGATGAGGAGGTTCCTGAGGAGCCTGTGCCAAGTGCATGTGCATGCAGGATTGCTCGTAGGAAAGAGCAGTTACAACAGCACGGGTGACTTGGGAGTAAGGCTGCAAGGTTATGGTCTCTCCTTCAAGAAGATAAAAGCCAACTGTGAAATTAATCTTCTTTGCAGAAGACAAAGACGTTTTGAAACTCAGCCTCGCGGACATTACAGTTGGGATTTGAAGACTCTTATAAACTATTTCTTATCTGTTGTTTTTCGTCAGACTTGAAAAAAACTTGACAAGGCTCTTCTTTGTCGGAGCTAATTAGTTGGAAGCAGCCTTTTGTCTGTGAAGAAACAAGATTCTTCGCTGAAACTTCAACAGATTATACTGCTGCCTTTGTCTTGTGTTTGCTTTCTTGGAACCAGTTTTGGGTCAGAACAGGTGTTTAGTCCTTTTCACACAGTCCCACCACGCTATGGGGAACTAGTTCTTAATACTGGTAGTTCTTGACTTATTTAGCAACCATTCAAGGTTACAACGGCACTCATTAAAAAAATGACAGCCATTTGTCACATTGACTGTTGCAGCATTCCCACGGCCACGTGAAAAAAACCCAGGTGCTTAGCATCTGATTCCTATTTATAACGGGTGCAGTGTGTCCCTGGCTCATGTGATCACTTCTCACAAGCCAAGTCAATGGGGAAGCCAGGTTCACTTAAGCACCTTGTTACTAACTGAACAATTGTATTGATTCACTTAACAACTGCAGCAAGAAAGGTCGTAAAATGGGACAAAACTCAGGGTTAACAGATTTTTTCATTTAAACAACAGGCATTTTGAGCTAAATGGTGGTTTGTAAGTTGAGGACTACCTATAGATTGCTAAATCTGACCTTGCGGGTCTCTACAGTTCTACTTTCCAGGACTTTTTTTCTGCACACCGGTTAAGGTCCTTGTACTGCAGATGAAAACTAGGATCATCTTAGTCAAATTAGGTCATACAATGAACAGTAATTCCTGGGTTTCAGATTTACAATCTAGGAGAAAGTAAGTACAAACAAAAAGGGATTTTCAAGTCTCAGATCTAAAAAAAAATAGTATACATCTCCAGTAATGCTGCAAACAGGTTAAATCTCATGATTCTGATGGCTGAGATCTAAGGCATCTGGTCTTACCAAAAGTTATGGCATATTTCGCTCTGTTTCTTTGCTGCTCAAGAACTTAATGGGATCACTGCCAGTCAAATTATGCTAATCAGTTGAAGGAAGAAAAATAATTCAGATTAGCTTCTAAAAAGGATGGGCTTTTAGAAGAAATTGGTCCAGAGTCTGATCTTGCTCTACTGGATTGCTAAGCAAAAAAATAAAATAAAATAGGTGGCTTAATGGGGGCAGAATAGGAGATAGTAGCAGAGAAAGTAGGGAAATGATTGATGAAAAATGGAATATAATCTATGAATTTGGATGGGAAGTTGATACCATTTGGATTTAGTTCACTAAAAACTGTTTGAGCCAACACTGATGGCAGTAAAATCCCTACATGCAAGTTTTGATATTTGTTTCAGAAGCAATGACCCAGATGTTGCATGTTCTATAATGCAGCAAATCTAACAGAATGGGAGTTAACTTAAATCCAACAGATTTGTTTTACCAGTTGGAACAATAATCAATGGCCATTTCATACCCCATTTCCCTCCGTAACCTTTTTCTCAATGAATGTTATATTAATATGTTATCTTCCTCTACTGAATTAGTTGCCAAATAAATGGAAACACCCAAGCCCACCAAGCCATACCTATTATACTTGTGATTATATATTTTAATTGGCTAGTTTTGCTTAAATGAATCAAATGTATCCATTCATATTATCATTACACATACAGCAATGGTCTTCTCCATTTGAACCAACCAGGCCTTCTTCCCCCCACTCTCTACCTGTAACCTGCTTGTTCATCTAGACTTAATTTATTACATGAAATTTTACTCATGTAACTCGAGGTTTAAATTGAAAAGATACCGAAAGTCCTGTTTACCTTTTGCTCCATTGTCCAGGCTCTGACTGAAAGAGAGCTGGAGTACCAGAAGGCTTGTTAGCACTCTGATCATTGCCATAGCTTCCACTCTGCGTGGCAAACTGTTTGCTTGGACTTTGGCAAGAATGCACAGATCAAAATATTTGATTAAGCACATTGTTCGCTTCCACTCCGAGGCCTAGATACAGATGTGAAAAAAGAAGCCAAGTTCTCACCCTTATATAAGCTGGCTCTATATCATGCACCCTGAGGCACGAAAGAATACTGGTAATAAGATTGGATACCAGAGGTGCTATTCAGCAGGTTCTGACCAGTTCTGGAGAACCAGTAGCGGAAATTTTGAGGGGTTCGGAGAACTGGCCAAAACCACCTCTGACTGGCCCCACCCCCATCTATTCTCTGCCTCCTGAATCCCAGCTGATTGGCTGGATCTTCTTTGGTTGTCCTACATAGGAGAATAGAGCTGGAAAGCAGGTTAGTGGGGGGGAGGAGGTAATGGGATTTTGCAGTATCCTTCCCCTGCCATGCCATGCCCACCAAGCCACACCCACCAAGCCACACCCACAGAACCAGGAGTAAAAAAAAAAAAAATTGAATCCCACCACAGAACTGCACCACAATCCAGCTGCTGTTTTTATTTTTGTTTTTTGTCTCTAGGGCAAGTTTTCAGAAAAACAGATTTGGCATCCAAGTATTTTGAGAAGGCGGTTGATTATCTCATTTCAACAGAAGGAGATGTGGCTCCAGAATTGATACCTCTTTATCAAGAAATAGCCAAAATCAAGCAAATGAAAAAAAATACATGAAAAAAGCATTTCATATGCATTACAGGTAAAGGACTTTTTTTTTTTTACTTAATTGAAAAATAATGGGAAACTTCAATTGGTGCAAATGACAGTTATATGTGTTCCTCTAGATCAGGGGTGTCAAACTCAAGGCCCACGGGCCGAATCTGGCCCCTGAGGCCACCCTGGAAACCACAGAGGACCGGCCCGTGGTGCCTCTGCCAATTAAAATGGACCTTGGGAGGGTCGCAGGTGGTCTTCTCGAGCTTGGTTTTCATTGGCAGAGGTGTTAGGGATAACATTGTTCACCCTAACTGTTTTAGGTGAAATACTAACTATAAATCATAGTTAGTGTATGCAGCTTTAACTGTAAAATAGCAATTGTGGGTGTGGTTATGAAAACCATATAAAAGTAGCAAGGCTACAGCTTGCTCGCTCTCTCTCTGGCTTTGATGATCCCTGATTACTGCTTGGAAGCAAGACTGCATTGCTCGAACGGGAGAGACAACAACGGACTGATTTATGTAAACTGACAATAGGATATTCTACATGGACTTTGCTAACTGAATATCCCTGAAAGGACTGACTACATGGTAAATGAATATTGGACTGTTTTTGACTATGCTATAAACTTATACTGGAATAAAACATAATCTTGATAACACAAGCGTATCTGTTATTTTTACTGTATGTTAATAAACATACAAACTTAGCTCACTCATTTATCTGTGTGCCTATCTGACTAACGCTGCACATTCTGTTTAGCTTGTCTACCTAACCCTGGTTGGGGAACCCAGGCTTAACAAGAGGGTTGCAGGAAGCTGTTGCAATCCAAAACTGAATTTGAGAGCCTGTTTTCACTGGCAGAGCACTCAGACTGCCACAAGTGTCCCAACACGAGAGAAGTTGAGCTGGCCACACCAACTTTGGACACACCCACCCCATCCCCCTGAGGTCAAACACAACCCTGATTTGGCCCTCAATGAAATCGATTTTGCCACTCCTACTCTAGATCACACATTACACCTCTGCTTTCCCAGCTGTATTGGTTGCTAGTTTTTTTTCCCTGGGTCAATTTAAGGTGCTGGTTTTGACCTTTAAAATCCTACATGAAATGGGATTATATGTACAAAATAAAGTTGGCCAACAACAAAGCACATTATTGTGTTTGATTTTTTTCACCAGTGCTACCAGAGGTGGTGTTCAGCAGGTTCTGACCAGCTCTGGAGGACCAGTAGCAGAAAATTTGAGCAATTCGTAGAACCAGCAAACATCACCTCTGACTGGAGATATTACAGTATCCTTCTCCTGCCAGGCCCACCAAGCCATGCCCACAGAACCGGTATAAAAAAATTGAATCCCACCACTGATTGCTACTGATATTAAACTCCACCACCCCACCACCCACAAAATATGTGCTGAGATAAAATCCTTTCCTGAAGCTGTGATTCTGTGGGAAGCCTCCATATTTGGGATTAGACCAGGATTCCAACTTTAGGATAGTGAAAAAGGTTTTGAGAGCCATGGTGGCACAGTGGTTGGAAGGCAATATTTGCAGGCTAACAACTCTGCTATGCACTGCCAGGAATTCAATTCTGAATGGCTCAAGATTGACTCAGCCTTCCATCCTTACGAGGTAGGTAAAATGAGGACCCAGATTGTTGAGGGCAACATGCTGACTGTGTAAACTGCTTAGAGAGAGTTGTAATACACTGTAAAGCTGTATATATGTCAAAGTGCTATTACTAATTTGAGGGAATGGACTGCCAGATATCATGTGATCATTTTTGGTTTGTGAATTGCAAATATCCATCTCTTTCCTTTAGGCTCATTCTGTGTCATTAGCTCTCTACCAGAAATTCAGTCCTGAAGTTGGATCTTCAGCATTATTCCTGGGAAAGGCTTATGCTGCCAGAGCAGAAGAGAAGCACACTGGTAATTATGGAGTCAAACCATCAGATAAATATTGATTTATAATCCCTATCTTTTAAAAAATAACTCAAGATGGCAAACACAGGATGGCAGTAGTAAAGGAGGACACCTCTGGTTAATGTTTTCAGTAACTAGAAAGTTCTTTGATTAACGTTTCTAGCAGATTAAGAAGAAAACAAACTTCGAATGAGAAATATACAACCCAATAATTACTGGTTTAAAGCTGCCAAGGACGCTAACTTCAACTTTCGTGATTTCCAAACTTGATATAATAGGAGAACCACACTTCTTGAATATTTCAATGAGCATTAACAAGATCATACTAAGAAGTTATGGGATGTTCCGTATTACATGCTAAAGCTACTGTGCGTGTTACATAACACCAAAGATGTGTCAGAATGACTGTTACCAATGAAGCTGACTCACTCCAAACCCAAAATGTTTGAACTGTATGTATATAGAGTATGTATTTCTCCACCTTCTTAAGCTGTTCTTCTTTCAGCTGAGTGGTCAGTAAGGCACCCTCTCTACTTATGTACATAAATACAAAATAAAAATTAATCTATCTTTCTGGTTTGAAGTCTTTTTGGGTAAGGCACAGGGGTGGAATTCTACCAGTTTGCACCTATTCTCTAGAACCAGTTGTTAACCTTTAAGAGAACTGGTTATTAGAAGAAATTAGTGGCCTAATCCTGTAAGGAAGGCAGGAAGGAAACATTCTGGTGTTGCTTACAGAAACTGCCTCTCCGTTAATCCTTATTACATTCTTGGCAGGACTAGACTTCCTATCTCAGGAACTTCTCTGGAGTTTTTTTCCCCTCCTTTGCTGGTACTTTGCTTGTGTGGAGTGACCATTCAAAGTTACAATGGCACTGGAAAAAGTGACTTATGACCATTTTTCACACTTACAACTATTGCAGCATCCCCACAGTCATGAGAGGCCAGACGAGGAGATGCATGCCTCGATGTGAGTGATATTGAGTTGGCCACACCCAGCCAATAACATAACCACCAGGCCACATCCACCCAGTCACACCCACCAAGCCATGCCCGCCAACTAGCCACACCCACAGAACCGGTTGTTGAAAAATTTTGAATCCCACCCCTGGTAAGGCACACTGGGCTAACAGACCTGCCAAGGGTTACAGCTAATAGATAATACTCCTTTCTTCTCCTTTCCCCTGGCTCTGTGGAAGATTGGTTGGACAATGACTGGCTGCTATGTGTTTAATTTTTTTTTGTCTTGTGCATTTTATTGTAAACTAGTCATGTAAAAGTGAGACAGGCAGCTATATTTAGCCGAATGATTTGAAAAATTCGTACTTCTTTTGGTGCAACAAAGTGACATCAAATAAAAGAAGAAAAGTGAAATGAACTAATCCATACAACTTCCTTATACTGATTTGTTTTTCAAGATATATTTCATGCAAAATACACCTCACTTGTTTTTCTAGAGGCTGCTGAAAGGTATTTCAACGAGAGCTTGGTAGCCTACAAGGAAACATTAGGAATGGACCATCCTCAGACAATCAGCGCCCTTCAAGTCTTCAGCAAGTGGCTTGGACTTGCTGGAAAAAGAAAGGTAATCACACATCTGCTGGGATACAGCTGTGTACCTTTTTTCTATGCAAAAGCTGCAGGGAAGGACAGAGGCTCTCACAGCCAACAATAATAATCAGCTTGGAGGGATGTCCCCCCCCCCCAAAAAAAATGTAGATATAAATGGGATGAGGACAGTGGTGAGATTCGGACGGCTTCCACCGGTTCAAGCGAAATGGTTGTTAAATTGTTCTCCCCTCTTAAAGTGGATCCTGGGTGCTGTGCTAAAATGGACAAAGGAGCAAAGGAATTACTGGCGTAAGGGAAGGAGAACGCCACTTTCCCTCTTTCTTCTCCCTGCTCCTCCTCCTTCCCTCATGCCAGCTGCTCCATTTCCCATTTTTCCATTGCAGTGCAGCACCCAGGATCCGCTTTAATAGCCAGGGCTGGAGGGTAATTCAACAACTGGTTTGCCCAAAGACAAGTTGGCTATCTCAGGAGGCTTGTCCCACATGTGCGGCTGAGCTGGAGGATGGGAATGGGCCACGTCTCCCACGACAGCCAACCTAAACCTGGCCAAACCGATTGTTAAATTATTTGAATCCTACCACTGGATGGGGGGGCCTGTACCAAGGAGGAATATCACAGCTGGATTGGGAAGAGATATTCCCCTGGGGGGAACTTTCCCTTTTTTTCAAGCATTATGGATTAAAAAAAAATCATTTGGATTGGGAGAATTCAACTCTGTAGAGTATGAAGAACTGAGGTCATCATGATTTCAAGAAACAGAATCAATGAGCCATAAAATTCAAAATGTTAACATAAGAAGCCATAACCTATGAAAGGCTAACATTTAGCAGGATCAAAGCAACAGGGATGCAGCTTTAAATTGCTGCATAATCAATTGTTCACTCGAGAGAAAAGACTGGCTATATTTCAAAAAGACATATGTGGATGAATGATTGGATAAAGAAAAAAATTAAAGATACAGTCAACCCAAAAGGAATGAGCATAAATAAACAAAGTATTTGTTTGAAGGACAGAAGTCATAAAAATATTTTAATTTTTTAATTATTTCTTTTAGCAAGCCTATGAATTACTCAAAGAGTCCTTTAAAACTCAAAATCCCTGAAATTATTTTAATAAGCAGGCAGCTGAACTATATATATTATGGGATGCATTTGTCTAGCGGAGGAGAAAATAAGTGAGGCCTATCAGCTGCTCAGTAAGGTAATTACTAACAAGTTATACTATCAGCTTGAATAAAAAGGCCATGTGGATGGCTTGTAAAATGTTTTGAATTTTAAATATCTGATAGTTGCAGGAATATCATTTGGAATTCATATTTAGGAATTTAATTTTTATTAAGATCTAACCTTGTGTCACAAAGTTGTTCCTAATGTTTACATTTAAATTTATTATTGCAAGTTTCCTCAAGTTCAGTACAAAAACTTCATTCTGGTTGCTTCACGAACATGAAAGCAAGGCTAATATTATAGTTAGTAGCTCTAAAGCACAGCTTTGGTTTTAAGATTAGTTTTATATTTCAAAGTGGTTTTAAAAAAACATTGGGACACATAAAATAACCACAAGGAATTAATTGTTTCTTGCATTTTGAACCCATACAGGGTGTGCAGATTCAGACTGCTATTTATGGGTCCCACCACAAGGAAATTAAAAATATACAAGAGCTACTAGATATGATGAATAGGTAAGATTTAATATTTTTAAAGAACTAGGATTGGAGGATATGCACAATAGATATCCAGGTTTTGTAGCAGCAAGGCTGGGTGGCTGGGAGGCAATTCATGCGGCCTCCTACCAAGCAAAAATCTTCACATTACCATTCTAAGATGGTGCACAGAATTTTCAGTCAATTTGCATGAGTTTGTTTGCATAAGAGATACACACATGTGCATTGCACTCGCACTATTTGTTAACTACCATTATCAAATGTCACCTCTTTGTAGCCAGATGCGTTTTTTGTAAGAAAAAGCAAGGTTTCTTCAGGACACCACTTTTAACTTCCATTTATAATGTGGATTCATCTTCTAAAGAGTTCGTCCAGTATTACCAACATTACTGTAGTACCAAAACTTGTATCATTTCCTGTTTTGGAACAGGGGCCCTAAAGCTCCTCAACAATCATACAGAAAATATAGTGACTGAATTCATGCTAGCTTATGTCCCTTTTTGAAAAACTTTGTTGAAAACAACTGGGAGTCCAACCTAGAGAGCATCAGTCTTCCAAGAAAAACCAGAAAGTTCAGTTGCCTGTTGAAAAAGCACCTTTGGGACAAAACTGACCTGGATAACCGAGAATCTCCATAGATTTTGTGAGCTTAATTCCACTTTTTAAAGAGTGAATGGAATAGAACCGTGTAATCTAGGGGTGGGATTCAAATTTTTAACAACCTGTTCTGTGGGGGTGGCTTAGGTGGTGGGCGTGGCTTGGTGGCCATTTGACTGGGTGGACATGGTTTGGTGGTCATGTTATTGGCTGGGCGTGGCCAACTCAATATCACTCACATTGAGGCACGCATCTCCTCGCCTGGCCTCTCAGGACTGTGGGGATGCTGCAATAGTTGTAAGTGTGAAAAATGGTCATAAGTCACTTTTTTCAGTGCCATTGTAACTTTGAACGGTCACTCCACACAAGCAAAGTACCAGCAAAGGAGGGAGGGAAAAACTCCAGAAACGTTCCTGAGACAGGAAGTCTACTCCTGCCAAGAATGTAATAAGGGTTAACGGAGAGGCAGTTTCTGTAAGCAACACCAGAATGTTTCCTTCCTGCCTTCCGTATAGGATTAGGCCACTAATTTCTTCTAACAACCAGTTCTCCAAACTGCTTCGAATGTTAACAACCAGTTCTAGAGGATAGGTGTGAACTGTGAAATCCCACCCCTGGTGTAATTCCATGATGGCGAACTTATGGCACGGATGTCAGAAGTGGCATGCAGAGCTCCCTCTGTGGGCATGTGAACCATTGCCCCAGCTCAGCTGTGCATGCATGCATACGCCTCCCGCTAGCCAACTGATCTTTGGGTCTCTGCCACACATGCATGGGGGCGGGACATATTTGGGGGGCATGCGTGCGCATGTGCAGGGCATATGCACAGGCGACGCACAAGCATGCATGGAGTGTATGCATGGGGGATGGGGCGCATGCACAGGGGTGTGCATTGCATTTTGGTTCTGAAAAGGTTAGCCATCACTGGATCGGAGTAACTGATTCATTTATTGATGTGTGCCCCTAACATTTTCTTTGCTATTTTTTTCCTGCAGGATTGCAGGGGAACAGAAATTGTCCAAGTGTCTAAAACAGGATAAAAAGCCAATGCTAATTTGCTCCATCCCAGATCTTTAGGTAACACAGGACTGGAATAGGAGACCGGAAAAGATATGCCTAATATACAAGACAAATTGACCTATAAATTCTTGATTACATTTCTGCAACACACTTTTAAAATTAATTTCCATTCCTTTTTTGGAAAGTACTAAAAAGTAGTATTTTCTATTCCTGTACCAGCAGTAGTGTTTGATACAAGAGCATAGCCCAGCTAGCTACAAAATGTGGTTAAAATTTACCTTTACAAAGAGGGTAGAAGGGGTGACAGACTCCTGATTTTAACTTTTCCTTCATGACTTGGTTCATCTGTTGTGCTACACCATAATGTTTGGATTTACACCGTTTAGTTTGGATTTAGTTTACTGCAGAAGCTCAGCCTTAGGATATGACCCAGCATTTAAAATGACCCCAGTATGATCAGCACACTCACACAACTTTACTACAAAAGGACACATGTATCTTGATTTGTGGCTTCCCGATAAGAGTGTTTCTCAACCTTGTTCATTTGAAGATATGTGGACTTCAACTCGCCAATTTTTTTTACTTCATATGCATGCCAAGGTAGATTCCCCATCTGGCCATTTTTTTGGCCAAAGTAGACACATCAGCTTCTCTGTCCACTTAAAGTCTTGTCAACTGAGCTTGGACTTTCAATGGTGGTACTGCTTTCCAGAGGTGGTTGGTGAGCAGAGGGAAGGATGACTAGTTAAGGGTGTTTGTTTTGCCCACAGCGTAATGTAATGACACTTAGCACCTAACTGAATTTTAGAATCATCTCTTTAAATTAGTTAATATGGTAAGCTTCTCTGTATGGTTTGCCAATTGCACAGTGGCAGACAGTACAGTACTCCAGAGGGTTAACGTTATTGCCCAGGTCATTGGTTGCCCTCTCCCCTCTTTGGAAGAGCTTTATAGCTCCCACTGCCCTAAGAAAGTTCAAAACATTCTCAAAGATCCATCTTATCCTGGGCACCCTTTTTTTGAACTATTACCATCTGGCAGACAGTACAGGATAATAAAAACAAGGACAAATAAGCTGAAAACAGCTTCTATCCCAGGGCAGTAGCTCTTTTTAATTCTACTGTATAGTGCAGTTTGGGTGCAGTGTCAGGGGTTTTCAATTCAGTGCCTGGAGTGTGAAGGATGTGCGTTTGTCTTTATTTTCATGGTCATGATGTGCACTGAAGATGGTGTTTGACTTCATTGTACAAGGTGCAATGACAATAAAGTAAATTAACTAAACTAATTAAGCCACTATGAGAAAAGGCAGAAGTAGGGCGAGAGGAGGGACACTTCATATAAATTGTGTTGCCTCCTTCATTTTTCGTCCAACCACCACCCCCTCCTCCATATCCCATTGAATAATTTTCCAAGCATAATGATGGTCTATTTTTTTATAAAATGTTGAGTGTCCTAGCTTCTAAAATGGTGGTGCTAATTTTTCTTCCATTTGCTTGGAAAGACAGGAAGCCTGAAAGAGGGGAAGTTTCCCCCCAGTTCAAAATAGGAGAAATGGAAAGGGATTGCCTGTTACCTTGACAAAAAAAAATAAAAACTACATTTAAAGTTATTTCTGAAAATATATTATGCAGTATATAAAAAGAGAAATATATCCATTCAGAATTTGGGTTATTTTCTAGATTTCAAAGATAAAGTATGTGATACAACCCAGTTTTGCTAAATCTTCCGCCAGGAATTGAGTGAGTGACTCATTTTGACATACAACCAGTATCTCTTTCAGCTGTTTCAGAGGCTCAATTTCTAGCTTGTACGTTGAATATGTAAGCCTCACTGTCACAGATGTCCCTTGTAATTTTTACTTTCAGATAACTGAAATAAAAATACTTTTGGCTTTACCCTGCCCTCCTTTTGGATGCCAAGTAAAACCTTTTCCGGGGAGAAAAAATTGTGTATTCTCATTTGAGAACCTGAGCTGGCGTATTACACACATTCCTCCAGGAGTATCCACAGCAGCTTCTTCAAAGCGTATTGTCTCCATCTGAATTTTTCCACCACCCTAGTTTTAAGGAAATCAGGTGTGGTTCACTAAATGGCTCTAAATATTCCTAAATCAGGAATATTCTGATCTCTGGCCTTTCAATAGGGTTCCTCTTGTTCTGTTTCTTTCCCAGATTGCCTTGAACTAAACAGTTTTCTCGGGCAATTAATTCAGTGACATTTTCATGATAGCTACAGTTCTGCTTCTGCCAGGTCCTCATCGGGACAACAGTAATATTCCACAAAGCATATCTCTCCGTCTTCGTTCCTTATCATATATTGCAACGAAAGAAAACCTCGGTTGTCTGTCCGAATGGATACTTTGCAAGACAGAGCTAGTGCTTTAATTGATGGCTTGAGTAATGATATCTTGTATCTGTAAAAAGGAAAAACATAACATCAAGTATAACAAAGGTATATGCAGCTGCCACTGTCTGAGTTCAAAAACCCGCAATCCTACACAAACAGCATTACTAGGTGGGAAAAGTGGAATGCCATCCTTTCTTCTCATGCTTTGCTTTCAGTCCAATTTGCTCAGCATTTAAAATGAGCCCGATATGATTAGCACATTCATATAACTTTACCCTGGAAGGACTCACCTATCTGGTTTTCTGCCTTGCCTGTAAACAGTGTTTCTCAAACTCAGCAACTCGAAGATGTGTGGACTTCAACTCCCAGAATTCCCCAGCCAGCATGAGGAATGAAATCAAACTCCCACAGAAAACCACACTCCCAACCAAAACTGGCTGGACAAGCTACCACATATAAACAGGGAATATATAAACAGCAAACCCCACATCACTCACACATTATCCTAGTTGGGTAATGAAATGTCCAGAAAGCACCAAGGATGCCACAGATCAATCCTGAGGTGCATATATTCCATTTCTCTTTTCAAAAATATCTAAAATCTCACAGTATTGGACATCCTTGCTAGATTTCTCAATATCATTTCTGATTTGGGGTTTAAAATTTTTTTTTGACTGTGCAGGATGACATGTATGTATTCAAAACATTGCCAATCCTGCAACAAAAATTCCAATTAAACAATATTGATCACCTTTCTGGCCAGGGATATGCAGTCTAAGATAAATAGTAAGAGTTGTATGATACAAGTGGTCACTGTGATGCTTTGAAGGTAAATGCATTGGTGTAGCTCACCTGTTTGTTTGTGTTTCATTACAATGAAAGGCTTCAATAAGATCAGAATCTTTGGGGTAATCCAGGTGAGTGCTTCCAGCATTCCCAAAAGTAGATAATCTTAAGAAGAAAAGATGTACCAGACTGAATAAGAAAAATAGCAATATTGCATATGTAAACAGAGTATATGACAAAAGTGAGAAAACCTAATTTAGAATGTGTCATTAACACTCTAAATTACTGAAAAATTATGTCTGGCATCGAAGTCTTGAAAATATTAAATATTTTTGTCTAAGAGAAAGGAAGACAATGGCTGACTACTGCTGACCTCATTTTCATTTTGGGATTAGTAGGATTGAAGGAGCAAAATGAACTTAAGTCTTACAGAGTCATGTGACATGCATTATGTCCATTAAAAAATTAGCAAACAGTATAACAGCTAATTTTTCCCTTTTAAGTAGCAAGAAGAGTTTTCAAATGTTCAAGGATTCTTGCTCCTGAACCATGCCGGCATACAATTTCATCAATCTTAGTAATTTCTGTTTCCCACTAGTTCTTCTGCCATTATAACATATTTGTAGTGCTTTCCCTTTATCACTAAGGGAAGAGTGTTAAATTTCTGGTTCCTCTCAATCACATTCCAAAATGGAAAACAGGTTCCTCCCTGGTGCCTCTGCTCATGTCATGAGCCTCAGCACAACATCCTCTGAAGGCCTCGAAAGCATAAACATCTGCAAGACCAGCTGCAAAAAGGTTACTCATGCTGAGCTACTGACTTTTGGCAGCTCTCCAAAATCTCAAGCTGTAGCTTTACTACTGGCTAATTAGAGGTCCTTTTCAGCTACAATTTTCCACATAAATAATTGGGGTAGGGAGGAAGCCCTGGAATTCAATAGGACGTTTAGATAAGGGAAGGGGCTGCTTGCTGTGCTAGAGCATAATCAAGATTGAATTTCAAATATGCAAAAAAAACATTTAGCGTTACTTTCCATTTACTCATTTTATGCCACATGTTTGCACTGTGCTCAGGATCACAGTTGCCTGATTTTGAGCCATGATGATCAGACTAGAACAATTATTTCTACTACCTGAAATAAGGTTTGTCTGGAGACATTGTAATCTGCAGCACTTCACTGGTCATATCTAGTTCGGAAAACGCCTCTCGGAGTCCCTCTGACTGCAGGATAATTTTATTTACAACATTAGTACTGCAAAAGTCAAAATCGAGAATTTCTTCAGGTTCCTGAGTGTTGATTTTACATGCAGTCACCACCCCTCCTTCCTCCAGGTAAAGGGTTAGAGGATAGCCATATCCCTGATAACACATCCGAAGGGCTGTCTGAGTTCCTGAAATGGAAAAAAAAACCCATTATAATATTGCAATTTAACTATGCCTATTCATTAGAGCTGGGCAATGTTTAGATTTAAAGCAAAAAAGGAGGTTTTGAACGGAAAAGGCTTCTAATAAAACTCTGGAAAGCACTTGCATCTGTTGCCAGGATTGTGTGGCTGCTCTTCACAACTGCAACATGAGCCTGGAAAAATATGCAATTCAGGGTTTGCCAATAGCTGTACAAATATGGACCATAAATCCTCTGAAGCACCTTTCTGCCTTCAACTGTGAAGCCCCACATAATGGTCACAGGCTTCTTGGACTAGATCTCCACAATTTTCTTGGCAATTTTTTTTCAGAAGTGGCTTGCCACTGCCCACTTCTTAGAGCTGAGAAAGTGTAATTGGCCCAAAGTTGCCTTGTTGGTTTCATGCCTAAGGCGATAAAAATGCATGAGCTACACTGCAAAATGGCCATACTCCTTCCTGATCAATCCATCAGTAAAACTATGGAAGCAGATATTAGGCATATTGATATGGGCAAATATGAGACATTTTTAAATTCAATTCACAATTCCGGATAATTTTCACATAGTCATAAGAAATAAGTTGGCATCATTCAGTACAACATAAACTCACACAATACCTGGCAAAGAATTTGTTCCAAAGATGGTCAAACAGTCCAAAAGTACAGACAGATTGATTCTGAACATCACAGATTCTTCTCGCACTACAAATTCTTGGAAAATTCCGGCCTGTAAATTAACAATTCCAGAAACTATCAGACGAAGTAATATAAAAATGGCACTCTTACTTTCACACTGCAATCCGATGGTGTTTAACAAGAGATAGATCAAGCAGAAAATGTTTTATAAAACAACATATGGAATTGATAATTTGCAATAATACACAAAAGGGCAAGGCTGGGATGATTAAAGAAAGTTCTGTCAATGGAGTCCTGTCAATGCAGTCCTGTCAATGCATAGCAGGGCTGGAACAACCATTTATTTTCAAAATATCTTCTCTTTCATAAATACAAAATCTATTTTAAATTATAATATTTATTATTAAATGTATATCAAGAAATAGTGCTGGGATAACATTACACTAGATTCCATGACTCAACCACCTCAAAGTAGCTTAAAGAGTTTCCTCTGCTGGAAATAAGATATGCTGAGAGTACAGCAGGATTGTTTTCATTTATTAGAATACATCATTTCTTTTGGAAGTCTTATATTGGCTGTCACACACATTGGCCTATTTTTTTTTAGTCAAACTAAAATTCCTTGAAAGTCCACAGAAAAGAAATCCTGTGGTCTAACCTGAATGAAAGCATTGGCTTGCAAAGACTTTGCATTTTCCACCGTGACTTTGAGTCCATTTGATGTAGCGAAACAAGTAGCGTGGTCTTTGAAATGAATGGCTTTCAAAATATTGGAGAGGTTTCTGACGTTATCAAGAGTTGCTACCAGAACATTCTGCTCTTTGCCTGTTTCAGGCTGGGTTGAGAAGGGCATGGCTTCAAGGCTCTCTTGAAGCCCTCCTTGGAGAGCCAAAGAAAGAATCTGCAAATTCTGAACGAATGAACCTGTAAAAATCCAAACAAGGTTAGCTGAAACAGACATGACTCCATGCAGCACAATTCTTTTGAAGCAACTGTTATATTATCCTAAGATTCTTTTTATGCAGCAATTATACTGTATTCTAAGACTTTGTCTAGACTTGGCTCCCCCTCAATAAATGCCTTTAGTTTTCTAGTATGATTCTGATTGCTTATTTAGTATCCTATGACTATCATTAAGTGTTGTATCTTATGATTCTTGATGAATATATATATATATATATATATTTTGAGGAACTACCATTCCTAGATGTACTAATCTACAAAAGAACAGATGGCACACTGGGACACACCATATACCAAAAGAAAACACACACCAACCGCTACCTCAA
>BLBF01000010.1:14860312-14878474 GCA_015471245.1 Laticauda colubrina
AAAATACCAGAAGAAACCTAAATAACATACATACATACATACATACATAAATGCATACATACATACATCCATAAAATTCAGATGCTTGGCATCTGAAGTGGTTCATATTTATGATGGTTGCAATATCCTGGGACCGTGTGATCAGCTTTTGCGACCTGACAAAGTCAATGGGGAATCCAGATTCACTTAACAACCAAGTTACTAACTTAACAACTTGCAGTGCTTCACTTAACTGTGGCAAGAAAAGTCGTAAAATGGGGCAAACTCACTTTAATGAATGTTTCACTTAGCAACATAAAATTTGGGTTCAATTGTGGTCGTAACTCGAGGACTACCTGTATTATGGAAGGCTTTAATGCTCCTATATCCTACCTTTTGGGATGGTGTCTTTGGCCAAAGTAGTTCTGCCTATATAACCTGGGAAACTGCGGAGGGATTGATTGGTGAGTATCCTCCTTCAGTAGCAATTGTACATTTTCATATGATTGGAGGCTTCCTTAAGGAGTCTTGGAGTTTGGCTTTGAAAAGTATTTCTAAGGTTAGAGCAGTGTTTCTCAACCTTAAGATGAGTGGATTTCAACTCCCAGAATTCCCCAGTCAACATGAACTCTACCGATAAAAAATGCTAAGGTTAGGGCATGACCATGCGTAATTATTGTTGGGGGTTTTTTAATCTGTAAAACTGGGGACATTGGTTTGAGATATTGAAGCCTCTGCCAGATACTTTGTCATTCAGTACTGTTTTCTTTTACATGAAATAATTTATGAGCATATTTAACTTCTGCTTTGGTTGAATGGTTTAATTTGGTTTCTTCTTAACTGCTAATGCTAATATTTCTGTTTTCCAGGGTAAATGGAAGAACAAAGAGAGGGTCCTCATTTTTTCTTCCAGAGGAATAAATTTTAGGACAAGGCATCTAATGAAGGATTTGCGTACATTAATGCCTCATTCTAAAGCAGGTAGTTTATGATTCTACTTGTATTACCTGTCTTTTTAGTTAGGTGGTTATTATTTCAATTTATGAAAGCCTGCACAAATCTGTACACTAGGAATGATTAGTTTTTGAAAAGATATTGGAGTTGAAATAAAACTGAGTGAATAAGTAGTTATATAATTATACCTATTGTTGCCTCCTCTTAAAGCCAGGTAGCTTATGATTTTTCCTGCCCTTACAAATGTAAATAGCAGATGGTATGCTAAACAACATATGAATACAAAACACATCCCACTTTTGCAGACAGAAGTAGTAAGAAATAAATACATGGAAAAACTTGAAATAAACATTACCTATAAACTAAATGTGTCAAAGCAGTTATTCTGAATATTAATTTTTGAGGGAATCTTCAGTATCTGTAAAATAAATTCTATATTGTTGAAGTTTATAAGCTTAAAATATGTTTTCTATTTGTGTTATAGATACAAAAATGGACAGGAAAGACAAGCTATTTATCATTAATGAGGTAAGTTATGTAAATTTTCTGCGTTTTCCAAGTTATTGATTGTCCTGGAATGGGAATTTAATTCTAGCTTTTCCTGTGCCTAAAACTTTCCACTGTGCTATGTTATAAATTACAAATTTGAGGATTATCTAAAACAACATAAGTATCTGCACTCATAAAATTCTGTTTTATTCTAGTTATTAGATAAAAACAATGAAATACATTTCTTTGATCTGAATATTGTTTTTCTTACTTTATATAGGTCTGTGAAATGAAGAATTGCAATAAGTGCATATTTTTTGAAGCCAAAAAGAAACAAGATCTTTACATTTGGTGAGGAAAACTTATGCCTATATATTCCAATTATATCTAGACACTGTAACCTGTGCACTTTAACTCCCATGCTAATTCTGGAATTCTGGGAGTTGAAATCCAGTTTTTAAAATTGCCATAATTGCCTTGAGGATTGGATGTTCCTACTACTAAAAACAAGCCAAAACATCATTGTTCTAGTGTCAATTTGAAACTTGGCAAAACTGCAAATTTGGGGCACTTTCAGACATTTCTTGTCAAAAGTATTGTCTCTTTCATACATTCAATACATACCATAAGCCAGTTACTAAAAAAAATGCAATTATCAAAGAAATGCTAATATTTTTTCTAACCATCTTCCATAATTCTTTTAGGCTTTCAAATGTCCCCCATGGACCATCAGCCAAGTTTTTAGTCCAGAACAGTAAGTACAGCCACCTAATGAAATACCTTCTAATACAATCATTATGTTTTAACTGCCTCCAAACAATCCACAAAAAATATGTTTGTGGTAATTATGTCAGTCATTTGCAAAAATTAGTCTTGTAGACTGTGATCAGCTGCTATACTGTTCTGTTCTTTTAAACTTCTTACCCACCTAGCAGATAGTATATTCTCAATTGTTCTTAATATCATTACAGTTCACACATTGGCTGAGTTGAAGATGACTGGAAACTGTTTGAGAGGCTCTCGACCTGTTCTTTCTTTTGATCCAGTAAGAATAAACTTGTAGTTGTGGGGCTACTTTCCTTTATGGTTTATAATTCTCGTACTTTTCTCCTTATCCCTAAACTTTATTGTTTATTTCCTAGGTTTTTGACCAGAAACCACATTATGCTTTGCTGAAAGAGCTATTTATTCAGGTTTGTATATATTTATTATTCCTAAGGGACAAGCTTCCATCTGTAATGTGTTTTCATTTGGAATCCTTTGATCAGGATTTTATATACATGATTAAGGAGCAAAGTTTTGTTAGACTTGTGTATAGGTTGCCAAGATCTCATGCTACTTCAGTAGAAACGGCATATTATACATTACTATTAGTCTCTGTAAGACTCTGTCCACAAGGAAATACAATAGCAAGACCTGTAGAATTCAGCTGAGATTTTTGTTTTCCATACTTTACCTCCACTTCTGTGAACATATTTGAACTAAGTGTGTTGTAATTCATTTCTTCAGTGCCTCCGAAATGTAAAAACGTTGACATCATGCTCTGACATCAAGAATGACCTGGATAAAAGTTACGATGAAGTTGCCTTCAACAAATATGAAAGAAAGTAGAGTCTCTGTATTATGAAAACACATACATACATACATATATATATATATACATATATATACACACACACACACACACACATAAATGTTTTTTTAAGCTTTCGCGGGTACTTACATGTGTGCTGTTTAGCTTCCTTCGGGTATTATCCCATGTCATTGTAGTGCTGTTAAAGTTGTAGCAACGTTTCAGCAGAATCCGATCTGCCATCATCAGGCTTCTGTATGGATGTGGGTCTCACAGCTCCTGGTTTCAAATTCGAGGCTGGTCCATTCTGATTGGCTAGGAGCCTGGGTCTGTGTTCATTGGACTTGGAGTTTGATTGATTGGTGTTTCTGGTTTCTTCTGTCTGTTTTGTGGCTTTGATTGGCTGGCAACACTCTGTTCTTGTGTTGGAGGCTTTCAGTGCAGCTTGGCTTTGTGTGAAAGGACAGCTGCTATTCATTAGCAAGCTGGGTTTCACCTGGGTGCCTGGTGGGGGGGTGTTTGAGTTGGAGGCATCAGAGGGAGTCTGTCTGTGCTCAGGTGTTTGTCTGTTTTGTGGTGTGGAGATCTTTCTATTTGAGAGTTCAGGCTTCCAAATGATTGACAGTCTGCTGGAATCATTTCTTCTGTTCATGCTTTCAGGTCTTTTTTCAATTTCTATGGCTTCTCTGATGATTCTGTGGTTGGGGTTTTCTATAGTGGCTAGAGTTTTAGTGCCATTGAAGTTGATGTTGTGACCTGTGGTTTTCATGTGTTGGACTAGTGAGGAGGTGTGTTCCAGCTTTTTTACTGCATTTTTGTGTTCATCTAGGCGGGTACTTATTCTTCTATTGGTCTGTCCAATGTATGTGGCCGGGCATGATGTACAGGGAATTTCGTATATGCCTTGGTTTTCCAGGTCAATTTTGTCTTTGGGGTTTCTCAGGATGGCTGCTATTTTTTTGTCTGTTTTGAAGGCAGTCTTGATGTGATGCCTGTGTAGTATCTTACTGATTTTATCTGTAGTACCTCTTATGTAGGGCAAGACAGCTGTTCCATAGGTCTGTTGGTCTTCTAGGTCTCTGTTATGTCTTGGTGTGTTTTTGTGGATCAGGTTGGTGATTTTGTTTTTTTGTTTTTTGGTGCTGTGGTGGGTTATTGGGACAGCACCTGAAACAACTAGTATACAACGTTTCCAACAGAGAACTCAACAAAACAGAAACAGATGTCCTATCCAAAGGATTCAATTATGCCATAGCACCCCAAAAAATCCCAACAGAATCCATCATATGTGTAGTAGAATCCAGCCTAACCAAATTAAATACAGATGAAGCTGACAGAATAAGACACCAGGTTACTCACATCTTATGCACAACGAAACCACCAAAAAATAATTTGCAAAAAGATGAATTCAGAGTGTTACAAACCCTGAAAAATGATAACAGCGTAATAATACTCCCAGCAGACAAAGGAAATGCCACAGTAGTAATGGACAGAAAAGACTATGAAACAAAATTGACAGACCTACTCCAAGACTCCACATACAAACCTATAAACAGACCCAACCACATATCTAGAAAAATCAACCAAGAAGAAAATTATAACCAGCCACATAAGCAAAGAAATCCAACAGACGATCATCCCAAGAGAAAAATCTTCTAGATGCCCCAAATTATACGGCCTCCCAAAAATACACAAAGAAGGCATACCTCTCAGACCCATAGTCAGCTCCATAGGAGCACCATTACAAAACCTAGCTGAATACTTAGCAAAACAACTACAGCCCCATGCTGAAACCGCAGCTTCATATGTACAAAACTCATACCACTTCTTAGAAATGATCAAAGATCTACACGTAGAACAAGAAGATCTGCTTGTAAGTTTCGACGTGGTTTCGCTATTCACTCAAGTCCCAATAAAAGAAACTCTTGAAATCATCAAAAATAAATACCAACCAGCTAAAGACCTCATGGAACGAACAGAACACTGCCTAACCAATACATATTTCATATACAAAGGACAAAGATACAAGCAAATTGAAGGAGCCCCTATGGGATCACCACTGTCACCCGTCATTGCAAACCTGTTCATGGAAGAATTCGAATCCAGAGCCCTGGCTAATGCCACCCACAAACCCAAACTATGGCTAAGATACATCGATGACACATTTGTGATTTGGCCCCATGGAAAAGAAAACCTAAACAATTTCCTAACACACCTAAACAACACACACCCCAAAATCAAGTTCACCATGGAAACGGAAATAAACAAACAACTACCATTCCTAGATGTACTAATCTACAAAAGAACAGATAGCACACTGGGACACACCATATACCAAAAGAAAACACACACCAACCGCTACCTCAACGCCCAATCCCACCACCACCCAGCACAGATAAATTCTGTAGCGAAAACCCTAATTACCAGAACCAAATGCCTGGCAGATAAGACACATATAAAGACTGAACTATGCACCCTGACTGAAGTATTGACAGCCAATGGCTTCCACAAAAACAAAATCACCAACTTGATCCACAAAAACACACCAAGACATAACAGAGACCTAGAAGACCAACAGATCTATGGAACAGCTGTCTTGCCCTACATAAGAGGTACCACAGATAAAATCAGTAAGATACTACACAGGCATCACATCAAGACTGCCTTCAAAACAGACAAAAAAATAGCAGCCATCCTGAGGAACCCCAAAGACAAAATTGACCTGGAAAACCAAGGCATATACGAAATTCCCTGTACATCATGCCCGGCCACATACATTGGACAGACCAATAGAAGAATAAGTACCCGCCTGGATGAACACAAAAATGCAGTAAAAAAGCTGGAACACACCTCCTCACTAGTCCAACACATGAAAACCACAGGTCACAACATCAACTTCAATGGCACTAAAACCCTAGCCACTATAGAAAACCCCAACCACAGAATCATTAGAGAAGCCATAGAGATTGAAAAAAGACCGGACAGCATGAATAGAAGAGATGATTCCAGCAGACTGTCAATCATTTGGAAGCCTGCACTCTCAAATAGAAGATCTGCATGCCACAAGCCAGGCAAACACCTGGGCAAAAACAGACTCCCTCTGATAGATCCAACCCAAACACCCCCCCACCAGGCACCCAGGTGAAACCCAGCTTGCTAATGAATAGCGGCTTGCTAATGAAGAGCAGCCGTCCCTTCACACGGAGCCAAGCTGCACTGAAAGCCTCCAACACAAGAACAGAGTGTTGCCAGCCAATCAAAGCCACAAAACAGACAGAAGAAACCAGAAACACCAATCAATCAAACTCCAAGTCCAATGAACACAGGTCCAGGCTCCCAGCCAATCAGAATGGACCAGCCTCAAATTTGAAACCAGGAACTAACTCTATACAGAAGCCTGAGGATGGCAGATGAGATTCTGCTGAAACGTTGCTACAACTTTAACAGAACTACAATGACGTGGGATAATACCCGAAGGAAGCTAAACAGCACACATGTAAGTACCCGCGAAAGCCTAAGAAAACATATATATATATATATCTCCTGACTTTGTGATAACAATTTATGTATTCAAACTATTTTAATAGCAACAAATTGACCAGACTGGAATGGAATGTGTGATCTTTATGATACCCATCTGGGACTATGATTGCATTAATCATTCAGTGCTCTCATTTCTCTTGACCAGATCTTTAGTACTCCACAGTATCATCCCAGGAGTCAGCCTTTTGTAGATCACGTTTTCACCTTCTCCATCACGGACGAGAGGATCTGGTTTCGAAATTATCAGGTTACTTCCCATTTTACTTACGGGTGCTAGTCAACAATAGCGACAGGAACCTCTGAGTTCCTGTCCTCTGAGAAAGAACAGGACCATAGAGTTCCAACCCAGAAGAGATTAAATGGTTATTTTTTTCAAGTTATTTTTTCCTTCACTAGATTAGCTTTGGATGATTTATGTATATTTTTAAAACCCTTCATTAAAATTGATCAGGTGATGTCAACAGCAAAGCCAGGAATCTGAATTTGGTAATGATATATGTTACAATGGTGCATTGTGGTACAATAACAATTGTGAAAACCATCCTAGGCAAGCTCTGAGTTTGCCTACTTCTCGGGTTGTTGTTTTTTTGCACATTTATTTATTTAGCATATGGCAAATACATAGACGTCATTCAAGGACAGGGTGGTCTATGTTGAAAAAAAACAGACATTGGATTGATGGGCATTCGGACACATTGTGATGGATATTTTTGTCAAGGAGCACCACAGTCATACTGATGGGTAGAGACAACCTACTTAAACAATGAGTCCCAGCAGACACCATATTGGGTATGGATCCTGTTCAGAGTTGACCAATGCTGGCAAGGAAATTCAAAATCTGGCACCTTTTGTGTAGGGTCATCTACATAATTACCTGTATCTGGGTGTTCAGCAGCCCATTTGGCTTTCCACTGTGTGTTGATGTCAAAGTTGTTAGATAGCTGTTGAGCGAGTGCCAGAAAGGGCTTCCTTGATTTAAGCCTGCCAGTTGATAGATGAGGAAGATCAGCGTGCAAATGAAGACATAGGTTTCTCATACTTTTGTTCTACTCCTTCACTAAGGCTTCCGGCCTTTGTAGAGCTGGTGGTGAAATGTAGCTCAAGAAGGGGAGCCAGCAAGTAGGAATAAATTTTATGCAGCCGCTTATGATCCTTATTTTTTCCAACAGAACTGGAAGAATTGTTTTCTTTCAGATTAATTAAGTTTTTTTTTTCAGTTTCTCATTCTGTACAGAGACAAATTGTGAAATTTAATTGAAGTTTAATGAAAAATAAAAATTCCATGATTTCTTTTTCAAAGACACAGTAATTAACTAGAGCTTGGAATTTATTTATTTTATCAAATTTGTATGGTGTCAAATCTCAATATATAATGGGAAAGTGCATTTACACAAACTTAATTGTTGACGATGCAGTGTTAAAAGGAAGAACACAAAGTTTGAACTTAAAGCTTGCTCTAGCTGATCTGTATGACAATGGGTCATATAAAGTATAATGGTTACATCGCCACTGAATCATATTTCAATTTCATGCTGCAAGCAATGGCTTTCTCTTCCAGTGATAATTTTCCACTTACCTCCTAGTTTTCAGGGTTTTTTTTTCCTGGGTCAAGAAGAGATGGATTAAAGCTCGGGTGCTCAGGTTATAAAAGTCCTTAAACTCCTGTATAATAAAACCAGAAGATTTGGGTATACTGAGGTTGAAGGTTCTGGAAAAAAAATAGGTGATAAAAAAGGGCATCTAAGCACCTACATCAAGGCTGTCAAACTTCCAGTCCATGGCCAGGATGCATCACGCGCTGGCCACGCCCACACCCAAAGGGGAGGAAAGTCCAGATATATCATGTGATACCATCATGATGTGAGTTTGACACCCCTGATTTGCATTAAGTATATACACCGTGCTTCAAAGTTCTAATCAGAATAAAATGTTAACACATTGGATCAAATGGTGCTAAGTACTTTGATTCCAAATGCCAAAACATACCATTTTTTTCTTCTGTTGCAGATCATAGAGGACGATGGAGCTCTTGTTGAAATTGGGCCTCGTTTTGTCCTGAACCTTATCAAGATCTTCCAGGGCAGCTTTGGAGGACAAACCTTGTATGAAAACCCTCATTACCAGTCTCCAAATATGGTAATACTCTATTCTTGTTTTCATTATTGGTTAGATAACTCGGGCCTTTTTTCTTAGGTTCTTGAAGTGGTTTATGCAGAAGGAGAAGGGAGGACAACTGCCTTCTCCAGCATAAAATGGTGTATTAAAAAGGTTGGGTTGAGAGAGTAATTGGTTCAGTTGTCTTCCAACAAGCTTTCCTGGCTGACGCTGGATTCGAACTGGGCCTTCACACTTAGTGTCATTCTGTCTCACACTTACTGCAACTTGGCTGGTTACCCTGGTGGCTGTGACTGCACCATCTCAAACCATTAATAAAAATATCCCTATTTTGTTATTTTCCCCAATATTCTATTGTGCTGGGTTGTCTCTTAATGACTGTTGCACTTGCCCAATAGTTCATCTTAGGTAGTTTCCTTGGTCTTTATTTAAAAGGCGGTGATTCCTTTGCATGCTATATATATCCAAAATATATTATATATGGAAGCTGCTGCATCAATTTCAGTAGAGTCTTGTAAACTGCTGGCTGTTGGCTCACAGTTACTTCGAGTCAAGCTCAAGATACCTGAAACAAGAATTCTGTTGATTATTGATCTTGTCAGATTAACTTGTTACATTTTTCTTACACTTGATATTCTGTGCACTTAAAGTACTCTGCACAGAAATGTTTGTGCAAATGTGCTTTGCGTGGACTAGAAATGTGTACATTTGTACAAGTTTATTTGCAAAACTATAAATGATGGCTCCATACTAAAATTATAAAAATAAGTTTAGATCAGTGGTGGGCCGTGAGAAAATTTTGGTGGGCAGCAGAGAAATCTCACCCCAAGAGCACCCTCCCAAAGCAATTAATCCAGGCTGCACAGAAACACAAGGCTACGCCACCCATGTGGCCTGTGGGAACCTTCCCTGCCTATTCACTCCTTACCTGGCAAACTTGCCTGCTAAATTGCTATATTTACTTTTTCCGACCATCAGCTGTTCTGCTGTGCGGGGAGATTTAGATTAGCTAGGAAGCAGGAAATGGTTGGATTTCTTGCTTTCTAGCTAGTCTTTAGATCTTCGGCTCTGCTTTTAAGCCCAGCTGAACTTCCCTTAGGAGTGAAGGTTCTATTATTCAGTGCAAACTCACAACAAGCAAATTTTATGTGACAGACTGAGCTAGTTGATAGCAGATAAGATAGATCACTGAATGATTTTGTGAGCAACTCAATCTGCCTGCCTGCTTTGCCTGATTTTGGGTAAAAGTTACTCTTTTTTTAATAAAAAAATCAGTATTTACATATATGGTGCATTGTGAGTTAATTTTGTGAGTTTGCTTGCAAGCAAATTTTATGTGACAGAATTAGCCAGTGGCTGATAGATAGATCTCTGAATGAATCTGTGATTCTGTGAGCAACTCAATCTGCCTGCCTGCTTTGCCTGATTTTGAGTAAAATTTGCTTTTTTATTAAAAAATCAGTATTTATATAAATATTATAATATTTACATACAAGCCATGCCCAGACAGTCACATGACCACCAAGCCATATCCACAAATTAGGCCATGCCCACAGAACCGGTTAGTGGTCCCTGGGATTTAAAATTATGAGTTTGGTGATCCCTGAGGTCCAAAAGGTTGGCGATCCCTGGTTTAGATTGACCCCTATTACTAATTAGGAACAGTGCTCAGTCTTTAGTATCTTGTTGCACTTTGTGATGTAATTTCAATGTCTAGACCTTTGATGGACATTCATGTTCATTATTTGATATAGCAAAGAGCATAAGACTATTAAGTTGCATAATTGCATGGTTTTAGATAATACGCCCAAAAGTGATGTAATACAATCCCTTTAGATATTAGAACTGGAGATCCAAGTTCAAATTTATCCTCAATATGGAACCCATTGGGTAGATTTGAGACAGCCAGTGCATCTCTTAGTTCATTCTTATCTCACAGGATCATTACTGTGGAAAAAAAGAACTTATATAAACTATCTAAATTCCAGGACAAATGATGAAATATCAGTCAATGCAAGTTAATCATTAAAATTTCTGGAAACTGAAACTGGTAAGGAGAAACTGATGGCAGATATTATTTGCACATTGGGGGCTCTGATTCTACCCCTGGAACATTCTGGTTCAGTTGCACAAAACTATCTGAAGTGTTGCAGAGCTTTTTCAGTTGCCATAAAAAAAAACCCTGGAACTAGCTAGACTAGGGATCTAACTTGATTTATGCAGTTTTTTGATGACTTATAGTATGCATGGTAATTTGCTTTTATTATTATTACAGCATCGTCGGGAATTAAGACTGGCCCTAGTTGCTAAATTTAGAGAAAAACAAAACATGAAACAGTTTCAGAAATTGAAGAGTAAGGAAGACCCAGCACTCATTCCTAAAGATCCCACCGAGGAAGTTTTTGAAACACCAGCTGAAGAAAAGCCAATGGAGATCGAACTAGTGAGGCCAGAACCAAAAAAGAGTTTGAAAAAGAAAAAAAAGAAAGTACACCAACGACAGAGGAAGTGGAAGAAAAAGCTTGGCAGAAGTGGAGTACAGAATTAGAACTTTGAAATAAAGATGGAGATTAACTTAACTTTATAGTACGGGAGTCTAAATCAGTTACTACGCTACTTTTCTAATCAAGTTATCTACTGTAGTATCACCTGTAATCACTTATTGGCTGGTCTTAAATATTTTTACAAAAATAATTGGATTTTCTTGCTTTTTTACTTAAAAATGGAAGATGGTGATGGGTATAACAGGGTTAGAGAGAGCCAGTGGCTCCAATATGTCTTAGATTTGCTTTGGGATAAAAAATAGCCCACGAGAACAAACAAATCTACTGTTTTAATCTACTGTTTGGAAAAATAAACTCAAGTCAGCTGAACTCAGAAATCACCCACTCACAGTTTCCAATAGTTTAATAACTGAAATGCCTTCTCAGTCGGAAGACTAACAGTTTATGAAACTAGTATGTTTTCTGCATTTTTTGCTGTAGATGTCCTACAGTAATTCCTACCTGAAGATTCATGATAACTTTTAATCCTGTATTATAGAGCTTGTTTACTTCTTATCAGTGAGGGAAAACATTTTTGTTATTAATAGCCGGAGGTAAAATTTTATAGATACATGTATTCAACTAAGATTCTTCAGTCTATGGAATGTTTTCCTTGTATTCCATATCATTTACAATTTTGGATATACTGCATCCCAATTGCTTTCTTATTTAAAAAAAAGGACAAAAAGTACAGGCTCGGTGTATACAGTTGGGGTTGGCTTGCTTTAGAAGTCATTATGAATAGATGCTTTGAAATGCACAGGAGCACAGCACTTTAAAGCAGTTCTTTTTTTTCTGCATGAAAAATGCAAATGTTTGAATGAGAATTGAGAAAATACAAACTTGCTTTAAAGAAGTAGTGTACTCCTTTGCTTATTCAAATAATTTGAGCTATTCACAATCCTGTAATACTTTACTGCTTTAACCAACAACTAATATTGGTTGGTTCAATAGCCACTGCCAAGCAATTTAAACTCATGGATGTAATTTCTTGTGTTACAACAGTTTTCTCAGCATTGACATTGCTTAATTTTTGAAATATTAAATTGGAGGGGCTAGATTTTTCTTACCTTTTTAATTCCTGTTGTATTATTTGTCAATCAACTGAATAATTACAAAATTAATCATGTATCCTATAAGCGCACATGGTGCATATGTTCAATATTCCTTGCCTTTTCTGCTAAAATACATTGTAAAGCAGGTGATGGAACTGCTCAATTTCTAACAGTCAAATAGGTTAGACTAGTCAGAAAGAATTAGTGATTCAATTTCTGCACAAGGTGTTCATCTCCAGAATCTTAAGAACAAGTGTTGGGGAGGGGGGGGGGGTTGAAAGGATCACTGATGTTGGCTTTTTATTTTTTGTTTTTGTTGCTTGCTGCCACATACATAACATTTACCAACTAGAAAGATGGCCTTGCTTTCAGTGAAATTAATTTTATGCACAAAATGAGCGCTCGGTATCCAGTGTCCTTGGTGCAACACTACAGAAATACAGGCAGTGGTTGACTTTACAAATCACAATTGAACCCAAAATTCATGTTGGTAAGTTGAACATTTGTCAAGGGAGTTTTGCCCCATTTATAAACCTTTCTTGCCACAGTTAAGTGAGTCATTAGTAACCATTTTATTCAGTGAATCTGATGTCCCCAGATTTTGCTTGTCAGAAGGTGGTGGGGGTGGGAGTTTCACATGACCGGCGACACGTAACCCTTCATGAATCGATTGCCGAGCATCCAAATTTTAATCACGTGCCTCAACGGTCGTAAGTGTGGAAAACGGTCCCAAGTGGCTTTTTTTTTTTTTTTTTCAGTGCCGTTTGCAACTTTGGTCATTAAGTGAGCGGTTGGAAGTCGCGGGGGTACCTGCGGTGACGGATCCGCGTGGCAGTTCCGATCCGGCCCACCCTCGTTTTGATCAAGAGGCAGAGGCGGCTTCGAATGAACCGGCTCCAAACGCCGCCCCTTCCCGGCCAAAGCGACCCCGGAACGTTCCCGTTCCGACGCTCCACGCCATCGAAACCTCCTCCTCCTCCTCCTCCGTTCCATCCTTTTCCCACGGAAGGCCTTCCCGCGCCTGCCCTCAGATCCGCCTCCCAGTCCGGCAGCCAGGAGGAGGCTCGGCCGGGATCCGGCCTACTTCTTCCGGTCCTTCCCCCTTTCCTCCGCCGGCTGTCGTCCCTGCGATCCTCGCATGCCGTTGCCGGCCGGCGGGCGAGTCTCTGGGGACGCCGAACATGAGGTGTCACTACGAAGTGCTGGGGGTGAAACGCGACGCGTCCGATGAAGACCTCAAGCGAGCCTATCGGAAGCTGGCCCTCCGCTGGCATCCAGGTATTCCCCCGGCCGGAGCCCGAAAGCGGGTTTTTCCACGCCGCCCGAGGCCTGCTCCGACCTGCCTTTCCAAGGGCAATATTCTCGAAATGTTTCACCCAAGTGGGTGGAATAAAACCATGGGCAACAGCTCGATGTTGGGCAGGATGGAAACTGTAGTCCATCAGGGTGATGTCAGTGATCCACTGCCATGATAGGGAGTGGAGGCAGCTCAAGCCACCGTCAGCCATGGAAACAACCCCCTTGTCCGGTCACTCTCTTCCTTAGCCCAGCCTACACCTTACAGGGTGGCCGTTGAGTGGTATGGAAAAATAGGAGAAGGTGTTTCCTTGCTACATTGAGCTCCTGAGGGGACAAAAAAGGTAATAATAGTGCAGGTAGTCTTCGTCTTGAGCTCAAAATTTATGTTGCTAAGTTGAGACATTTGTTTAAGGGAGTTTTGCCCCATTTTACAGCTTTTCTTGCCACGGTTGTTAAGTGAATCCCTTGCGGTTGTTCAGTTAGTTAACCAGGTTGTGAAGTGAATCTGGCTTCCCCGTTGACTTTACTTATCAGAAGGTCGCAAAAGGGAATCGTATGACTCTGAGACACAGTCACCGTCATAAACTTGAACCAGTTGCCAAGCATCCGAATTTTGATCATGTGACCATGGGGGGAATGCTGCAGTGGTCGTAAAGTGTGAAAAATGGCCATGTCACTTTTTTCAGTGCCGTTGTAACTTTGAACAATCACTAAATGAACTTGAGGACTACCTGTAATAAGTTAAACTGGGATGCCATTCCACTCAATGACTCTGGGTGACTCACAAAACATACTGATGCTATAAAGATAAATACTGTGGAAATTACTGCTTATGACAACAATTGACCCCAAAATTTATTGCTGCTAAGTGAGAAATTTGTTAAGTGAGTTTTGCCCCATTTTACAGCTTTCCTTGCCACATTTGTTAACGGAATAACTGCAGTTGTTAAATTGGTAACACGGTTGTTAAGTGAATCTGGTTTCCCCCTTGTGGAAACCAGACTGTGGGGATGCTGCAATGGTCACAAATGTGAAAAACAGTAAAAAGTGGCTTTTTTCATGGTCATTGTAGGAATGAACTGTTGTAAGTTGAGGGCTATCTTTATAGATATTTGGAAGGCACACAGCTGGAAAAAATTACTTGGTCATGAGAGAAAGAACCTCAAAGAGACTGAAATCCTCTCACTTCCTTTCCCCTCCTTACCTGTGAATTAGTGCAAGCTGAAAACAATTAACAGTTTGTTTCCCTGATTTGATTAAGAGCAGTTTGTCTGAGGAGATTCTCAATCATATAGATCAGGGCTGCTCCAAAGATGCCTTTCTTTCTTTCTTTCTTTCTTTCTTTCTTTCTTTCTTTCTTTCTTTCCCTCCATCCCTTCTTTCCTTCCTTCCTTCCAAAAAGGCTACTGGACTTTGTTGGTTTTTTTTTTTCCTTTGAAAACATTTCGCTTCTCATCCAACAAACTAATATCTTGGTGCTCAGAGTTCAGAAACAATATTTCATAATATGTATTGGTTGCTAGCCGTATATCCGACCCAGTGCTAGTTCAGTACTTTTAACCACTCACTATCTCCCACTGTGCTAAGCTTTTAAAATGAAATTTAGTGTAGTATTTGGATTTTTCTATTATATCGACCAATATAATAGAATATCATATCATATATATGTATGTATGTACATACATAGGTATATGAGCCGCACTGGCACAGTGGTTAGAATGCAGTACTGCTGGCTACTTCTGCTAATTTCCGGCTGCCTGCAATTTGGCAGTTGGAATCTCACCAGGTTCAAAGTTGACTCAGCCTTCCATCCTTCCGAGGTCCGTAAAATGAGGACCCAGATTGTTGGGGGCAATAGGCTGGCTCTGTAAACCACTTAGAAAGGGCTGTAAAGCACTATTAAGTGGTATCTCAGTCTTAAGTGCTGTTGCTACACACACACACACACACACACGCTTTTTGATTTTAGGTGTATTCTGCCTTTACTTACTTTTCAAGGCAACAAGGCAACTCAATGAAGCTTGATTTCTGGTGTTCAAATGGAGCCATCCATATGCCATGGAATGAAAGTAGCTTCCTATTAATATTTTCTGGAATGCTTTTTTTTTTTGGCTTCCCAATTTAGCCCATGAATGAATAAATAAATAAATAATAAATCTGGGATTTATTACGATATTAGTATACAAATTCTATCACAGGTAAGCTAGTAAATCAACAGCCTGATTGTTTGTATTGGTGCTCTTGTTAATTAAATCCCAGCCGGATATCCATAAATAGTTTGGTTATGAATCATTTTCATGGGGTCATAATAGGTGTGTCTGGCAGCAAGGCTTTGTTTGCTTCTTAAATATAATTTCCATTTAATACCCGCCTGACCATAGAAAATCCTTTATATGATTATTCAAAAACAAATCCTGTTGACCCAGATAAGTAATTTTAAAATTGCAGCCTAAAGGTAAAGAAAATAATAAGGCTTGTAACAGCAGTTCAACTGCTGGCCTTCCCTGCAACTCTTTTATTGAAATATAAATTAATTGTATGTCATGCCTTAATGCCACATTACCTTTTATTGTCTTCTGTGTACAGTATGTGCTTCATCATATTCATAGTACTGTTCAGCATGCATTAATCCTGAATGCATTGATTTTTAAATCCTCAAATAGCAATCAGGTCTGGACAATTATCTAAAAAGAAGGCATTAGATGCCTTCTTTTGTGTGCAGTTGAATATATTGCAGCAAATGAATGACAAACCAATTAGTATCATTTTTAGGGATGCAAATGCATATTAGACTCTGTCTTAATAATGCAATATTATTAATAATGAATATTTTTTATTCATTCATTCATTCATTTACTTATTTTTCTGAGCATGTCTCCATACCATTGAAATTTATTGGTGGTTTATCTCTGAATAAAGATCATGGTCATCTCTATATACCAATGGCAAACTCATTCACTGCAATTGTAGCCTTTTATCTACCAAAATATGAGCAAGATCCAAAACTCTTTTGAAGGGTGGAAAAACCAGTCCACTGAACACAGAGCTTGCCCAGTAAGTAGAGAATATTGGTTGAATTGTTTAAAAACTCAAATCTTAGCAGGAAAAGAAGTGGAATATCTTGAAAAGAGCAAGGCTTGCTAAACTCCTGATCAACAGGATACTGGAACATATTGTTGCACATACTATAGTTATTATTTCATTCTGATCTTAAGCATTTTTTTTTTGGAATTAGATTCTATTGGAATTGACAGAGTTTATTTCCAAATAAATTTGATAGTAGCCCTTAATGTGATATTCAACTGAAGTCTAATGGGATGTGCTAGAGCCATATAGGTTGGAAATATGAACCAGGAATTGTGTTTTTATATTGGTTTCTTAACATCTGATAATCACAAATAGATTTCTCAAGACTCATGGTGGTGGGGTTGTTTCTGTTTTGGGATGAATTGATTAGACTCTGCTTCATTGACATTGCAGATAAAAATCTAGACAATGCAGAGGAAGCAGCAGAACAGTTCAAATTGATCCAGGCTGCATATGATGTGCTGAGTGATGCACAGGAGAGAGCATGGTAAGTTTTGCCTTCCATTCAAATCTTTTTCACTTGGGATGAAAGCTTGACAATGGTTAGAGGTTAACCAGATTTTTTTTTTTGGCCATAATTTTTAGTTAAGTTTCATTATAAAATAAAAATATAGGAAAAAAATTAATAAAACTAAAAGAGAAAAGTACAAAAAAAAAAGAAAAAAGTGGTGACTGACTTTTTTCAGTGCATTAAAATACACAAAGACAACATTTCACAATATTTCAAGCTATTTCTATAGTAATAAAATCATTCCCATCACCAAAATCTAAAATCAAACTTTCATTCCCCCCCCCCCCAGTTTCGAGCAAAACATCCAGAAACTGTTTCCAAGTAGAAACAAAACTCAAGATGTTCTTCTCTTTAAGGCTAGGTCACACTGGCCGACGGATGCAAAACGTATGCAAAAAGGACACAGCGGACGAGCAAAATTTCAGGGGTGGCTCCATCCGTTGTTATCCGCTCTCAAAAGTGGCAGAAATTTGCATAAACAGAACGGAAAGGAATGGACGGGGGAAGTACGTAGCGAGGATGTTAAGCGGATGTTCATAGGAAGCCTAGCGGATGGAAGTGGATGATATATCCGCAGGGCTTCCGGGGGAGAATAGCAAAACAGACGCGTAGCGGAAGGAGCGGATGCGTAGCGGATGATGCGGATGCATCACGGACGCTTATAGGATGCATAGCGGATACGTAGCGGATGCAAAGCGTTCACTGCGCATGCGGGGAGGATGAATTGCGTCAGGTCCGTGGATATAAAAGGATGCAGCTTTCAAGCAGTCACCATTCAGAGGAAAGACCTGCTGCCAGAGACATCTTGAAAGAACACCATGGTTCGTCAGTCAGGGAAGAAGAGAAAGCCTGTGCCTACTCCTGCCAGCCCTGGCAAGAAGGACAGAACCACCATCCCACCCCCTGGCGCTGACTCTGAAGCTGCTGGTGCTGCTGGTGTTGCTGCTGGTGTTGCTTCTCCTGCTGGTGCTGCTGGTGCTTCTCCTGCTGGTGCTGCTGGTGCTTCTCCTGCTG
>BLBF01000010.1:14878484-14893494 GCA_015471245.1 Laticauda colubrina
TGCTGCTGGTGCTTCTCCTGCTGGTGCTGCTGGTGCTTCTCCTGCTGCTGCTGGTGCTTCTCCTGCTGCTGCTGGTGCTTCTCCTGCTGCTGCTGCTGTGGTGGACCAGCCCCAAGGCCTCAAAGCCCTGCTGCTGAAGGCCCTGAAGCCCCTGCCAGAGGGAGGAAGAGGCAAGGCAAGGAGAAGGGAGAGATGAAACAGTACTCCATTTCCGAGGACCATGAGGAGGTGCTGGAATGGCTGAGGGAGAACGAGTACTTGTGGAGAAAGCTCCACAGACTCTATCGCGACACCAAGAGAAAGCAGGCAGCGTGGAGAGACAAGGCAGAGAGCCTGGGCTACACTTCAGATGTACTCCTGGGATGGTGGAAGCACATTCACACCTGGTATGGCAAGCTGCACCTGAAAAAATCTGGCCAGGCCGCTATCAAGCTCACTGACCGGGAGATGTATGTCATGGCCAAGTGCAGCTTCCTGGAGGGTGAGATCCACCACCGAGGAGCAGCCCCTCTGTCAACCCTCTCCCTCAGACAGCCCAAAGAGAGCCACTCCTCTTCCAGCCAGGAGACAGCTACCGTGTCCAGAGACCACCACCCCCCGACAGCTGCACTCCCCATGCCAGAGGACGTGGAGGATCCCCTGTCTCAAATGGAGCAAGAAGAAGCAGCAGCCAGAGACCAACCCACACCCACCCCCAGCTCCACCTCCACAGAAAGCAAGCAGAGAGGCAGACGGGAGGGCCAGAGCCACACTGTCCTCTTGGAGATCAGGGACACAATCAAAAGCAGCACAGATCTTCTCTCTCAGCTGGTCCACAGCAACATACCATCCTCGAACCGCAAGCCCTTCATTACGTACGTGAGCCAGATCCTCATGGACCTGCCCGAGGCCCAGTACCAGGTGATGAAGGAGAAGATCACAGCACTGCTGCACCACCCTCCAGGCCCAGCTGAACCTGCTCCGACCCACTCCAGGACTGCTCCTCCACCCCAGGCAATGTCACAGCCCTTCCACGGCTTTCAACAGCCCCTCACCTACCAAGGCTACGAGTACCAGGACTTCCCACAGCAGAGGCAGCCCTTCCCAGTCCAGGCCCAGGTACATCTCACGCCACAGACGCCTCACCTCACCCAGCTGCAGACCAGATAGGCCCAGTACACTCCTCCTTGCTCCACCCCACAGCCAAGCCCCTCAACAGAAAATGTGTCATTAGTCCTGTGCCTGACATCCCAGGTCCTTGAGGAAGGGCCTCTCAACCTCATGGGACTGAGTCAGCTCTCTGAGAGCTTCCTGAACACACCATCCCCTGTTGTACTCTCGGGGCCAAGCACCCCAATGGCACCTCAGACCAGCACTCCAGCCACAGCCACCTCCACAGTCCCTGGCTGCTCGACAGCTGAGACCATGGACATGCCTCAGAGTGACTGAGAATAGTGCCAGAGACTGAGTTGTTACCTGTTCACTTTATCTTTCCTTTGAGACACTTCACTTGGTTCATTTTGCTTTTTTAATAAAGTCATACAGTTTACTTAAGACAGTTATTAATAAAGGTTATCTTTGCTTCACACACTTGGTTCATTTTATTTACTTAAAAAAGTGGTGAAAACTTTGAAAAAATGGTTAAGCCTTTGCATGCTTGTGGGATAGGTAAGGACAGTTGTGGGATGGGTAAGGATAGTTATGGAATGAGTAAGGATAGTTGTGGGATAGGTAAGGATAGCTGTGGGATAGGTATGGATAGTTGTGGGATGGGTAAGGATAGTTATGGGATGGGTAAGGATAGCTGTGGGATGGGTAAGGATAGCTGTGGGATAGGTAAGGATAGTTGTGGGATGGGTAAGGATAGCTGTGGGATTGATAAACCTCCAGTGCAAGCATAGTGGGACTGTATGGTCCACCCTCCCAGCTGCCACACATATGGCCCTTTTTTATCAATAATAATTTATTTATTGAGCAACACATTTCAAAATAAACAAAGCTCTTTATTAATGCCCTATTCATTGTAGGGCCACTCAACATACATGGCACATTCTCATCAGTGTTATGAGACAGGCTGAAGGAAGCATCCATTAAGCACCTACCATCCTGTCTTGCCACTCCACTGCTCCAGCTGGGGAGTTGCACCAGTGTCTCAGGAGGTTGCGCTGCTTCTTCCCTTCACATGAAGCTCTGTTGGGGCCTTGTACATCCACAGTGTCTATCAGGTTTCGTCCTTGCCTCCATTCACCAGGCTCCATGTCCCCATTCCCTTGTTGACGGTCCACAAGCCTGTTCTGCAACACTGGGTAGCGGGTGCGCATGAGATTGTGCAGGATGCAGCAAGCTTCCACGATGTTCCTCACGGTCTCTGGGTGATGCTGCATGGTGGTGAGAAGTACCTGGAACCTGTTGGCCAGGATGCCAAAGGCGTTCTCCACCACCCGTCTTGCTCTGGACAGCCTGTAGTTGAAGATCCTCTCTTCATGGGTGAGGAATCTGGAGGTGTAGGGCTTCATGAGGTAGGTTGTGAGGGAGAAGGCGTCATCCCCCACGATGAAGTAGGGCACATCTTGTGTGTCATTGGGTAGGGGGTCTGGATCTGGAAAAGCCATGATGAGGTTGCGTTCCAGCCCCTCCTTGAGGTCACTGGCGTTGTATACCTGGCTATCTGAAGCTGACCCGTTTCCTGAAGCATTGATGTACATGAACTTGTAGTCAGCATCAACCATGGCAAAGAGGATGATACTGAAGAAGCCCTTGTAGTTGTGATAAGAGGACCCTGAGTTGGCTGGAGCTTTGCAGGCCACGTGCTTGCCATCGATGGCTCCAACGGTGTGGGGAAAGTTCCACCTCTGATACCACTGTTCTGCAAGTTTCCTTCAGCCTTGTTCAGTGGTGGGGCACTGGAGAGCTCCTCCACGTATTCTTTGATGATGGCCTGCACCACCTCTCTGCTGATGCTGTTGTGTGGCACCCTCCATGCATACTGCATGTTTCTGTATGTGGTTCTGGAGGCCAGGTGGCGCAGAGTCACTGCCACCTTCAGTCCAGGGTCCATGCTGTTTGCCTTGGCCAACCTGGGTCTCAGACGCTGAACAATTTCGTCAAACATGGCTGGTGGCATCCTCATGAAGTTCTGGAATGCACGAGGGTCTTCATTCCTCAGCTCCACCATCAGCTTGTCATAGAGTCCAAACTCCACTCTTCTCCCGATCCATCGTCAGACCCACACAGCTCTTGGACGTCTCCTTCTTCTCCTTGCGTAGAAAAGGTGAAACAATCTGAACAGGGCTTGGTTCTGGTGTTGAATGATCGCAGCTACCATAAGGAGTGTGTGATGATCCATGGTGGAGATCAATGGATGATGTGGAAGAGCAAGACCAAGGCTGAAGCGGTCTGTACACCACGGCTGCTGGACTGATAGTGAGATCCAGGTGATTTCCTCCCCCTTTTTATAGGAAATGTCAGTTTTCTGCTCGGTGTCCTTCCATATACTCTAGGCATACTCCAGACATCCTAAATATCTGAGATATGTCCCATATACAAATGTTTTGTCCATTTTAATGCTTTATATACAAGATGCATCCGCTTACATCCTTTCTATTTCTGTGCTACTAACGCTGTGTGGACGTTCCGTGTACCTTTCGCTTCCTCCCTCTTTCCGCTTTCAGCTGGAGCGGATGTGAGTTGAGGGGATGGCCAGTGGATGCCGAGAGGATACAGCAGACGTTTAACGGATGACAACGGACATAGAACGTTTGTTGCCCGTATGTGTCGCGGATGTACATCGTACGCGGCGGAAAGTTCATCTGCTCAAAAAGTTTTGTGCAGCTCAAAACTTTTTGAGTGGATGAAATAGCAATAGACGGCTGTTTGACGGATAGAGCGTATGAAAGACGTACGCAGTGAGTACACGGATGCATCGCGTTTTCCAACGGATGGCAAGCTTTTTTGTCCGTTTTACATCCTCTTTGCATCCGTTGGTGCAGTGGGACATGGGCTTTAAAGAGTTTAGGCAGAGTTGCATCTAAGTCAATTAGACCCTGAGTTGGCTGGGGTATTCTGGGAGTTGAAGTCCTCCCATCTTAACATGGCAAAGGTTGGAGAACCCTGTTATAGTAAGACCTGAAAACAGCCCACCTTTTAGCTGTGATTCAGAAAACTAAATTGGTTTTCCTGCTAATAGATACCATGTCTTGTTTATTCTGCAGTAGAAAGCTTCAAGGATTCCAAGTTAGTTTGTTCTCTCCTTTTTTTGTAGGTACGACAATCACAGGGAAGCTCTTTTGAAAGGAGGCATTGATGGAGGCTACCAAGATGACAGTCTGGATTTGCTCCAGTACTTCACCGTTACATGTTATTCCGGCTATGATGATGATAAAAAGGTCAGGCTTAAACACTCCCCTGAGCGAGTAACATTTACGTTTGGGTGACCCCTGAGACCAGACAGCTTCCTGCTACTAGTGGTGAACCAATAGTGTGATTATCCAGAGCATGCCACAAAAGCAACAAAGTCACAAAAATAGGTAAAGTCCTTTTAATACCTCCAACTTGGCCCCCAATGTCCAGTTATCATTGGCTGGAGAAAAAACTGTCCCAAGAACAGTTTTTAAAAGGAAGAAATTCCATCTGAACACAAAGTACATATAAATTACAAATAAAAACCAACACAAACCATGCTGTAGCAATTAACAAGATGGGCAGGATAAGGAATTGAAGACTTCCAAAAGATAACAAATCACACATAGTTGGGAGGATGCCAGAACTCAGATAAGACTTGATAAACCAAAATAATTCACAGCAAGGAGCTGTGCGCAAACACCCCCTTTATCCTGTTTTCCCAGCTGCAGCTAATGAAGGGAATCAGGACTTTTTTCTCCCTTGTAACCCACATTGCTCCTTTATCCGTCCCTACCTGTGTGCTCTAGGTTGAAAAGGGGGTGGGCCTGGGTCTTCCTCTGAATGCCCAGCTGGACTCTGCCCTTCCCCAGTTTCCTCCACAGCCACTGGAGCCACACTCCTACTCCCTGTCAGCTGTTCCACCTCTCCCTTGGAATCAGATTCCAACAGGGGCATGACAAATAGGTTCCAGACTGAGATGCGGTCACACCTGAGGCTAACAATGCTGCCACCTTCTAAGCTACCCTCCTCAGCCATTGTGCTACATTTTAGTCTTAACCTGAGGGGGTGTTGTGGCCCGCCAGCAGAGCTGGTGGCAGACTCAGAGAGTGAGGAGGTTGGGGAGGAACATGGGCCAGTCCTGGAGTCTGGGGAAGGATCTGACAAGTGCTCTGCGTCGGAGGCAGAGATGGGGCCAGGGCCATATGACAGTTATCAGCTACATTTGGAGTTGGAGATCAGTGGGGCAGAAGAACAGCTGGAGCCTGTTCCCATACAATAGGTTCGTTTAATGATTGCAGTGTTTCCTTAATGAACATGAATTCATTTAATGATCACAGTAACTTGCTTAACACTGCAAAGAGTCAGAAAATCGGATCAGTCACATGATGACCCATTTTAGAACTGTCATGGCTTAACTGTAATGGGCAGGCTCCATTACAGTCATAAGTCAAGGACTACCTATATATAATATCAAGAAAACCCTGATTCTGCTTTATAATGTCTTGGCAAGGCCACACTTGGAATCCTGCATCCAGTTTTGATCGCCACAATATAAAAAGGATGTTGAGACTCTAGAAAAAGTGCAGAGAAGAGCAACAAAGATGATTAGGGAGACTGGAGGCTAAAACCTATGAAGAACAGTTGCAGGAGCTGGATATGTTTAATCCTGTGATGGTGAACCTATGGCACGTGTGCAGGAAATGGCAAGCAGAGCCATTTCTACCCGCATGCAAGAGGTTGTCCGGAACAGACCTTCTGTGCATACACGCACGCCCCCCACCAGCCAGCTGTTTGTCAGGTATCTTGTGCATGCACGGGGAAGACACATGCACAGGAGACGTGCGCGCATGCCAGGAAGGCATGGTGCGGGGGTCTCGCATGCATGTACAGGTACACAGTATGAGGGGGGTCCCACACGCATTGGCAGGGGGAGGGGAGTCGTACATGCATTGCATTATGAGTGCAGGCGCGCGTGCGCACACTTTTGGCACGCAATGAGAAAAAGGTTCACTGGTCTAGTCTAATGAAAAGAAGGACTAGGGGAGGCATGATAGCAGTGTTCCAATATCGAAGAAGCAGCTCCAAAGAAGAGAGGGTCAAGCTGTTCTCCGAAGCAGGGGTCTCCAACCTTGGCAACTTTAAGACTTGTGGACTTCAGCTTCCAGAATTCCTCAGCTCAGGAATTCTGGGAGTTGAAGTCCACAAGTCTTAAAAGTTGCCAGGGTTGGAGACCTCTGCTTCAAAGCACCTGAAGGCAGGACAAGAAGCAATGGGTGGAAACTAATCAAGGAGAGAAGCAACTTAGAACTAAGGACAGAACTGTTATGACCCAGGTGGTCAAGACAAGACAGGCATTTAGAGAGTTCTTTATTACTCTTACCAAATGTTCCAGCCAAAGGCCTTCCCAACAACCAGTAAGGCTCCACCTCCATGCTACCTTTCAGGCAGCCACTCTCAGATTCCCCAAAACAGCCTCCGTAGTACAGAGAAAGCCAAAAGAGTAGGAGCATGCTCCCAGGGCAAGGCCCAGGTTTTCCAGTCCAACCCACCCGGCAGAGTCCAGACACGATACAAAGGCCAAAAAATAGGGTCACAGAAAAGCACTTCCAAAGCCCCAAGGGAAGCCCCAAGGGAAGCAGAGGCCAAACACAGAGACCACAAGAGAAGGGCTAGGTCCAAACTAAAAATACTGTGAAGAGCAGTCTTCCAAGCAAGGCAAAGCAAAGGGCAAATGGGCATGTGTCGAAGCTGGGGGGGAATGTAAGCCAAAGCAGTCAATGGTTCCTGGCAAAAGCTAAGGCTTCTCCTTAAGTTACTCCCATCCAGATGTTCTTTGTGAGGAGAGGGCAATCTTCTTCTGAGTAGCCTTGCAGCTGTTATCTGGGCTTGCCTATGCGCCACTCTCTTTGCCCTTGGATGGAGTAGAGCAGATAGATGTTCCTCATCAGAGGAGATTAGCTGCCTGTTAGCACCACTGTTGGTTAGCAGCCGATCCTCCCCGGTGTCTGGGCAGGCAGGCAGCTCTCCCGTCTGGTCGACCACCTCCCCTAATGCCTGAGGGACCCAGGAAACCGTCATCCTCAGCCCCAGGCATGCCTTCTCGGTTGGACAACCAGGGGTAGGATTTTACCAGTTTGGACCAGTTCGGTCAAACTGGATGTTGAATTTGCATCTGGTTTGCCAAACCGGTATTTGAACCAACTGGCTGGCCACACCCACCACACCACACCCCTCCCATGAGTCTCCACGTGGCCCATTTTCAATGCAGGTAAGTGCAGGGTCCGCATGGAGACTGTGGGAGGGGGACAAATGGGCCTTCCAGAAGTCTGGAAACGGGCTTGTTTCCAGCTTCTCGTGGGCCTCCAGAGCCTGGGGGAGGCCTGAGGGAAGCCTCCAGACTCTTGGGAAGGCGAAAAATGGCCACGCGCACCATATCTATGCCCACCCAGCAGCTGGGCAGCGAACCAGTTGCTGGGATTTTTGAATTCCGCCCCTGCGGACAACCCAAGTTCCAACTCCTCCTCTGAACTGGCCTCTGAGGAGGCCATGGCAAGAACAATTAGTGGAACGACTTGATTCCAGAAGTTGTGGATGCCCCAGCCCTGGAATTTTTTCAGAAGAGTTTGGACTGCCATTTGTCTGAAATGATATAGGGTTTCCTGTCTGGGGGTGGTGGTGGTGGTGGTGTTGGACTAGAAGATCTTCAAGGGTCCCTTCTAACTCTTGTTATTCTACTGGTTTAGCTAGAGTAGTCATTTATTTGTGGAAGAAGATGCAACAATTTTATGTGATTACAAATAGCAATAGGACTTAGACTGCTTTATAGTGCTTTACAGCCCTCTTTAAGCAGTTTTACAGAGTCAGCCTATTGCCCCCAACAATTTTGAGTCCTCATTTTATCCATCTCGAAAGGATGGAAAGCTGAGTCAACCTAGAACCCAGTGAGAGTGGAACCGCCAAATTGCAAATAGCCAGCAGTCAGCAGAAGTAGCCTGCACTACTACATTTTAACCACTACGTCACCACAGCTCTTAGAAAACTCCCATCACTTATGCTGGTATATAATTCTAATAAAGATTTGATTGATCGATTCCCATCACTGGATGAAGTGCCTCATTACATAGCACCGAATGTGCTATGCCCAAATTTGAGCTGATAATCATGTGGTTGATTTAAAAGTTGCATATGCTGACTCATTAAAACAGCTGCCTTCAATTTGACAGTTCAGATATCTCCAGGCTCAAGGTTTATTCAGCCTTCCATCCTTCCGAGTACTGCAGTCTAAGCACTGCACCACTGTGGCTCTTATGTGAGGAATGAACCCTTTAAGTCTACCAGCTCTGTTTTCAAACACCTGTCTGATTCACCTCAAAGCAACATTGGCTCTCAAGATTGGAACCTGGCTGGAGATCTCGCTACTTAGGCTCAGAAAATGAAGCCATTATTCCCAACGACATGCCGAGGTTTTTGATTGTCCTCTGCAATTAACAAGCCTCATTTTCTCTCTGAATGATCATATTGTTTGTTTCAGGGGTTCTATGCAGTCTATCGGCACATCTTTGAAATGATTGCAAAGGAAGAAGAGGAATCCATAGTAGATGAAGATTTTGAAGGATTTCCAAACTTTGGAGACTCTCAGAGTGACTATGATACGGTAACAACTCTGAAATTCATAGCTGGGCAGTTGCCTTGTTAGGGTCAGCTCACATGGCACCAAATAATCTATAAACTTTTGAGGTCCTTTTCCTTAATTAAAGGAAAAGAAAGAATGTTGTTAAAGTGGAGAGAAACCAGCATTTCAGCCTCAGTCCAAAGTTGCAAAATTCCTTCCACTTGTATCTTTTCTTGTGGAGTTCTGCACTTTCAGATTCTTCCAGCTGTTTTTAGACTCGGACAGCAGTGAGGCGGGGGAGCTTCTGGAACCGGTTCCCAACCTGCGCATGCGCAAAGCTGCCAAAAGGAAGGCACAATTAAGAACTCAGGGTCGATGTGGGAGTAAGGCCCCTCCCATCAGGATTAAAAGAAGAAGCAGAAGGGGAGGGGCTTTTTGCAGGAAACAACTCATTTGTTCGTTTGTTCCAGCCTCATGAAGATTTATCTGTATAGCCCAGCCCTTCCCTATTGGCACTGAGTGTGGAATTTTACTGGGCACCTAGGATTGATAAAGGTCTGAGCTAATTAGTATACCTTCACAAGACTCTTTGCCAAGCCGTTGGCCGACTGTGAATGAAATAAATTCACATTAATGTAATAAAAGAGGTTTTCGTTGGGACTCAGAATTGACTTAGTGCTTTTTGGGGAGGCCTAGGACAAAGCACTTCGTGAAAATGCAAAAAAAATAATCCATAGCCCCACCATCATCCTGCTTATGCAGCATGGCACTCCAGTTTGGCTTTTGCCTCTACTTTTCAAAAAATGTAAGTCAGTATAGGAAAAAAAAATATCCATAATGTTGGCCCCACCCCATAAATAGTTTTATCTGCTGCCGTGTGCTGTACGTTAAATATGCAGACTCGGTTTTAATAAATGACCTTAATAAAATCACTGCCTTGTGATGGGCCTCCTCTAATTATTGGTCAACGTATATTTCTCTTTTTTCGCCCTCTCTTCCCAATTAGGTAGTCCATTGTTTTTATGCCTACTGGCAGAGTTTCTGCACACAGAAGAATTTTGCATGGAAGGAAGAATACGACACTCGGCAGGCATCCAATCGCTGGGAGAAACGGGCCATGGAAAAGGAGAACAAGAAAACCCGAGACAAAGCAAGGAAGGAGAGGAACGAACTGGTCCGTGAACTGGTGGCCTTTGTGCGGAAAAGAGATAAACGAGTGCAGGCCCACCGAAAGCTCTTGGAAGAGCAGAACGCCGAGAAGGCTAAGAAGTCAGAAGAGCTCCGGAGGCAGCAGAAACTAAAGCAGGCCAAGTATGAGGATTTAGACCAGTGATTCTCAGCCTTGGTAACATGTTTTTTTTTTTAAGTCAGGGCAACCTGGTCTACCCAAATATGGGACGGAGCATACTGCTTCTACTTTCACCTTTCAGCCCCAATCTAGGAGCCTTCGCAGACAGTTGCTTTCACAACAAACTATTTTTATGGTGAATTTATATTTACTGACAAAGAAATAAAGGGAGATTAGTATCGATCTATTTCAAGCTATTTAGCTCTCATCAGCTAGCCACACCCATTGGTATGGGTTCGAATCCCAGAAAATAAGGCTAGTTGAAGAGAGCTAAATAGCGTGAAATAGATCTATAGTAGTCTCCCTTTATTTCTTTGCCGGTAAAATATAAATTCAACTCAGCCTTGGTAGTTTTCCAGAATTTCCAAAATTCCCCAAGCAGCATGCTGCATGGACACCATCTTTATATGGTGCAGACCCCAAAAGGCAACACAGTCATTAAAAACAGAAACTGACATAAACTTTTTTCCAAGCCAGGTGCTTTCCAGAATTTGTAGGTAGTGACCAAACTAGCTGGGCAATTCTGGTCTAACTGATGCTTCTGTCTGGCTGAGGCTCAAAGGCCACGTGGTGAAATCCAATCTAGTCCAATTCCTTATTGTGTATACCTAATAGACAGAATCTTGCCAGATTAAAGCTACAAACTTCTAATCTAATAGATATATCCTGAGATTCTAGGATATGTCTACCCTGAAGCTCTTCTTCCCTCCCCATCCAATTTGGATCTGCAATTTGGTTGTTTTGGGCCTCTCTGGAATGTGCTACCCCCTCCCTGGGAAACCACAGAATTTCCACCAAGATTACCCCCTACTCCTTCTCCAAGTGCATGTTACATCACAGCTTCTATGCATGAAGGTTCATAACTGTTCTTCCTGCATTGGTGTAGAAGGAGAAGTTGATGTTCTAAGTTTCCACCTGCCTTCACAGTTGTTTCAGTACTTCCTCTAAAACTCATCCGAAGAAGTTATGCTTATAAACGTGAGGACTAAGTTCTTGTAAAGGCTGAGCAACCAGAGAGAAACATGGTAAGAACTCTTGGTGCTCTCTGAGCTTGGTTGTTTTCTTGCAGACGTTTCATTACCCAAACTAGGTAACGTCACCAGCACACTGATTCTTCTTCCTTATTGATAAGAACGTTGTATATTTAGACAGAACCTTGCAATAGTCAAGAATGAAGAGTGAAATATTGATTACGAACTGGATTTCGCTACGAAAGTATGTGATCGGGCTTAGTTTTTGGGGAGGAAAATAAGGGGGGGAAATTCTGCCTCTGCCTACCAGCATCCATTGGTATTCATCTGGCTAGCGTCTTGTCAGTGTGTGAGAGAGTTGAGGGCTATTTGGAAAGTGAAAGACTATTTGCTGTGTGAGCAAGAAGGAGACAGCAAAGAGCTTGGGCGTGGCTTAGCTCAACTGTTCTGTACTAAAGCGGCTTACTGCTGTGAAACTAAAACTGAAACTCCTCTCCTCTGCTTGTGTTTTGCATTTGGAACAGTTTTTTTCTGGTGGGAAGGGGGGAGTAGAACTCCTTAGAATCAGAGTGTGTTAATAATAATATAGAAAATATTAATGCTCTGATGGTCATTTCAAAAAATCCTTTCTTAGTGAGCCCCTAGAAGCCAAGAGGAACATATGTGCCACATGTCAACCCTTTACGGTTCTGGAGATTTTGTGATGGTGCGTGAGTGGTATTTTGCATTTATATATATAGATAATATGTTCTGACAAAAGGCTTATCTAGCTTTGATTGGTAGCATCCAGAGTTTGCACAAGGGAACTGGGTCTCTGTTTCATAACACTTGGTCAGTATGAAGCTGTCTGCTCAAAAGAAGCTTTCTTGCTTCAACTTGTGTCGGACAATAAATATGTCCACAGCGTAAGCTCATTCTTCTTCAGTCTGGCAGTTGCCAGTGCTTTTGAAAATCCTATGATTTCTCGCCTGCGTAGACATTAAATCATGAAGTGCTTTATTTGTTTGGAATCAATGTTGTAAGCTTCACCAGGTGGCAGCATCTGACCAACCTTGTCTAGACACCAGGTATAAAAGGAGATTATTTGAAAAGGTCAGGGCTGCAGATTAGCCAAAAAGCTTGAAAAAAGATACCACTTTTGTTTTTGTTGGTGAGGAAATTAGATGTCCATCACTGCCAAGTCACCAGTAGTTGAGCTTCGATCTTGACTTTAGCACATGGACCAATCTCCTTTCTTTCATTAACCATGTTTATTGTTTAGGGTATTACACAAAACCAGCCTGGTAAAATCCTCACCTTTTGCCTCCCTCTTCCCTTGAAAGGCTGGCAGAGCAATACAAGGAGCAGAGCTGGATTACCATGTCTGATCTAGAGCGAGAACTGCAGCAGATGGAAGCTCAGTATGAAAAAGAGTTTGGAGATGGGTCTGGCGAGGAAGAAGAGTTAGAAAAAGAAGAGAGGAAAGAGAACCAAGAAGAGGGTGAGGACCAGCTGGCACACAGTTAGTTGCTCCTTAAGAACAAGTGTGAATTGTTTTTCTGGGAATAGCTTGGTAGGTAGCCTAATTTCCTCTATTGATTTCCAGAATAAGGACTTCATAACTTGTAAACATTAGTGCAACTTGTGGAGTTTTCATTCTCACTGCTGCAATTTGGTTGTTCTGATCAAGGCTTCCTGAGACAGTAACAACCACACGCTGTTCCCAAAAATCTTCTGTTTTATTTGAATGGCTATGGATTATATGCATGCACAGCCCGTAATGAGTCCCAAACAGTTTATGAATAGTCCAACAGAAGTCTGCCACAGTCTTTTAGGGTAAGACTGATAAGCACCCACCTTTATATCCTTTGAAATGCTGCCAACAACTAAATTGCCAATTAGCTGTACAAGACCAAACGGAGCACAAAGTTCACATGGAATTTCAGAGTTTAAACCAACCAGAATGAACAAAGTTGCTTCCTGCAAATGCTCATGTCCCTTTGCTTTATGTCTTATGAGACGAGCCAATCATCTCCAAGCCTTACACCCAAGTTTTGTCTTAACTGTTTTTGCCTTCTGGCAGCTCTGTGCAAGCACGCACTGAGAACCAGCTCCCCCTGTTCCTCTGCCTCACTGATGTCAGATTGTGGAGGCTTCGGAGTCAGCACATAACTCCCAGATGGCCCTGGCCCCCATCTTTGTGTTGGACACAGATCCCTCATCCGAGCCCTCCGCAGACTCCAGAACTGGCCCATGTTCCTCCCCACTGTCCAACTATGCTGCCAGCTCCGCAGGCCGCTGGCGGACCACAACATTGGTAGCTATTCCTCCCTTTTACCAAGAGGTTGATTTTTCCCAATTAGTATTCTGTGATCCCTGGACCAGATCATTCCTGAGTGGTACAGTTCTCTACATGTGATTCCCGGACGTTGTATTCTTCCAGTTGTTGAAGCTCCCTTCAACTTGGCTGATTCCTTCCTCTCCTGCATAGGTGAACTGCTTTGGTTACTTAAGCACTTAAATTCATAGCTGGATATTGACAATAGAACAGGATTTCTTCAAGGGCTGGATCAGCATTGTGGTTCTTCATGGGTCGGTAAGGGGAGGGGAGGTGCCTCCTGCAGCACCCTGCCAATCAAAATGGGCCTCAGGGGGGCTACATGCGCCCCCCCACCATACCCCTGTGGCCTATTTTTGGCCTCCACAGACTCCTGCAACACTCTGCCAGCTGAAAATGGGCCACACAGGGATCTCATGGGGCCTCCGTGGACCTGTTTTTGGCCCCAGAGTGCTGCAGAAGGCTGTGGAGGCTGAAAATGAGCCATGGGAGGGCCGCACGCAGCCCACCCCCCCAGGCCCATTTTGGCCAGTCGAGGCACTGTGGGCCGGTCCTTTGATATTTCCAGGCCTGCCCCACAGGCTAAATTTAAGTGCCCTGGGGGCTGGATCCTTGACACCCCCTGCAATAGAAGAAAAGATGGTCAGATCATCAAGCATCTCACACAGAAATATATGTATGTATTTCAGACAAATTAAGTGAAGAACACGATGCTACCAGCCTTTTTGATGAGCTCTACTGTCCCGCTTGTGACAAATCCTTTAAGACGGAGAAAGCGTAAGTTTGTCTTTATATGCAAATTAAAATGGATCAGCACGGGCTTCATCTGCCATCTTGCCCTGATTTATTCAAACTCCTTGGTTTCTTGCAGGCTTCCCTTCCCAAGCAGGCTTCTGCTCGATTTTCCTTTAACAAAAGGCAGCCATTCTTTCTGGACTCAAATCTTGTTCCTCTCAGTGACATCCCTCTTGATCTCTCTCTCTCTCTCTTCAGGATGAAGAACCACGAGAAGTCCAAGAAGCACAGGGAGATAGTGGCTTTGCTCCGACAGCAATTAGAAGAAGAGGAAGAAGCATTTTCTGTCTCTACGGTTGATGAGAACGGGTGGAACAGCGAAGAGGAGGCAGAAGAACCAGTGCCCAAACAAAAGTACTTTATGGAAAATATGTAGAAATTTAGATTACCAAAGGGCGTAAATTATTTTTGGTTTCCAAAGCTTCAAGAGGGAGATGGCCAGGTGCCCTATTACGGGATGTGCCATTCCATGCTGCTTTTCCCCAGCCCTGGAGAGACAGCTAACAATCTATTTGAACTGAGCTGTTTTGTATTTATTCCTCTCTCCGCTCTCTTTCCTTTAACCTTCGTGGTTTCTCTGAGTTCGTTGATCTTTCCTTTCTCTGCCTGGATACATGGATCCCCCTTCCTCTACAACAGGGGTGTCAAACTCGATTTCATTGAGGGCCGGATCAGGGTTGTGTTTGACCTCAGAGGGCTGGGAGGAGGACTGGCTGGGGGGGCATGGCTGGCATGGACGTGACACAGGACTTGTGTCGAGGGGTACCTGTGGTGGTCAAGTGCTAAGGCAGGACTTCCCTGAAACCCTCACTCCCTCATCTTCCTTCCTTCCTTCCTTCCTTCCTTCCTTCCTTCCTTCCTTCCTT
>BLBF01000010.1:14893504-14920230 GCA_015471245.1 Laticauda colubrina
TTCCTTCCCTCCTTATTCTAATTTCTTCTTCCTTCCCTTCTTTCCTTACTTTTCCTTCCTTGCTCTCTTCCCATCTTCCCTTCTTTTTCTTTGTCTTTCCTCTTTCCCTTTCTCCTTTCCTGCCCCCTCTTGCATGCTCAAATGCAAAAGGGGAAACATTTCTCTTTTTGTTTTGTTTTTTAGTGTTAATAGCCTTCTGCCAGCCAAATTGGGGTACCAAGGGGGGGGGGAGGCATGTGGCTCCCTGTGCCCCATTTTAAGCCTGATCAGCCTCCTGCAGCACTCTGGCAGCAAAAACAGGGCATTGAGGCTAGCAGAGGCACCATGGGCTGATCCTTTGCTATTTCCAGGCCGCCCTGTGGGCCAGATCTAAGCACCCCATGGGGCAAATCTATCCCATGGGCCTTTAGTTTGACACCCTTGTTCTATAAGAATCCATCATGAGAAAATTGGGCTACCTACAGCAGGAATGCTTAGCAATAATCTGTTAACTACTTCTTGATGGGCATGGCTAAAACAACCAGTTGGTCAGGACCAACTCCATATTTTCCCTGGGTATATATAGAACAGAGGGATTCAGTGGCTAAGACGCTGAGCTTGTCAGTCAGAAAAGTCGACAGTTCGGTGGTTCAAATCCCTAGCACTGCGTAACAGAGTGAGCTCCCATTACTTGTCCCAGCTTCCACTCAAAGTTATGATTGACCTGCAAAAGGGACCTACAACCCAGGTTCAAGCTTCCGATGGTTGGACCCCCTCTACAAAGTGACATGACCTAACACTGGGCAGTCAGCAACATGGCTGAATGTATGGCCCTTTGCAGTGTCCTTCAGTCACATGACCATGTTTTACTCTGGTTTTGCTGAAAACTGACACTTCCATTAGTTCACATAATGACCACGGGTGGCCACTTTATGACGCCTACCAAAAAAGGTAGTAAAATCAATCAACCTGTTTTACAGCCGTTATGACATATGATCATAACAGGAAACTTCCATTTGTCATGTGTCAAGGACTTCCTTGACACGGTGAAGGATGTGGTGGCTCATTGGCTAAGAAGCTGAGCTTGTCAATCGGAAAGGTCGGCAGTTTAGCGGTTCGAATCCCTCGTGCCGCGTAACAGAGTGAGCTCCCGTTACTTGTCCCAGCTTCTGCCAACCTAGCAGTTCGAAAGCATGTAAAAAATGCAAGTAGAAAAATAGGGACCACTTTGGTGGGAAGGTAGCAGCATTTTGTGCGCCTTCGGTGTTTAGTCATGCTGGCCACATGACCACGGAGATGTCTTTGGACAGCGCTGGCTCTATGGCTTTGTAACGCAGATGAGCACCGCCCCCTAAGAGCCAGAAACGACTAGAAAGTATGTGGGAGGGGAACCTTTATTTTACCTTTATATATAGAAAAGATTTCAAATTGTACCCAACATTTGTCTAAGGCCGTGTTTCTGAACCTTGGCAGCTTTAAGATGAGTGGACTTCAACTTTCAGAATTCCATAGCCAGTTTTGCTTTGCTGGCTGTGGAATTCCGGGAGTTGAAGTCCACCCATCTTAAAGCTTCCAAAGTTAGGAAACACTGCTTTAGAGTTTCAGAAGGGATTTAACAAGCAAAAGAGGTTGAACTAGGTTGTTTTGACTTTACGGGTTTTTTCCTGTCCTTAACAGGCTGTCAAAGAAACAGCGAAGGAAGCAGCGAACAGCAGGTGTAAGTTTTTTGTGTTTTGTTTTTAAAGCAGATTTCCCTTTGCATGCTTTCATGATCTGATCTGCAAAACCCAACAATGGCACTATTTTGGAATTATTTCTGCTTCCGTTTGAATGTGGCATTGATTGCTGGCGATGCCCTGTCTGAATAAATTTGCTGAAAAATTGTGGCATTTTATGATGACAGCTAGCTAAGTTTTCAAGGCTGGTTGCAACTTTGCCTCCCCCCACAAAGCTTCATATTTTATTTTATTTTTTGAAAATAGAGATGGCAGCCATCTCTTTGTAGAGGACCCTAACTCTGCTTCATGTCTTTTTAAAAGACCAAAGGCTTGAATATTTGTAGCTTGGGACTGAATTTTGGAGTTCTTGGAACTCTTTGAGCTTGGTGGTTTTTTGCAGATGTTTCATTACCAAACTAGGTAACATCATCAGTGCTCTGATATTACCTAGTTTGGTCATGAAACATTTGGAAAAAAAAAACAGACAAGCTCAGCAGCAAGGACCCCATAACTGACCATTGTCTGTAAAGTGTAATATGGCTTACAGGAGAAGGTGGCTGGATTCCCCAACTTTAGAGCTGAAAAAGTTTTTAGGTGGGGAAGACTGGGGTAGGCTGCTGGGGGATCGCAGAGGTTCAGGAGAGCCCCTAGTTAAGATTCTGTGCAGTTTGAAGAACCCCCAAATCCTACTTCTGGATGGCCCCAACCACCCCCTTCCCTCCCAGGAGTCCCCAGGTGGCCCGTTTTGGATGCAGGTAAGTGCAGGGCATGCGTGGAGGCTCGAGGAGGGTGAAAAATGGGCCTCCCGGAAATTTGAGAAGGCCAGAAATAGGCCTGTTTCCACTTCCAGAGAGCCTCCGTAGCCCTTGGAGGCTGTTTTGCCTTCCCGGAGGCTCAAGGAAAGCCTCTGGTGCCCATGGAAGGCAAAAATGGCCGCCTCCCCCTCTGCCATGGTGCAGGAGGCCAACTAGGCCACGGCCACCGTGATCATGCCCAACAGTAAACCAGGCAGAGAACCCGTTGCTAAAATTTTTGAAGCCCACCCCTGGGGGCAGATGCTTCCTCAGAAAATCTGTGCATGTAAAACTGATCCCTAGCCTACTTCATGATTTCTCTGCTGGAACTAAAGGCTTCCTTGAATGGGAAGATTTAACGGTGCCCATGTTGGAAATACAAAAAGATGTTCCCCCAAAGTGGTTGGTTTTTTTTTTTCCCCATTTCCAGTCTAATTTGTAGCACCTGGAGGGCACCAGGTTGGGGAAGATTGGTTTGCAAAGATTGGTTTGCAGTTGTTCAGATGTGATGTTCTAGCATGATTTTCTTCATCTTGCAAACAGACTTTACAGGTCTCGTTATGATCATGATGTGAGTACAAGTATAGTCCTCGGCTTACAAGATTTCATTAAGCGACCGTTCAAAGTTACAACGCCACTGAAAAATGTGGCTTACGGGTGTTTTTCACAGTTACAGCCTTGGCAGCCTCCCCAGGATCACCTTGGCGATCAAAATTCAGATGCTTGGCCACGGGTTCATATTTATGACCGTTGCAGGGTCCCGGGATCTTCCCCTTTTTGTGACGACCTGACAAGCAAAGCCCATGGGGAAGCCAGATTCACTTAACAACCGGGTTACTAAATGATCATCTGCAGTGTTTCACTTAACAACTGTGGCAAGAATGGTCGTAGAATGGGGCAAAACTCACTGAACAAAAATATCTCACTTGACAACAGAAATTTTGGGCTCAATTGTCCTCCTAAGTTGAGGACTACCTGTTTCTGGGCCAAGGGACCTCAAACTTGGCAACTTTAAGACTTGTGGACTTCAATTCCCAAATTCTCCAAGTCTTAAAGTTGCCAAGTTTGGAGATCTCTGATCTAGGCCATTCTCTCCCATCGTTCCTCTGAAGGCCCACTTATTCTTCCGACAGGCCCAAGAGGATCTGCAGCAAGTCGAAGAGCCACGGCCGGTTAGCAGCAGTGACCCAGAGAGGGTATCTCCAGAATCAGAAAACGCCAGCAAAAGTAACAATTCAGATGATGCTGGAGAAAATTTAGCGCCTACAGTAGAATCCAAAACTGAAGTGAAAAGGTAAACATGACACCGAAGGGAGTTGTTGCTAACGAAACATAAAAGGTTTTGACTTGTGAAAATGTCCAGTAGTGGCTAACCTTTATGGGCTCCTGTGCCGAAAATTGTGTACATGTGTGCTTGCATGCTGGCACTCGCGTGCCAGCTCCCAGAAGGCAATATGCGCAACACCCCCATGCCTCCTGCACATGTGCACATGATCCCCCTCACACCACTGCCACCGCCTTACTTGCACTGCACACCTCCCAGCTAATTTTTGGCCCGTTTGAGCCTTTTTCAGCCTCCCAGAGGCTCGAGGGAAGCCTCTGCAGCCTTTGGAGGCTGAAAAATGGGCCCATTTCATCATTTCTGGTATGTCTAGAAATACAGGATATGATGAAACGGGCCTGCTTTTCTGCCTCCAAAGGCTGCAGAAGCTTCCCTCGATCCCATGGGAGACTGGAAAAGGCCTCAAATGGGCCAAAAATCAGCTGGGAGGCACATGCATGCACAGTGCAGGTAATTTTGGCTGGGGCTCGCGTGTCCACACAAATGGCTCTGTATGCCACCTATGGCACTTGTGCCATAGGTTTGCCATCATGGATATTGTCTGTAGCACCTGCTCAGAGACTAAAAATGTCTTTTTTATTTTAGCTATCCTAAAGGTAAAGGAAAGAAAGCAAAAGAGGCCAAGAAAACATCTGCAAAAGTTTCTTCAGAGGACCAGGTAAAGGTATGTACAAGAAACAAACTGACAAAACAGATTTACTGTTTTTAGCATCGAGTCCTAACTGTATCTAAAGGCTGTATCTTTCCCTTTTTGTGTGTATGTGTTTCATGAAAATGTCCTTCAGGTTGACTTCTCTCCCCCACCCCACCACCCTGTGATTTCCTACATTTGCCCATGCCATTCTTTGGACTATAGCATGGGAGTCATCTAGCATTTAGACAATTAGAACAATTAATCAGTGAAACAACTTGACTCCAGAAGTTGTGAATGTTCCAACCCTGGATGTTTTAAAGAAGAAATTGGATAACCATTTGTCTGAAATGGTGTCAAGTTTGCTGCCTAAGCAGGGGCTTGGACAAGAACAGGGGTCTCCAACCTTGACAACTTTAAGCCTGGTGGACTTCAATTCCCAGAATTCCCCAGCCAGGAAATTCTGGGAGTTGGGAAATTCTGGGAGTTGAAGTCCTCCAGGCTTAAAGTTGCCAAGGTTGGAGACCCCTGGACTAGAAGACCTGTAAAGTCCCTTCCAATTCTTCTATTCTATTCTATTCTATTCTATTCTATTCTATTCTATTCTATTCTATTCTATTCTATTCTATTTTTATTTGTCAAACATGTACAGGATAACAAGTGTAGGTATGTACATAAACATGAACAAATATAGATAAATGGGATCAGTAGGACAGGGATGGTAGGCATGCTGGTGCATTTATGCACGCCCCCTTTAATGACCTCTAAGGAATGTGGTGAGGTCCACAGTAGACAGTTTGAGATTGAAGCTGTGAGGATTTGAGGCTGTAACCATGGAGTCAGGTACAGCATTCCAGGTGTTGACCACTCTGTTGCTGAAAATTGTATTTTCTGCAACTGAGTTTGAAGCGGTTTACCTTGAATTTGTATCGATTGTTTGCCCGTGTATTACTGTAGTTGAAGTTGAAGAAATCATTGACAGGCAAGATGTTGTAGCAGACAATTTTGGGTACCATGCTTCGATCGGACCTATTCCTATTTTATTCATTACCCAAAGACATTTCTCAAAAAATGCCAGTTTTACTGCATGTACTTTAAATGAAAATGACACTATATCAAAAAACATACATTTGTGACTATACTAGTTTTATCTTCTCTGACTTATATGCCACTTCACAGTGCTTTAAAGCTCTCTTTCAGTGGTTTAGTCAGCATCTTGCCCCCTAACAATCTGTGTCCTCATTTTACCCACCTCGGAAGGATAGAAAGCTGAGTCAACCTTGAGCCTGGTGAGATTCGATCTGTCAAATTGCAGTCAGCTGGCAGCCAGCAGAAGTAGCCTGCAGTACTGCACTCTAATCACTGCGCCATTGTGTACATACAACAATGGTGATAAATCATTATCATACAGTTGAGAGCCAGATGTTAATCATCAATGGGTGGCTTCTTCTTTTTTTTGCCTGCTTGAAAGCTTGTAGAAATATGTTTTGAAGCCAGTGTAGGACTAACCAGGCCTTAGTCTACTCTAATCAAGTAATTCTTTTATTACATTTTTGCTGCCATCAAAGAAATGCTATGTTAATGGTAAATGTCCATATGGAGATTCTCCTCTATTATACATTCATGCTAATAACGTTCTTCCTGCCTTTGTTTGTTCTGCTTTTCCCTTTACAGCCGGAGGACCCCCTGCATTGTGTTACCTGCAGCTGTGAATTTCAGTCGCGGAACAAATTGTTTGAACATCTGAAAATCACGGGGCACGCCAAAGCGTTATCCCCCTCCACTGCCAGCACAGCCGTCAGCAGCAGAAGCAAGAAAGAAAAGCGGAGAAACAGATAGGGTTTCTGGAAAGCCTTGAGAACTGTGGGGTAATTGTCACATCCATAGGCACCTTGTAGGTCCAGAAAGAGACAGGCCTTTCCTGCGTGACTTAACCAGGATGGAGACTTGCTAGGCCTAGCCATAAACAGCAGAAACACATTTAAACCTGTGCAGCACTGGGGACAGTATCTGTTTGTGTCTGTATTTTGATTCATAAATTGGGCTAAAGCCTTCAGATTGTCCATAAAGAGAGCCTGCCTGCTCCTTAGATTTGTAAAAACCTACCTGTACAGGCAAAGGAAATAAATTATTTTATTGTACATTTCTGCTTGTTTTCAAAATTGCACTATGCACTTCATCTAGCCATGTCCTCTTTACATTAAATGCACCTTTTTTGCTACCAACCTGCCTACATTCATTTTTAGCCCAAGCCTGAGTTGGCTATCTCAAGGCAGTGGCTGTCAGCCAGAAGATCACAAGTGTCGTCCCTCCCTCTATGAAAGAGGGCTTGCTCCAACCATGATAGAAACAAACATTTCTAGACAAAACCCTAACTTTCAAGCAGAGGTGTCAAACTTGATCTCAGCCGGTCTTTGAAAACTTTGCACACAAACCACCATGCAGAGTGGAAAGCAGGTTTCAAAGGTTTTAATGTCAAACAACAAATTTTCCATCTGACAAGAAGGGTATCCCAACAGGTCTAGGTTAGTACTGGAAGCTTCTGCCAAACAGAGCTGTTTAAAGATATAAACTAACCCACGTAAATGCTTCTATCTCCTATCCATGCCCCTAATTATTCCTTTAATCAACCTTTATTCCCATCATCTGGTTTATCTAATAAGTCCACTATTTCCTTCCCTATCACCTATCCATCGCTCATGCTTCTTATCTCATTGCCTATTTCTTCAGCACAGTTGATTCAACAGCTGCACCGGCTATTGTTCTCTCAGTTTGGCTTCGGCAGAATCATCTAATTAATGTCCAACAATCCATCAAACAGAGATAGTTTCCCTTCAAGTTACGGATGACTGAGGATCCCCTTGCACGTCATAATTTTCCAACGCTTGCAGCTGTCACAATTACCCAGAAACTTCTCTCACTGGCAGAGTGCCACTGCTCCTGCAAATGTGCTGACGGGCTCAGATCATCTATCATCCCTAATGGAACCCAACACTGGATTTCTTGAGGGCTGCACCTGGGGGGGGGGGGTCGAGGTGGGTGTGGTCAGCTTGACCACTTGTGTCAGGGAGGCGCCTGTGGTAGCCCGAGCACTTTACCAGCAAAAACGGGCTCCCGAGCTCCGTTTTTGGCTACGATGGCCTCCTGCAACCCTCTGCCAGTAAAAATTGAGCTCTGGAGGGCAGCTCCGTTTTCACTGGCAGAGGCTCCGCGGGCCGGTCCTTCACTGTTTGCAGGGCAGCACTGTGGACCAGATCTAAGTACCCTGTGGGCCAGATTTGATCCACAGGCTTCAAGTTTTACACCCGTGCTTCAAAGGTATTCTGTTATTGCATGTTTAAACTTCCAATATCTTCCCTAATGCTGTGTATGAAATTTAAAAGTCCCACCTGTATTATACATTCAATCACTGATCCAAAGGTGCTTTTTCAGGAGGCAACTGGACTTTGTTTTTTCTTTGAAGACGTTTTACTTCTCATCCAAGAAGCTTCTTCAGCTCTGACTGATTGGTGGGGAATGGAAGGATTTATATACTCTGTGCAGACAGCTGGTCTCTTGCATCCTTTTAGCTGGTCGTTCAGGCCACCTGGAGGTTTAGCTGTGTCATCAGGGTCACTTGAGTGGTGCAAATTCCCCACCATCCAGTCAGAGACGTAGAATCTTCTTGGATGACAAGCGAAACGTCTTCAAAGAAAAAAAAACAAAACCAGAAAGTCCAGTTGCCTCTTGAAAAAAAGCACCTTTGGGACAAGTATGACCTGGATGACTCAGAATCTCATTCAACCATTAATTGAAAACCACTTCTGTAAAATATATTTGGGAAATTGTAGCTCTTTTGTTCTTGCTGTATTCTGTTCTTCAACAAAAAAGACTTGTGTAAATTATCTACTTGGGAAACAGGAACTTCATCTGATTTTTATGTCCAGAGACATCTCAACCTGGACAGCAAGATTTGCAAGTGTCAATTCGGCTTTAGTTTCCTCATCCCTGATCCAAGAATTAAAAATGTAATATTCCTTTATCTTAATATTATGCTTAGTCTATTTGTTAAAGCACTTATCAGCATGAACCTTCACTCTGTTCTAGCTGGTGCAGATGCCCCTCAGAAATTTGTCGTAGGGTTTCAACATAACAGTGTTTCATGTTCTATATTTGCTTTATGAAATTGCATTCTGTCAAAACATGAAAGGATTTGGATATGTGCTTTCCCACCTGTTAACTCAAAGTGAAACGGCAACAGAATTAGCGTGTGCCCTTACGGCAGAGGATTGGAAAGAATTTATATTCTGCTGCTCATCTGTGTTTCAAACCTATTATTTCTGGTAATTTTCCCCAGCAGAAGCTTATCTCCAGCACTCAAATCTTAAAATCCTGTTGTGGAAGGAGGAAGAAAAGATGACTCCCGTGTACTCGGCTGGGCTTTTCTAAATAACCTACAAACACTATGTCCAGCTGCTGCACAAGTTATAAAACAGCCAAATGGTGTTGCGGGCTGAGAAGCCTGCTTCTTTCTGCATGTAATCTTATCCAGATTAATCTAAAAAAAAAAAATGACTTATGAATCTGTAGGAAGTTAGCACCCACCCTTCTCCTAGAAAAATGAAATATACTCGGAAATATTAAAAAGGCAGAATATTCCTCTAAAAAGAGTAGAAACTCAGAAGCAGAAACTCACCTTTGTTAATGGGTGGACCATTAAGGCCTGGGCCAGAGTATTTTACATAACAAAGATCTCCAGGTAGAGCTATAGGAATTGCCCAAAGCCCTTTTCATTACATCATCATCCAGCAAGCTCAACCAAGCCTGGAACTCAGCTGAAGACATGTGGTCCAGACAAAGCCTACAAAGTTAGCTAAGACCCCCGTCCCTGGGAATCTGACAGCCTATGGGATACATTTCTTGCACAGGAACAGGAAGCACTATGGTGGGGCCTAACAAAGAGTATATAAGGGTCTCTCAGCATCTTGGCCCTTCCTTCTCTTTTCCTTCACCTTGAAGCATGTGATCATCCATTCCTTCTTTGGGGCTCCAAGCCATGTGGTCCTGTCCACCATTAAACCATCCTTCCAAACAGCCTCCATGTTTCCAGTGTCTTTTTCCCCACTTGGAACTGAACCCAGAAGGATAATTCTTCCAACAAATCAATGCTTCAGGCAATGAGTGTTGGTTCATGGATTTATTCACAGTGAGTCCAGTGCATCTCAGGAGTGTGTGTGTGTCTGTACGTGTGTGTGTTCTACTTTTCAGCTGTTCTTTTCATATGTCTTATTAAGGCTTCCTGGAAGACGGTCACTGCAAAATCTGCATCTTCCTTAGTAATGCACATTGGAGGTTTAATTCTAAATGTCTTGGGGAAGAGGAGAAAAAAAAAGAGGGAAAATGTTATACAGAGAAAAAATTTATTCGTAGACATGTTTTGGTCATAGATATAATCACAGAGCAACTTACTGTATAGTCACCGCTTAAAGGGCAAAGGATGGGGATGGACCAAGCTAAAACAATTCCAGCCTACCACAAGCTAAATTTATTGGTCCATCTGTATGGTCCTGCTCTACAATTTATTTTGCGAGCTGTACAATAAAAAAAAAAAAAGATAGCTACAGCCAGCCCCTTCCCTTCTCATGCAATCATTTATAGTTCTGGGTAACCAGCCCACATTTACAGTGTCATGTGGTTGCAAGGCTAATTCACAATATTTTTGCCAGAAATTGGTATTTCTGGTTTTCTGGGGAAAAAAAAAAAAAGTCCATTGTGATAATGACCAGCATGACATATGACAGTACTTCTGGGCTCAGTTGTGATTGTAAGTTGAGAATTGCCTGTATTTATCTCCCCATGTTACTATGCACAGGCTAATATACCTGAAACAAACAGGTTTGGAAACAAATATCAGATGCAGTTTCATGCACAGAAAGTTGTATGTGTTCCTTTTTTGACAATAATGCATTGTTTCTATCAGGGCTGGCTAAACTTTTTCCTCTCTGGGCGAAACCTTTTTTATTATTTTGAGGTCTGGATGAGTAATTTAACAGATAAACAGATAACAGATAATCAGAATTGGAAGGGACCTTGTAGGTCATCTAGTCCAACTCCTTGCCCAAGTAGGAGATGGGAGTCCAATCTCTTCTTGAAGGTCTCAAGTGAGACCTTCCCACAACTTCCGAGGGCAAACTGTTCCATGGATTGATTGTTCTCATTGTCAGAAAGTTTCTCCATATTTCCAGGTTAAATCTCTCCTTGTTCAGTTTCCATCCATTATTCCTTGTCTGGCCTACAGGCACTTTAGAAAATAGCTTGACCCATTCCACCCTGTGGCAGCCTCTTAAATATTGGAAGACTGCTATCATGTCTCCCCTGGTCCTTCTCTTTACTAGTCTAGCCATATCCAGTTCCTGTAAGCATTCTTCATATGTTTTAGTCTCCAGTCCCCTAATCATCCTGGTTGTTCTTCGCTGTACTTTTTCTAGAGTCTCAGTATCTTTTTCATAATGTGATGACCAAAACTGGATGCAGTACTCTAGGGGTGGTCTTACTAAGGCTTTATAGAGTGGTATTAGTACCTCGATTGTATCCCTCTGTTAATGCAATTTAGGATTGCATTAGCTTTTTTGGCTGCTGCTGCACACTGCTGGCTCATATTTAGCTGATTGTCCACTAAGACTCCAAGATCCCTCTCACAGTTACTGCTATTGAGCCTGATTTCACCCAGTCTATATGGGTACTTTGGGTTTTCCCTACCCCTAAGTGCAGGATTTTACTTTTCTCTACATTGAATTTCATTTTGTTAGATATGGCCCAGTGTTCTAGTCTGCCAAGATCCATCTGGATCTTGACCCTATCTTCTTGGGTGTTAGCTATCCCTGCCAGCTTAGTATCATCTGCAAATTTGGTAAGTTCCCCTTCTATTTCCTCATCTATGTCATTAAGATGAGGATGGTGAAAAGCAATTTTAACCTCACTTCGGCTCCAATGACCTCACCATGAGAATGACGATGTCACTGGAGCTGGGGTGAGATTGAAATTGCTTTTTACCATCCTAAATGTTACTTGGTGTCACCCGTCGACCTGGCAAAGTTCAGCCTTTTGAAATACCTAGAGGAATACTTGTTGCCTTACAAGGTAGTCCTTGACTTACAACAATCAAGCCCAAAATTTTCATGGCTAAGCAAGGCAGTTGTTAAGTGAATGATGTGCCCCATTTTACCAACTTTCTTGCCACCGTTGTTAAGGGAATCACTGCATGTGTTAATTGTTCAGTGAATCTAGCTTCTCCATTGACTTTGCTTGTCAAAAGATAATTGTGTGAGCCCCAGAACATTGCAACTGTCATAAATGCATGCCAATTTTCAAGAGTCCAAATTTTGATCATCTGATCATGGGGACTGTCAACTCGTAAAATATTTCTATGGTCCTTGTAGAGTTGCCAACAGAAAGGGAGGGAGGAGCAGTGGGCAGCTTATATTCCATAGATGTTTTCAAAGATAGTTTCTAGGTGACCAAAATTTCTGTTGTGCAAAATTCTAACTGGAGAGCATGATTGATGACTCTTGGCTATGAATGTGTCCTATTGGAGAATATGAATTACGATACACCCAAGAGATGGGGGGAAAACCAGGGTCAAGGGTTACAATGAATTATGTGTCTCAGAGTCGGCTACACCCAGGCAGCGCTGGCATGTTTATTTCTAATAAATCTTCTTTAAACTTTGGAAGTCTGGCTTGAGACTCATGATTTAAATGGGGGTAACTGATGGAGTCCTGACAGGGATGCTGTAATGGTCATAAGTGTGAAAAACTGCCATAAGTCACTTTTTTCAAGTGCCATTATAACTTTGAAAATTCACTAAACGAATGGTTGTAAGTCAAGGACTGTATTTTTATTATATGCATATCATTAGTTTTTCTTCAGCATGAGGCATCCTTCTGTCTACTAAAGAACTGGCTACCGTCACAGGCTTAACAGGCTTCTCAACATTTACAATACCTGGAAATACATTCCTCCTTTGCCAATCAGCAACCCCATATCCTTACAGTCTTCCCAAATCTGGTCCATTTCTTCAGCTGGAAGTGGCTCACGAGTTTCCTAGGAAGAAAATTCAGACTTCAGTTTAACCACCTTTTTTTTTTTTTAAAAAAAGGAAAGCATGAAAGAAAACAATACATATCCATTAACCACAAAAAGTACACTTTTGTGCTGTGAGTCTATGCATGTGCAGACATTCAAAATCTTTATTTTATTATTTTATTTGGTTTATCAATTGCTTACAAGATAATAGGTATAAGTAAAAACATAGTTATGAATACATGGATACATATAAGAAAAATAAAAGAAACAATTGGACAGGGACGGTAGGCACGTTGGTGCGCTTATTCACACCCCTTACAGACCTCTTAGGAAAGGGGTGAGGTCAATAGTAGACAGTCTAAGGTTAAAGTTTTTGGGGTTTGGGGAAAAAAAACCATAGAGTCAGGTAGAGTATTCCAGACATTGACCACTCTGTTGCTGAAGTTACATTTCCTGCAATCAAGTTTAGTGCGATTAACCTTGAGTTTGTATCTATTGTTTGCTCTTGTGCTGCTATGGTTGAAGCTGAGGTGTTCACTGACAGGTAGGATATTGCAGTGTATGATTTTGGGTTTGGCTTAGATCGGACTGAAGGCAGCGTAGTTCTAGGTTTTCTAGGTCTAGAATTTCGAGTCCGGTGGCATAAGGTATTCTGCAACAAGTAGAGGAGCGGAGAACTCTTCTTATGAAATATTTCTGGACTTTCTCAACTGTGTTCATATCAGATACGTAATGTGGGTTCCATACTGATGAACTGTATTCGAGTACTGGTCTAGCAATATTTTGAGTTTTTAATGGCAGAGTCTTGATTTAATCAATGAATCAAACAAGATGTAATGTTGGCTACATTAACATGCAATTTCACAGGTTTTAGAATTGCATGTTGACATACCCAACAATGCATTTTGTATTTTATTGATATATTGATGGAATGCATACTCTGCAATTAAGAACTCAAAATAGCTTTTGAATGTTTGCGCGTGCACAAAGAAATAAAGTTTAATTTTTCAGTAATTGCCATTGTGAATTAGTAGTGTTTGCAAGAAGACCCCATAGGAAGTCCTTAAAGGTAAAGGTTCCTCTTGCACATACGTGCTAATCATTTCTGGCTCTAGGGGGCGATGCTCATCTCCGTTACAAAGCTGAAGAGCCAGCGCTGTCCGAAGACATCTCCGAGGTCATGTGGCTGGCATGACTAAATGCTGAAGGTACACTGAACGCTGTTCCCTTCCCACCAAAGTGGTCCCTATTTTTCTACTTGCATTTTTTATGTGCTGTTGAACTGCTAGGTTGGAAGAAGCTGGGACAAGTAACGGGAGCTCACTCCGTTATGCAGCACTAGGGATTCGAACCGCTGAACTGCCGACCTTTCTGATCGACAAGCTCAGCTTCTTAGCCAATGAGCCACCACATCCTTCATCATGTCAAGGAAGTCCTTGACACATGACGAATGGAAGTTGCCTGTTATAAACATATGTCAGAATGGTTGTAAAACAGGATGATTGATTTTACTACCTTTTTTGGTAGAGGTCATAAAGTGGCCAGCCGTGGTCATTAAGTGAACTAATGGAAGTGCCAGTTTTCAGCAAAACCAGAGGAAAACATGGTCATGTGACTGCAGGATACTGCAAAGGGACATACATTCAGCCATGCTGCTGAGCACCCAGTATTAGGTCATGTCACTCTGCAGAGGGGGTCCAACCATCGGAAGTTTGAACCTGTCAGTCATAACTTTGAATGGTTGCTAAGCGACTGGTCATAAGTCAAGGAATATCTGTAATTTCAATAATGCCAGAATGAAGATGGATCTACAAACAAGCTTCAATGTGTAATTATGTGCTCATCTTTTTTTTTTTTTGCACCGTGGTTTTAGAATTACACAGCTAATGTTCCGTTCTGAAACCCATACATATTTTGCTGATCCTGCAGTAGGCATTGTTTAGTCACTTTAGCATTATATATAATTTTATACAATAGTATACCAATTACATAGATCTATAGCACTGCACTCCTCATGGATTTAATAATCCTAATTATATGTATAATCTTAACAGTGCTAATATCTGTTGCGCTAGCACCTTAGGAGTTATTTTTATAGTATGTAAATTAGACTTGCAAAACAGGATGGTTTTAATATTAGTGTTGAATTTAAATTTTCTTGATCAGTGACCAAAATAAATGGTAAAAATGATTTTTCTCTGCTCAGGCCTTGTGAGACCACACCTGGAGTACTGCGTACCAGAGGTGGTATTCAGCAGGTTCTGACTAGTTCTGGAGAATCAGTAGTAGAAATTTTGAGTAGTTCAGATAACTGGCAAATACCACCTCTGACTGGCCCCGCCCCCACCTATTCTCTGCCTCCTGAGTCCCAGCTGATTGGCTGGGTCTTCTTTTGTTGCCCTGCACAGGAGAACAGAGCTGGAAAGCAGGTTAGTGGGGTGGGGAGGGATTGAGGATTTTACAGTATCTTTCCCCTGCCAGGCTCACCAAGCCACGGCCACCAAATCACACCATGCCCACCAAGCCACACCCACAGAACCGGTGGTTAAAAATTTGAATCCCACCACTGCTGTGTACCATTCTGAGCATCAGAGTTCCAGAAGTCTATTAATATTTTAGAGCCAGTTTGGGGAGGCCAACAAAAATGACACAAGGCCTTCGAAGCATGTCTTGTGAGGATAGAGAGAAAGAAGTTGGCTCTTCAGTTCCAAGCAGTATTTCTCAACCTTGACAACTCTTAAGATGTGTGGACTTCAACTCGCATAATTCCCAGATAGTTATGCTGTTTGCGGAATTCTGGGAGTTGAAGTCCACACCTGTTAAAGTTGTCAAAATTGCAAACACTGATCTAGAGCAGGGCTGTCAAATTTGCAGCCCACAGGCCGCATGCGTCACGCGTTGGCCACGCCCACATCCGGTTTAGCAAAGGGGGAAAAAGTCACGATACATCACGTGACGACCTGAGTTTGACACCCCTGATCTACAGCAAAGAAACTGTAGGAAAACATGATATGTTAGCCATGGCGAGTTACGTAAAGGAAAGCTACTGGGAAAATAGGGAATCAGAAATAATTTGATCTGGCCCCCCAAATTAGGGATAGAAATAGCAACCATGTGTTTCAAATTTATTAGATTTTAAAGGAAAATCTTCCCATCAATAGCATTTATACCACAGTGAATACTGAACAATAATGAACACTCCAGTGAGAATCCAAAGGTTATAGGTTTTCTCTGTGTGTGTTTTTTAAAGATAACTATTTGTCATGGACATCAAATTGGTTTTCCAGCATACTGCACTGAGTTGGACTTGATCAGGAGTCAGCAACCTTTTGGACCTCAAGGACCATTAAACTCATAATTTTCATTCCCCTGAACCAAAGACCCTGGGGAAAATCCCCCAAAAAGTCTGCAGGAAAATTCCCCATCCTGTTTTCCTACTAATCAATCATTCTTTATTTGGGATTGCAGGATACCGTCTTCAGCTCCATTCTCAGGGAGAGAGAGAGTGAGAGAGAGAGAGAGAAACTTTTGGCTTCATGCATGGAAAGCAGCAGAAGCACCAGAAATCTTTCTTTCTCTCTCCCAAACTCAGCCAGAAATGAGTCTTTGTGAGACTTGTCATGCCGGTGCAGCTTCTTGAAGCAGGAGGCCTTGCAGGGTCCCAAAGACTCATTTCTGGTGGAGTTTTGGAGGAGAGAAAGAAAGACTTTTGCTGCTTTCCTTGCATACAGCCAAAAGCAGAAGAAGAAAGAAGCAGAAAGAAGCAGCCTGGTGGCCAGGCCAGGCCCCTGGGAAGAATGGAGCAAGTTCCCTCCCTCTGCCCTTTCCCCCCTCCCCTCACTACCTCGTGTTGTTTGCAGTGCAAGCAATGCAAACCTTGTATTCCCGTGGGCCATGTGGTTGGCGCAGCCTTGTGTTTGCGCACAGCCTGGATTAATTGCTTTGGGGATGACATTTCTCTGCAGACCACCAAAATTTTCTCCTGGACCACTAGTGGTCCCCGGCCCACTGGTTGGTGACCACTGGACTAGATGACTATTGCTGTCCTTTCCAGTTCAATGCAAGTACCTTACAAGCACTATTGCCATCACCCCCACAAGTGCAGTCCGTACCTTATTCTTGACCATCTCTACTCCAATCATCAGTCCTTTACCACGAACATCTCCAACACTTTCAAACATATCCCGCAGCTTTGCAAACTCTAAGAGCAAGTGAGTTCCAATCTCTTGGCAATTTTTCTGCAAGCCATCTTCTTCTATTGCCTGGACACACAAAAACCATAGAAGGAAACCATCAAGCATTGCCAGTACATTTAATTCTAAAAGAGGCCTTAAAAATTAGACAGAAAAAAACTTTGATAAGATCATAGCCAGGCAAAAAAGATTAAAATATCAAATCAATTTCATTACATGGAAAACTATTGAAGTTCATTTGATTTAATACAAGTAGTCCTTGACTTACAACAGTTCATTTAGTGACCATTCAAAGTTACAACAGCACTGAAAAAAGTGACTTATAACAGTTTTTCACAGTTATAACCTTTGTAGAAACCCCATGATCCTGTGATCAAAATTCACATGCTTGGCAACTGGTTCATACTATGACCGTTGCACTGTTTCCAAGTCATGTGATCACTTTTTGCAACCTTCTTACAAACAAATGGGGAAAATCAGATTCACTTAACAACCAGGTTATTAACTTATCAACTGCAGCGATTCACTTAACAACGGTGGCAAGAGATGGGGCAAAATTCACTTAACAAATTCTCACTTATCAACAGAAATTTTGAGCTCAATTGTGGTTGTAAGTTGAGGACTACCTGTATTGAGGGGCTTTGGGCGGAAGGGGATCCACCATTAAAATTGGGGTACAACTGAGGTGAAGTCTGGCCTCAATATATTTTCAAATTTTTTCAATGTTCAATTATTGCATCCAAATTTATTGCATGCAATGTTTGTGCCCCACATTAAAAGAGGGGTAGAGCTTCAACCACCCAAAGTACTGGCCCCAATATTTTGCAAATATCTCTGGCAATATGGAGAATATGTAACTTTCTTGCTGTCAAGTATAGTAGAAATTATATATATATAAACTGGACAAATCCCTGCAGAAGTGGTTTGCCTTCATCTCCATGCCAGGCAGTGGTAGGATTCAAAACTTTTTACTACTGGTTCTGTGGGCGTGGCTTGGTGGGCGTGGTGTGGCTTGGTGGGCATGGCTTGGTGGGCATGGCAAGGGAAGGTTACTGCAAAATCCCATTCCTTCCCCACTCCGCTAACCTGCTTTCCAGCTCCGTTCAAACTACTCAAAGTTCTCCGGAACTAGTCAGAACCGACTGAATACCATTTCTGTTCCCAGGCTGAGAGAAAGAGGTCACCCAATTGGCTTCATGCCCAAGGTGATACTAGAACTCACCATCTCCCAGTTTCTGGCCTGATGCCTTAATCATCACATCAAACTGACTCTCTACATATACAGAACATCGCATTAATTTCAATGGAATTTGCAATAGATGAATAGTCTGCATTAATCTATCTACATGGAATCCACAGTGTTAGTGCTTATTACATGAATGAAATCCTTCAGCCTATCTTTGCTTTCCCTGCATTTAAGCAGAGAAGGAAGTTATGTTTCAAAAGCATAAAAGATTCCAGATCGTTTTGCTAGAAATGAATTAAGAATCTCTAGCCAAGTTGATTAAACCTGCATGCCTTAAGGCACACCAAGCCATCCTTTTGGGAACCAAAAGTCCTTTAATTTAAGGAGTGGGGGAAGAAAGCAATTTTGTCAAAGCTCATAAATGATAATATAATTAAAAACCAATGAAAACATTTTCTTACATCCAGGACTGCAGATCCAACTGCACAAGCCACAGGATTGCCTCCAAAAGTGTTGAAGTGGAGGTTCTCTGTCAAACTACGTGCAATTTCTAAAACCAAAATATACTAGTCTGAACAAATAAAGTTGTAAAGTCATTCATTAAAGAGATTAGCAGCTGGAATAAACATAAAAAGAGAGACCTTCATTTACAATGCAGGTACTCCTTGACTTACAACCATTTGTGACTTACAAGACATCCTCACACTTACAGACAGGACAGTTTTCTCACAATCATGTGATGAAAATGTGGGTGTTTGGCAAATGGCATGCATTTACTGGTATTGTAAATGTTGAGAATCACACTAATGATCAGATGCATATTAACAATCAGACATGTTGTGGCCATGTTGTGGAATCACATGAGGAGGGGAGGCATGGAAGTCAGGGCCAGCATGAAGGCAACCTGAGAGCTCCACGGGGAAGAGGGAATGGAGTTGCCAGAGACAGAGGCTATCCATCAGCCCTTACATGGAGAGTCAATAGCCCCCAGGTCTGGAGGTGGCTGATGAGGAAGAGGAGGAACAGCTGGGTCCAGTGCCTGACACGCGATGCACAGAATCCAGAGAATGGAAGAGCAGTAGAAATCTGTAAGCAGAGGATAGATAGATAGATAGATAGATAGATAGATAGATAGATAGATAGATAGTAGAATTCTTTATTGGCCAAGTGTGATTGGACACACAAGGAATTTGTCTTGGTGCAAATGCTCTCAGTGAACATAAAAGAAAAGATACATTCATCAAGAGTCAAGAATCATAAGGTACAACATGTAATGATAGTCATAGACTACAATAAGCAATCAAATCATACTAGGAAACAGTCAATATAAATCGTCAGGGTGCAAGCAACAAAGTTACAGTCACAAGTGGGTGGAGATGGATGAAAGGAAGGATGAGAAGATTAACAGTAATAGTAGTGCAGACTTTGCAAATTGTTGGACAGTGTTGAGGGAATTATTTGTTTAGCAGAGTGATGGCATTCGGGGAAAAAAATGTCCTTGTGTCTAGTTGTTCTGGTGTGCTGTGCTCTATAGCGTTGTTTTGAGGGAAGGAGTTGAAACAGTTTATGTCCAGGATGTGAAGGTTCTGTAAATATTTTCACAGCCCTCTTTTTGACTCCTGTAGTATACAGGTCCTGCAGTAATTGTTTTTTCTGCAGTCCTAATTATCCTCTGAAGTCTTTGTCTGTCCTGTTGGATTGCAGAACCAAACCAGACAGTTATAGAGGTGTAGATGACAGACTCATGTGATCAAAAAATCTGTGGGCTGATCCTTCGGACAGAAGAGCCACCACTGCTAGCAAAGCCCGACCCTAGTTCTGGGGATAAAAGGCAGGAGTCGGAGATGAATAGATGTGGCAAACTATTCATTTCTCTGCTGGATGGACTTGTTAGCCTGCTGTAAGAGAGAATTTTTTTGCCGAGGCTGCTGGTGCTCCTAATAAAGGAATCTTTGAGTTAACTTCAAAGGGTTTGTTGTTTTGGGGGGAGCCAGGTCAGAACAAGACCATAGGATGGTGATTGCAGTGTCCCGGGGTCATGTAATTGGCTGCAATCTTCTCAGCTTGCTTCCAACAAGCAAAGTCAACAGTGGGAAACCAGATTTGCTTAAAGATTGTACATTTAACAACTGCAGTGATCTTTTTAACAACTGTGTCAGGAAAAGTCGTAAAATTGGATGCAATTTGGTTAACAACCTCTTTGTTTTGCCATGAAAATTCTGATCCAAATTACAGTTGTAAGTTGAGTACTAACTGTATTTGAAACCTCAGTGTTACCATAGTGACTCAGAAGATCTTTTGTGAACCTATGCTCTCAATATTCAGTGGATCAGATGAAGAATAAGTTTGTATGCAGTCAAAGCCCTTTCCACTTAAAAATTTTTTTTTCTAAAGGTGTCTTTGGTTTATGCAAATACCAGGTACAGATATTCATTCATTCAGTTCATCTGAATTAATTATGCATTTGAACTGGATTTTTTTACACTGCAAAACCAGAAGCAAGCCAGATTGAATTAAAAAGTAATTCATTTATTTTATCCTGTCTAGGTATCAAAAAAACCTACAATATTGCATTATTATTCAACAATCAATCACTGTAATTCTACCAGTTCATTTTCATACCACTGACTTGATGGAGCTGCAAAAAAAAAAAAAAAAAAAGGAAGAAGATCTAAATAACCTCATTCAACCATGTCTGTAGAGATTCTCAGTCATTGAATTATATTTGCCTAATCTTTGTATTTTAAACTTATGATTATAAAATTTATAACTGGCTGCTTCCTAGAAATATGAAAATTTAATAGAATAAGGGCTTTGGGGTTTAGTTTCTGTTGACTGAAAGTGGAATAAAAACTGATAGCATCTTTGAAACATTTATTTTAATTTAAAGTAGGCAGATGGAACATAATGGAAGAAAAGTGTAAGATTATTTTGTGGGCCACCTGCTGTTAGCTGGAGATTACATCTGTTATGTTAGGGTAACTCTTAAAGAAATACACAATTATTTCATAAGCATACATGAATCACGGTTTGGTTTATCCTATTAACAGAATATTGTGGTGACAGCATTTTTATAAGCCCCAGCTGAGACAAGGGAAGCAAAGGAGAAAAAAATAAGAGAGAGAGAAAGAGGGAGGGAGGGAGGGAGGGAGGGAGGGAGAGAGAGAGAGAGAGAGAGAGAGAGAGAGAGAGAGAGAGAGAGAGAGAGAGAGAGAGAGAGAGAGAGAGAGAGTGAGTCAGTGGCCAATTATAGAGTCCATTCAGCTTGTGATTTTTCTCTATATGAGATAAAATGATACTGATCCAGCAAAATTTATTCTCTCATGCATGTTCAGAAATAATGAATGTAAAGCTAAGGTAAAGGATAACATGCAACCAAAATTCTTTTTCATAACTCTCCAAAACTCTGGGAAAATTATTTTTGAAAACTGTGAAATGGCCTCCTGCCATTTTGAAGCAGGGAACTTTGCCTTAAGGAACACGTGAAATTGTTGGGGAAGAAAATCCCAAAATTCCTCTCGAACCCAGAAAAACAACAGAGAATCACCTGACCTTTCTTTCATGCTGAGGTGATTGCACCCCCTATGTGGTCTCACCTGCACCCCCAGACCCTGTGCATGAAAAGGTTGTTCACTCTGAAACCCTTCAAGTGTGAAAGCAGTTCTCACCTGGTGTAGTCACAACTGCTGCCATGGGAAAGCCGTTACCAATTCCTTTGGCAAGGGTAACGATGTCTGGAATGACATTGTGGCCTTGAAATCCCCAGAAATGACTGCCCATTCGAGCAAATCCAGTCTGAACCTTCACAGGGAACAAAGAAAAGGAGCTTTTAAAAGGTTTAGAGCACGGCTGGCTAGGGAATTGTGGGAGTGGAAGTCCACAGATCTTAAAAGTTGCCAAGATTGGGCACCCTGCTATAGAGTTGCTCTTTATAAATAGCATCTATATTTTAAGGCAATTGTTTTCTGATAGGAAATTGCCTATATTTGCTGTCAGGCAGGGGTGGCCTTCGAAAATTTTAGCAAAGAGTTCTCTGCACAGTTCTTGGGTGGGCGTGGCCTAGTCAGCCTCCTGCACCACAGTGGGGGAGGAGGCATTTTCGCCCTCCCCGGGCTCCAGAGGCTTTCCTTGAGCCTCTCTGGGCTCCAGAGGTTTTCTGGAAGCTGAAAGTGGGACCCATTTCTGACCTTCCCGAACTTCCAGCCTCCGTGCACGCCCTATACCAGTGGTGGCTAACCTTTTTAGGCTCCTGTGCCAAAAACTGTGCATGTGCTTGCACGCTTGCGCTCATGTGCCAGCATCCAGAAGGCAATGCACGCGCCCCCATGTCCCCTATGCATGCGCATGCAATCTCCCCCACCCACCCACCCCCCTTATATGCACTGGGCCTCACAGCTGATTTTTGGCCAGTTTGAGTCCTTTTTCGGCCTCCCAAAGGCTTAAGGAAGGCTTCTGCAGGCTTCTACAGGCTTTGTAGGCCGAAATCTAGCCCCATTTCGTCACTTCCCATTTTTCCTAAAATACCAGAAGTGACTAAACGGGGCTAGATTTTGGTCTACAAAGTTTGTAGAAGCCTGCAGAAGCCTTCAAGCCTTTGGGAGGTCGAAAATCAGCTGTGAGGTGCACACATGCACAGTGAGGTAAGTTTGCATGCAGCTCGCATGCCGGCATATCACGGCCCTATACTTACCTGCATCCAAAATGGGCCACTTGGGGACTCCTGGGAGGGGTGGGGTGGGCATGGCCATCCAGGAGTCGGATTTGGGGATTCTCCAAACTGCACAGAATCTTAGCTAGGGGCTCTCTCAAACCCCTGCAAACCTCCAGCAGCCCCAACCCTGCTGTCAGGTTTGATAAGAGATTCTCAGTCATCCAGGTCATGGTTATTATTATTTTTTCCAAAGGCAACTTGGTTTTTTTTTCTTTGAAAATGTTTCACTTCTCATTGAAGAAGCTTTTTCTTCTGAAGATTTTTGGAAGTGAAACAAAATCTTTTCAAAGAAAAAAAAAAAAAACCAAGAAAGTCCAGTTGCCTTTTGAAAAAAGCACCTTTCAGATATACTGTCAGATATACTACATGCAGGCCAGTATTTCATCAGCTGTTCTTACACAGAAGTGACTTCCAAACAGAAATCTGTGTATGGTAAAGTCCTTGGAGAAAGCACCACCCTCTTCTCTCCCAAGTTCAGGATTCAGTTTAAATTTTGTTCTGTGTTTGTTTTCCTTTCCAGAAGACACACCAACTGCCTTGCTTGTAGGAGGCAGAGGTGGTATTCAGCCAGTTGTGATAAGTTCTGGAGAACCAGTAGTGGAAATTTTGAGTAGTTCAGAGAACCAGCAAATACCACCTCTGAGTGGCCCTGCCCCCATCTATTCTCTGTCTCCTGAGTCCCAGCTGATCAGCTGGGTCTTCTTTGGTTGCCCTTCACAGGAGAAAGGAGCTGGAAAGCAGATTGGTGGGGTGTGGAGGGAATGGCATTTTGCAGTAATCTTCCCCCAGGAGTAGGGAGGGAAAGGAGATTTTACAGTATCCTTCCCCTGCCATGCACACCAAGGCACAACCACAGAACTAGTAATTAAAAAATTTGAATCCCACCACTGGTAGGAGGGGGTAGTTCCCTCAGGCCAACTTGTTTTGCAAAGTCCTCTTCAAATGCTTTGTAGGGTCCCAATCCAAGCCCTCAGCCAATGGTATCTCAAATAGCTGTCCTTGTAGAAACTCTGCACGTATAATTTGGAGAAGGGAGTCAGATTCAGATATTCACCTCGTCTGCAATGCAGAGGCCTCCCCTTTCACGCACCAACTGATAAGCCTCCTTTAGGAATCCTTTGGGAAACTGAATTGCTCCATTTATGCCCTGGAGAAAGCAGACAGACAGGATCAAAGGAAATGGTGGCTTTCCTTTCATGGAAGAAAATTCCACACAGAATCATAGCGCTGGAACGGATCTCAGAGGTTTTCTGGTCCAACTCCTTGCTCAAGGAGTCTCATTTACACCCCAGTCAAATGGTCATCCGGTCTATTTTTGAAAACCTCCAGTGATGGAGCACCCATAACTCAAGGCAACCTATTCCATTGATTAATTGCTCTCACTGTCAAAACAATTTATCCTTACTTCTATGTTAGATCTCTTTTTGACAAGCTTCCATGCATTATTTTTTGTCCTGACTTTTGATGCCTTAGACCAGAGGTGTCAAATTCCATTTCATTGAGGGCCGCATCAAGGTTTTATTTATTTTATTTGTCAAGCAATTATAAGATCACAGGTATAAGTATAAACATAGTTATAATACATGAAATGGATACATATAAGAAAAATAAAAAGAAACAATAGGACAGGGATGGTAGGCACGTTGGTGTGCTTATGCATGTCCCTTACAGACCTCTTAGGAAAGGGGTGAGGTCAATTGTAGACAGTCTAAGGTTAAAGTTTTTGGGGTTTGGGGAAAAAAATCACAGTCAGGTAGAGTATTCCAGACAGAGGTGGTATTCAGCAGGTTCTGACCAGTTCTGGAGAACTGGTAGCGGAAATCTTGAATAGTTCAGAGAACCGGTGGTAACCTTCCCCCTGAACTGGGGAGGGAATGGAGATTTTACAGTATCCTTCCCCTGCCACGCCCACCAAGCCATGTCCACTAAGCCATGCCAAGCCCACCAAGACATGCCCACAGAGCCCATAGTAAAAATTTTTGAATCCCACCACTGATTCCAGACATTGACCATTCTGTTGCTGAAGTCCATATTTCCTGCAAGCCAGCTCGACATTACTTGTGTTGGGTGTGCCTGTGGTGGCCCACGCATTCTGCCAGCAAAAATAGGCTCCTGAGCTCAGTTTTTGCCTGCAATGGTCTCCTGCAATCCTCTACCATGCAAGAACGGGCTCCCAAGCCCTGTTTTCACCTATGATGGTCTCCTGCAACCCTCTGCCAGCAAAAATGGAGCTCAGGAGGGCCTCCCATGGCCCTCCCATGTTCTGTTTTTGCTGGCAGAGGCTCTGTGGGCCAGTCCTTTGCTGTTTCCAGGTAGCCCCATGGGCCAGATCTAAGCAGGTTTTCAGTTTGACACCCCTGCCCTAGACAATAAGTCAATCCTCTCTCGAAAGCCCCCCAAGTACTGGAAGACAGCTGTCTGCCTCAAGTGTTCATCATACAATTAAAACCTCCAGGCACATTATCATCCTTTTGCTCTTCTCTGCACACTTTCCAAGTTCTCATTGTCTTTTTTGTATCATGATGACCAGAATTGGATGCAGTATTGCAATTGTGGTTTCACTAGTATCTGGGATCACGAGGTCACCATTTACACCTTATGTAATATATATTATGTAATATACAAACTCAATGTAAGATACAAACTCAATGTAAACCACTCCAAACTTGATTGTAGAAAGTACAACTTCAGTAACAGAGTGGTCAGTGCCTGGAATACACTACTGACTCTGTTGTTACATCCTCAACCCGCCACTCTTTAACCTCAAACTATCCACTATTGACCTCACCCCATTCCTAAGAGGTCTGTAAGGGGCATGCATAAGTGCACAATTGTGCTCCCTATCCGATTGTCCCCATTTATTCGTACCTATTTCCTGTATTCTTACTCATGTTTATACTTTTACCTATTATCTTGTAAGCGATTGACAAATCAAGTCAAATAAATAATTGCTGTAGTCCTAGTGATGCACTTCAATCCACACAACCAAGAGATGGCACTGTTGAATTTATTTCCTTTTTATCCCATTACCTGTTTTACCTTTTATTTGCTACCGGTAGTAAGGAGATCAGCTGAGCCCTACTTCTTTCATATGCTGGAATTACAATACCTGGTGAAGTGATACTCATGGAAGGTATGTGGTGGCAGCGGTGGAGGGCTCAGCCATACTGCACATTACATTCATCATGTAAGATTACACGATGGCCCTCTGGGCCTAAACAAAAGGAGTCCATTAATAGCAGGAGATCTCAACCCAGGATGAACAGATAATCTGAAGGGTCTTTGGTGCTCTCTGAGCTTGCTTTTTTTTTTGCAGATGTTTCATTACCCAAACTAGGTAACATCATCAGTGCTAGTCCCGCTGATGTTACCTAGTTTGGGAAATGAAATGTCTGCAAGAAAATAAGCAAGCTCAGAGCGCACAAAAGAACCCCTCTGTTCAAACTTGAGCTACAAATATTCTCCTTTATCAGTGGATTATCTGGATAGGAGAATGGCCAGCTGGTCTTTGCATATGCGGGAGTGCTGGAAACTGGAAGAGCAGCTCCCTGGCATGCATGTGCGCATTGGGGATGCTGAGCTTCTGGTTTCCGGTGCGTGCATGCACACGGGCCAGCTGGTATTCGCGTGCGCATGTATACCAGAAATTGGAAGACCAGGTGACTGTCACACATGTGTGTGCTGGAAACTGGAAGCTCAGTTTCCTGGTGTGTGCATGCATACAAGGGAACTGCTGTTCTGTTTCCGGTGCTCCGCCACACTCATGCTCCCATTTTGGTACTCAGTGCCAAAAAGTTTCACCAACATTGTCCTAGTTCATCCAAGACTTTTGCAACATAGTTTGTTCCGGTACATGGGGGAATTAAAAGTCCTCAGTTTAAATCATGAAAGGAAATCCCTTCTAATCTCCTGCAGATCAAAGGAAAGAATTAAGATGTCCAAGAAATCAGGACTTGGAACCAACCACCAGAGAGGTTGCACAGGGATCTGAAATATCTGATGTCTTGCTGGTTTCTGCAATTTTTGATTAAACTGGTTGATGATCCCACTGACACTTTCTTTTTCTTTCTTTCTTTCTTTCTTTCTTTCTTTCTTTCTTTCTTTCTTT
>BLBF01000010.1:14936129-14978335 GCA_015471245.1 Laticauda colubrina
GAATATTGAATATTGAATATTGAATATTGAATATTGAATATTGAATAGAATATAGAATAGAATATACAGTAGAATAGAATATGGAATAGAATAGAATATAGAATAGAACAGAATATAGAATAAAATAGAATAGAATATAGAATAGTATATAGTATATAGTATATAGTATATAGAATATAGAATAGAATATAGAATAGAATAGAATAGAATAGAATAGAATAGAATAGAATAGAGCATAGAACAGAACAGAACAGAACAGAAAAACAGTTGGAAGGGACCTTGGAGGTCTTCTAGTCCAACCCACTGCCTAGGCAGAAAACCCTGCACCACTTCAGATAAATGGTTATCCAATCTCTTCTTCCAGTGTTGGAGCATTCACAACTTCTGGAAGATCAGACACACAGCCCCCATCTGCGGCAATGAGCTGATTCCAAGGTGCCAATTAGGAAAAGCGCAACGCGAACAGGCATGGGTGGCGACAGTACAATTTTGCCCGTGCTGGATTCCCAAATCATGAGCGCAAATTCACGCGTGCGTTCTCACCTTCCCGCCACCCTCTTGACCCAGGCAGAACGCAGGAGGAGGGAGCGGGTGCCCCCAACCCCTCTTGCTCTGGCCCACTCCCGCAGCCTCCGTCGGATCTTTCACTCTCACGTTATAATACTGTAATGCTAATAACACTGTGTATGTATATACTGTATTATACTGTATAACGTTATATACTGTACAACGTTGCTACAACTTTAAAAGCACTACAATGACGTGGGATAATACCCGAAGGAAGATGACCTGCATTCATGTAAGTAGCCGCGAAAACTTAAAAAAACAAATATACTGTATTGTATATACATACTGTATGTATTTAATGTTTATAGTTATAGTAGGGAGGGAGGGAGGAAGTAGAGAAAGAGAGAGAAAAGAAAGAGAGAGAGAGAGAGGATAAAAGGAAGGAAAAAGGAGGGAAGGAAGGTGAGAAAGAGGGAGAGAGAAAGAGAACAAAAGAAAGAAGGAGAGAAAGAGAAAGGAATGAAGGAGAGAAAGATGGATGGAAGGAAGGAGGGAAAGAGAAAGAGAAAAAGAGAAAGGAAGGAAGGAGAGAAAGAGAGAGAAAGAAGGAAGGAAGGAGGGAAACAGAGAAAGGAAGGAGGGAAAGATGGATGGAAGGAGAGATAGAAAGAGAAAGAAAGGAAGAAGAAAGGAAAGAAGGAAAGAAAGAAAGAAGGAAAGGAAAGAAAGAAAGAAGGAAAGAAAGAAAGAAGGAAAGAAAGAAAAGAAAGAAAGAAAGAAAGAAAGAAAGAAAGAAAGAAAGAAAGAAAGAAAGAAAGAAAGAAAGAAAGAAAGAAAGAAAGAAAGAAAGAAAGAGTAACAGGGGCTGCGGTTTGGAGGTGCGACCGCACTTCCAGAAAGCACTTTTGTGACTTCTCCTCTTTGAATGAAAGGGAAGTGGGTCGCGACAACACCCGCCCCTCTGGGGCTGTGGGGAGAGCCTCTTGCTCTCTGCAACGGCGAATGCACTCTGGACATGCTCAGAGGCACGGCGGTCACCATCCCCGGGGAAAAGGCTGACGCGAGCGGGCGTCTCCAGGGGGCTCCTTCCCGGCTGCCTCCACTTACCTCTCCCCGGGAGAGCCCGCGCCTGCCCGGCCCTCTTCCCGGCCAAGAACCGGGGCAAACGGGCGAGGGGGAGCCGCGCTGAGCAAACCATCTTTTCGCCGCTTCAGCAGCCCAAGCGAGCGGCGTGGACTTTTAAGACCGGCGAGGCCCACCAATGGCAACGGAGCTGCCGTCGCCGCCTCTTGGAGCAGCCGCTCCTGTGCTCCCCTCTGCGAGCCCCGAGTGTGACACCGACGGGGCAGGTGGGGCCGAGGAGCGTGATGCCTCCCGGTGGGAGAAGCCCGGGCACGCAAGACAGTCTCTGTGCATGTGCAAAGCGTCCCTCTCCTTCCTTATCCCCTGTGGGGGCGCTCCTTCCACCCTTCTTCCCTTCTGACAGTGAGAACCTGCTTATACTTACTTTATACCTGTTTCTACTTACATGTTTGCCTGTTATGTTCATACTTATGCTTGTTCTCTCATACATGCTTGACAAAATAAATAAATAAATAAACACACACACACACACACACACAAAATAAAATAAAATAAAATAAAACAATCAACCAATGGAACAGAAGTTGCCTTCAGAAGTTGCGGGAGCTTCATCAGTTGGAAACTTTCAAGAAGACACTGGACTGCTTGCTACCTGTCAGAAATGGTGCAAGTCAGTGGTGGGATTCAACTTTTTTTTTACTACCGGTTCTGTGGGCATGGCTTGGTGGGCCCGGCAGGGGAAGGATAGTGTAAAATCTCCAGTCAGAGGTGGCATTTGCCGGTTCTCCGAAGTACTCAAAATTTCTGCTGCCGGTTCTCCAGAAGTGGTCAGAACGTGCTGAATACCATCTCTTGTGTAGGTGTAGGGTCTCTTGCTTGGGGGTGGGGGTGGGTTGGACTAGATGATCTACAAGGGCCCTTCCAACCCCTAATCTGCTAATCTTCCCTAATGGATGCCTTCAGTTGCCTTCCTGTTGCCTTCTCCTACTTCAACTCTGTCTTTCCCAACCAGCAGCCTTCTTATCTTTTTGCCAACAATTATATTGGGATGTCCCAAAAGTGTTTGTTTTTTTTCAACAGGCAACTGGACTTCCTGGTTTTCCCTTGGAGACGTTTCGCTTCTCATCCAAGAAGGTTCTTCAGCTCTAACTGGATGGTGGGGGGAATGGAAGTGTTGAAAGGTGTCAAAATGCCTTTCCTTCGAGGATTCGATTTTCCCGCTGGGAGAGCTCCAGCGCAAGGACACAGACAACTGCTTGAAAGCTGGATCTTTTTATTTTTGGAAGGCGAGAGATAGCAAGAAGTCTGTGCTCCTGGGCTAGCCACCTTCATATGGAAGGCCCGGTCCCACTGCACTTACGGATGCAAAGAGGATGTAAAACATTAAAAAAAGCTTGCCATCCGTTGGAAAATGCTATGCATCCGTTGTGTACTCATTGCACTCTATCCATCGAGCATCCGTCCACTGTGATTTCATCCGCGCAAGAAATTTTGAGCTGCACAAAATTTTGTGAACGGATGAACTTTCCGTCATGTACGATGTAAATCCGCAACATACGAGCAACAAACGTTCTATGTCCGTTTATCATCCGTTAAACGTCCACTGTATCCTCTCTGCATCCTTTGGCCATCCTCGCAACTCACATCCACTGCAGTTGAAAACGGAAAGAGGGAGGAAAGAAAAGGTACATGGAACATCTACACATCATTAGTAGCACGGAAATAGAAAGGATGCGCAGTGAACGGTTTGCATCCGATATACATCCCCATGTCGTCCCCTTTCTTTCTTTTAGGCGTATGTGATGCATCTGCTTCATCCGCTCTGCGTCCGCTTCGCAATTATCCCCCGTAACCCCTTTGGCGGTGTCATCCCCTTCTATCCGCTAGGCTTCCTATGAACATCCGTTTAACATCCCCGCTACATACTACCCCCGTCCGTTCTTTTCCGTTCTTTTCCATTCTGTTTATGCAAATTTTCGCCACTTTTTGGAGCGGATGACAACGGATGGAGCCACCCCCGAAATTTTGCTCGTCCGCTGTGTCCTTTATGCATATGTTTTGCGTCTGTTGGCCAGTGGGACCCGGCCTTTTAAAGTCCCTGATTTTTATACCCTTTTCTCCCTTTGTGTGTGAGTGCTTGTGTTTGTATTTCTTAATGTTTTAAATCCTGTCAGGGCTTGTCTTTATTTCCGCCGGAGGGTAAACTCTGCGGGTGCGGAAGGTAAACTGCGGGGTGGTTTGATTGTATTATCGGTTTCGTCTTAATCTTTCAGCTTAATGGTTTCTTATATTTGTTTTGTGGCAATCTCCTGTTTGTCTCCTTTGTAATATATTTTGTGTCTTTTGTCTGTTTTTTGCTGATTTGGCATGTCTTGTGTTTGTAAGGGTTTTCTTTTCTTGTTTCCCTAGTTTTCTTAATTATTTGGGCTTTTGTCTAAGGGGCTTCTTTTATACCTTTTATTTGATTCCTTTTCCTATGCAAGTTTGTTTTATGGCTGGCCTGATGTTCCCTTTGGGCTTTTCCTGCTTGGGTGACACCACTGTCCTCGTGAAGTTCCCTTTCCATAGAAGGATGAATTGAATTCTTTCCATTCCCCATCATCCAGTCAGAGCTGAAGAAGCTTCTTGGATGAGAAGTGAAATGTTTTCAAAGAAGAAGAAAAATAAGAAACTCCAGTTGACTACTGAAAAAGCACCTTTGGGACAACCCTGACTAGGATGACTGAGAATCTCCCTCGACTGGGCTGGTTCAGATTAAAACTGGATTCCTCCATTCATACGGTCCCTTTGACCTGAGGCATTGGAAGATGAGTAAAATTGGTAAAAATGGTAAAATGGGTAAAAATAAAAATGGGTAAAAATCCTTAAGGACTTGGCCAATTTTTCAGACAGGACCCAAGAAATGAGATAAATGATGCTGGCTGTCCAACCAAGTTGAATCCAGCCAGTGGGGCCCACAACATCACTCTTCCAACCCTGGCAACTTTAAAACGTGTGGCTGGCTGGGGAATTCTGGTAATTAAAGTTCACATATCTTTACATTGCCAAAGTTGGGAGCTATGAAGGAGCAAGAACAGAAAAAATAGAGGGAACTTGGATCACTCCTTCAAGCCATCCTTTTGACTTTTTTTTGAAAACCACATTCTTCATACAACCTGTTGTGCTAGTTTTTCCCCCTGAAGCAGAAAAACTTGGAATGCCACCAAAAACATCATTAAAAAACTACAAGAAAGAATGTTCTTTCTGCGCCAACTCAGGAAGCTCAAACTGCCCAGGGAGCTGCTGATTCAGTTCTACAGAGGAATTATTGAGTCTGTCATCTGCACCTCTGTAACTGGTTGGTTTGGTTCTGCAACCCAACAGGGGAGACACAGACTTCAGAGGATAGTTAGGACTGCAGAAAAAACAATTACTACCCACCTGCCTTCAATCGAGGACCTCTATACTGCAGGGTGAAAAAGAAAGTGAAAATATTTACAGATCCCTCACATCCTGGACATAAACTGTTTCAACCCCTTCCCTCAAATCCACGCTATAGAGCCCTGCACACCAGAACAACTGGACACAAGGACAGTTTTTTCCCGAACGCCATCACTCTGCTAAACAAATAATTCCCTCAACATTGTCCAACTATTTACAAAATCTGCACTACTATTATTGTTAATCTTCTCATCATTCCTTATCACCCATTCCTTCCCACTTGTGACTGTATGACTGTAACTCTGTCGCTTGTATCCTTAAGCTTTATATTACTGTTTCCTAGTATGATTTGATTGCTTATTGTACCCTATGACTATCATTAAGTGTGGTACCTTATGACTCTTGATGAATGTATCTTTTCTTTTATGTACACTGAGAGCATTTACACCAAGACAAACTCCTTATGTGTCTGATCACACTTGGCTGATAAAGAATTCTGTTCTGTTCTAACCCCTCCCTTTGCTGTTCTGGGGAAGAACAAAAAAACCAATACTAGCGAAAGACTCTTTAAATTCAGCTTCTTGTGTCAGCACCATTATTCTCATAGAAGTTTCCTCCCTTGGGCCACTTCTGAGCAGCACCAATCAAGAAATGCTCATCAGCTTTGCCCACAGTACAGTCCTGAGGGTGCTGCATTGGTTGCCGATTTGCTTCTGGGTGCAATTCAAAATGCTGGTTGTCACACTTCATAGCTTGGGACTAGGTTATCTGAGGGACCATCTCTTGCTGGTCACATCTACAGCCCTGCCAACTCTCACAGTTCTGCCGTGAGTCTCACGATTTTTTGTCATTTCTCACGGTCTCACGACAAGGCTCCTCAATCTCACGCCGAATTTAAAACGCTTTTTTTTTTTTTCAAATTTGGGGGTCGGCTTATATGCGAGTATATACGGTAATCATTTTTCTTCCTGTCTGTCCGTCATTTTGAAAGGGGAGGAGGCCCTGGGAATGAGGCTAGTTTCCCAGAAGTCTTTGTAAGTTCAGCGCTGGGAAAGCGATCGCAATCGTATAAACATGGCAAAAAGAGGTGGCGATTTTTCAATAGAAGAAAGAAAGCTGCATCTTCTTACAACAGGGAACACAAATAAAACATTTAAATAAACTGTTAATGACTTTCCTCGATGGAAAAAGGGGTTTGTTTTATCTTGATCGGGAAAAAAATAGAATCTCACTATTTTTTATGGAATCTCCAGATTTTTTTTCATGGGTCTCCAGATTTTCCTTTATCAGGGGTTGGCAGGTCTGCATCTACTCAGCCCACTAGAGCCCACTGAGACAGGGAATGTTGCAGGTCCTATCTCCTAAGGAAATACACCTGGTGGGACCAGAACCTTCTTCGTGGTGGCTCCATCTCTCTGGAATATCATTCCTCCAGAGATTAGAATGCCCCCCCCCCAACACTCTTCCGGAAGGCACTGAAGACCTGGTTCTGTCAGTGGGCCTGGGGATCCCAGAGCAGGATGGAGCCCATTAAATGGCTTGTTTGTTATTGCTGGGATGGGGGGAGTTAATTTTATTAAAAATTTCATAAAATTAAATTTTATTAATTTATTATTTGATTATTTTCTTCTATTAGTTTTTTTTATATATGCTGTTTTTATATGCGTGCCACTCAAAGCCACTTTGAGTCGCCTTGTGCGAATAGGCGACAATATAAATTTTCCAAATAAATAAATAAAATTTCCAAATAAATAAATACATTTTTCAAATAAGTCAATAAAAATTCCAAATAAATAAATAGGTAATTTATTCAAATAAATAAATTTTGTCCCTTCTTCTGTCCTCTGCTGGGCCGGAAGGAAAGTACAGGTAGTCCTTGACTTAACAACAGTTCATTTAGTGACCGCTCAAAGTTTCAACGGCACTGAAAAAAAGTGACTTATGACCATTTTTCACAGTTGTGACCTTTGAAGCATCCCCGTCATCCTGTGATCAAAATTCAGATGGTTGGCAATGGGTTCATACTTAATGACCATTGCTGGGTCCCAAGGCCACGTGGTTCCCCTTTAGCAACCTTCTGACAAGCCAAGTCAATGGGAAACCCGGGCGAACCCGTAGCAACCCACCCCTGATCCTGTCCATTCTGCTCAGGTCCTCTTTCCCTGCCATGTTGCTTTCATCTTGCTCTCTAAAACAGGGGTCTCCAACCTTGGCAACTGTAAAACTTGTGGACTTCAACTCCCAGAATTCCTCAGCCATCTGGGAGTTGGAGACCCCTGCTCTAAAGAGCTGGGCAGGCCTGCCTAATTGTCCTGCTGATGGAAACAAAATTACATACTGTAGATGTAGGTTTGTTCCCAGGGGTTGCACCAGACTTAAAGGTGACTTCAAGTTCCTCCTGGATGCCTTCTTAGAGGAGGCCACAGGCACAACACAGGAGATAAAATCATTAACACAAGATGGTAGAGCTGGATCCACGGGATGGGTGAGGAGGTGGGATTAGGTTTTGATTAGGCAACCACCTCCAATGGGAAGCTCCCCCATTGGGTCCCCAAACCATCTGGCAGAACAAGGTCTAAAGTTTCTTATGGAAAAATAGGAGGGTGGAACCCCATCTCAGCTCAGGCGGTTGGATGTTCCAGAGGGCAGGAACCTTGTCATGTCCTTGGCTTTCAATACATCAATTATTAATGGTGAATACATGGTACAATGTTGCAAGTCCCTGCAGTTTTCTTGGCAAGGTTTTTCAGAAGTGGCCAGTCTCCAAGGTCTGAGCAAGAGGGCCTGATCTTTGGTCACTCAGCTGGCTTTGTCCCCAGGGCAGGATTGGAATTCATGTTCTCTCAGTTTCTAACCTGATGTCTTAACCACTACACCAGACTGGCTCCTTGGGTATCAAAAGGAAGGAAAATAGCACTGAGAGAGAAGTGGCTGGCAGAGGATTGTTTTTAACGAATAACTGTGCTGCAATTTAAATATATTGGCAATATTTTAGCAAAGAACAGGGTTATATGTGTGATTATGTGTATGGAGAAGAAAGGAGGGAAGGAGGGAGGAAGGGAGGAAGGAAATCAGTTGGCTGCTGAAAGTTTGAAAATTATGAAGTTTAAAGACAGCATTATAATATATTTTTAAAATCTCTGTCAGATTGATTTTATGCTGAGAGGGCAGAATAAATGGAATTCAAGTGCCTCTCCCTTGTTACACCATTTATACATTACAACTGATTAAAGTAGCCTAAGCCTTCCTAATTTGACTAAGGATTATTAAGGAGGTGGATTTCACCTTAACATAGAAGGATTTTTATCTAAGGACACTGACAAACCTCCAAGTGGCCTCAGTGACTCTCTAAAAGAGTGCAAATGACCAGCTGTCTACAAGGAATATAAATCCTGCCATTTTCCACCATCCAGTCGGAGCTGAAGAAGCTCCTTGGATGAGAAATGAAATGTCTTCAAAGTAAAACAAGAAAGGCCAGTTGCCTCTTGGAAAAGCACCTTTGGAATTCTGCCATTGTTGACTGGGATGTGTGTGTGTGTGTGTGTGTGTGTGTGTGTGTGTGTGTGTGATTCAGAACATTCAGTTATACCAGTCGTGTCCAAACTTGACAATTTAAGAATTGCAAACTTCAATTCCCGATAACTATATTCCACTATAGCTATGCCGGCTGGAGAATTTTGGGAGTTTCACAAGTTTAAAAGTTGTCAAGTTTGGAGACCTCTGAGTTATACAATGAATGAATTATTAAAGGGGGCTTACTCAGAAATTTTCAGATATTTTTTTTTTGTGAATTTACAAGATACTTAAGGAAATATACCTTTAATATCTGACTGTATTACAAAAATAAGCAAGAAAAAGCTGCAAAAATTTTGGTCATCTCTCAAATACACATCATTGGTGTTTCTTAGAATATAAATTCTTAGTAAGGAAATTTCTGACAACAATAAAAATGCAAAATGTATTTTGCAATGATGGAATATTATGTTTTTCAAGGCAATTAATTTTTTAAAATTGTACTTAAAGTTTTATTTATTTGGAAGACACTTTTTTTACTTTTTTGGCACCAGCTAAAAAAATTACAGTGAAAAACTGCAAAGAAAGCCCAAAACTAAGTAAAACCCTACACTTTAGGCCTCCATGTATATGTAATAACTTTTTCCAGGTTCAGGGAATCTGGTTTTTCAATAGCTGGAATGTGCTAAATTAGATTAAGAGACAAAAGCCTTCAATGGATAACTGATCATGATTTTGTCAGTTAAATAAATCCATATACTCTTCAAAACATCATCTGGAAAAGAGCAGGCTATGAAACTCCTTTCAGTTTATTATTTTTGCAGGCTTGCAATAACAGTTCATGTTTATTTTAGGTTTTTGTCTTCCAAACATTATTTGAAAAGGATTGTCCAGAGATTTTCTTTGACAGTTTCTTCTTGATATTTGGCCTATTTACTGCACCTATCTGTCTGCTTTCCTATTTTCTGAATTTATATTTTATCTCTCCATGGGAGTCTCATGGCATTGTCAGGGGACATTTAATTTTATTGCCACTCTGGAGAAGAGGAAGACTCGGAATTACAGTCCCAAAGACACCTTGTGAGATTGATGATTGACATAGACATGAATGTGGGCCTCAACAATACAAGTTCAAAGTTTTAGTTTATTAACTAGTATGCTACACTGGTTCTTTATGGGTATTTTTCCACTGCTGACTTGGTCTCTCCATCTGTCCTTGAAAACTACATGGCATGAAACTAGTTGTCTTTATTGCTGTTCCCAGTCACTGCCAATCCCAACTTCACAACAAGGAAAGGCTGACGCAGTCTGAGAATAAGGATAAGGGTTCTCTAGAATCAGGGGTGGGATTCTACAGGTTCTCACTTATTCGCTAGAACCGGCTGTTAACATTCTAAGCAGTTCAGAGAACCATTTGTGAGAAGAAATTACTGGCCTAATCCTGTAAGGAAGGCAGGAAGGAAACATTCTGGTGTTGCTTACAGAAACTGCCTCTCTGTTAACCCTTATTACATTCTTGGCAGGACTAGACTTCCTGTCTCAGGAAGATATCTGGAGTTTTTTCCCCTCCTTTGCTGGTACTTTGCTTGTGTGGAGTGACCATTCAAAGTTACAGTGGCACTGAAAAAAGTGACTTATGACCATTTTTCACACTTATGACTATTGCAGCATCCCCACAATCACGAGAGGCCAGACGAGGAGATGATTGCCTCAATGTGAGTGATGTTGAGTTGGCCACACCCAGCCAGTCACATTACCACCAAGCCATGCCCATCAACTAAGCCACACCCACAGATCCGGTTGTTAAAAAAATTGAATCCCACCCCTGCCTAGGATGATATCACTATTCAGAAGGAAGTACTACTTTAAGTACCGTAAAGAATGATCTAGGCCTGTGATGGCAAACCTATGGCACACGTGCCAGAAGTGGCAGCAGAGCCATCTTTGCTGGCACATGAGCTGTCACCCCAGCTTAGTTTCACTGCACATACACGCACCTCCCGCCAGCCAACTGATTTTTGGGTATCTGCCATGTATGTGCAGGGGGGGCAGGGGATAAGGGCGGGTTGTACCAACATGCACAGGGGCACAGGGGGAGTGCACGCATGGGCGGAGGGAGCACAGGGTGTCGCATGCACATGTGCAGGGGTGGGGGTAGCATGGGGGAGTCACGCATGCAATGCATTCTGGGTGCAGGCACATGCGCACATGTACATGGGCACTTTGGGCATGCAATGTTCAAAAGGTTATCCATCACTGATCTAGGCCTTTCTCATTCACAACGTGAGAACAAGATAAAGACAATGTTGTAGCCAGGGGTGGGATTCGAATGTCTTAACAACCAATTCTGTGGGCATGGCTTAATTTGTAGGTGTGGCTTGGTGGTCATGTGACTGGATGGGCATGGCTTGTATGTAAATATTGTAAATATTTATGTAAATATTGGAATTTTTTTTTACAAAAAAAGAGCAACTTTTACCCAAAATCAGGCAAAGCAGGTAGGAAGATTGTGTTGCTCACAGAATTACAGATTCACTTAGAGATCTATCTTTCTTCAATTTGCTTCCTGAGTCAGTCACATAAAATTTGCTAGCAAGTAAACTCATAAAATTAACTCACAACACACCATGTATGTAAATATTGAAATTTTTTATTAAAAAAAGAGTAACTTTTAGCCCAAATCAGGCAAAGCAGGCAGGAAGATTGAGTTGCTCACAGAATCACAACTCACAGATTCACCCAGAGATCTACCTTTCTGCAATCTACTGCCTGAGTCTGTCACAAAAAATAGAAGTTTCAGTTCTAAGAAAGGTTCAGGTCTGCTTTTAGATTAGCTAGAAAGCAGGAAATCATTGGATTTTTTGCTTTCTAGCTAATCTAAATCTCCCAGCACAGCAAAACAACTGATGGTTGTGGAGGGAAGGAAAAATAGCAACGGGCAGGGCCAGCCAGTGGTGCGATTTGCTGGTTCTCCAAACTGGGCAAAATCAAAACAACCAGTTCTATAGAACCAGTCCAACCAGGTAGAATCCCACCCCTGGTTGTAGCACTTTGAAGGATAAATGTCAAAAGGATATCACAAGAACATTATGATCCAATGACCAATTATGAACAGTTCCAATGGCCTATTATAGAGAGAACAGACTTCATCAGAAATATACAGGAGCCATAGTCCAAAGGTCTCACATATTGCTTTAAGGCCAAATAATAAGATTACATTTGACAAATGTCTCTCTATTCACTGAATTTTAAGAAGGAATAGTAGGTACAATGTTCTGTATAAAATAGTTTACTCCAAATCCTCGAATGTGATTGGCTAGAAAAGCCGGCATAGGGATTGATTCACTAGGAACCAATCCAAAAGAGCCACCAAAGGACGGCAAAACCAAGTAACTGTCATTGCTAACAAGCCGGCAGGCAAGCCGTATATAAAGGCTGCCATGGCTAGAGCCAAACCATTCCGTTTCACACTAATTGTTAAAACAAAGACTTTTACTGTTGGAACTCGGTCTACCTCGCGTTTTTCCGGACGGAACACTGGCGACGAAGGTGGGATTGTCCTAAAACATGAGACTGTGCACGCGGTGATTTGAAATCCAGGCTTGAAGCGATGGCCAGAAATAATGCACCGCCCACACCGTTCAATCCCAATGAAGAGGATTGGGAATCCTACGTAGACTTTTTCCAAATGTACTTAGAAAGTGACGAGATGGAAGATATCTCAGACCAGCGTAAGAGGGCTGTCTTCTTAACGCATTGCGGACCAACAGTGTTCAAGATGGCCAAAGCATTGGCGAAGCCCAGAGATGTAAAACAAATGACCTGGCCCGAACTCCAGCGAATGTTAAAGGCTCACTACGCACCAGTGGTGTCAAATCTCATCAAACGGCATGAATTCCACCGAAGGGACCAAAAAGAAGGCGAGACCATCGCTGATTTTGTGGCAGCCCTCCGACAACTGGGGGGAGCGTGCGAGTTTCTGAACGTAGATGAAGCCATGCGAGATCGAATGGTATTGGGTTTAAAAGACTCTAATTTACAAAGTAAATTGCTAAATAAACCCAACATAACCGTGGCTGAAGCAATCGCAGAAGCCACAGCCGTAGAAGCCGCGAAAAAGTCAGCGGCCACCATGAAATAAATGAACGTGAATGACGACGAAATGAGCCTAACCAGAGGGAAGAAGCAATTTCCCACCACGACACACCATGAAGATTTTGACGAGACATCAGAATCCGGAGAGGATGACGATGAGTTCCACCGCATGTACACCAACAAAAAAAGGCACGAAAAAAGAAACTGGTGGGAATGCGCCGGTTGCGGAGGAAACCACCCTCGAGCCGATTGCAGATTCCTTGATGCCATCTGCCAAGCTTGCAAGAAAAGGGGACACATCGAGAAGGTCTGTAGGAATCGAAAAAGTAACAGCCCTAACAGATGCAGTAACTTTCCCTCACAAGCTGAATTGAAACAAGCCGAGAGAAAGTGGGAGTGCAACAAACGAGCCAATAACCGAGAAAAGACCCATCAAACTGTCACTATCGGAAGCGCTCAGACAGAAAGCGGAAAAAAAGTTAAAATCATCGTAAAAATTGAAGGCAGCCCCTCTGAGATGGAAGTCGATTCAGGGTCTTTCCTGTCAATGGTGTCGTGGGACACAATCAGACAACGGGTCCCAAATATCAAACTAAAAGAGCTCCAGAAACAAAAATTAACTCGGAAGGACTACCAGAGGAATCAAATCCCTGTGGTAGGTCTAGGACATTTCCAAGTCTCTTACAAGCAGCATGTCGAAGTCCTGCCTCTGACAATAGTCGACCGGGACCGACCCAGCCTCCTGGGCATCTAATGGTTCGCACCATTGGGCATCAGAATGACCGGAGTGGACCGAGTGGCCGCAACCGACTGGGAAGAAAACCTGAACCACGAGTTCCAGGACATTTTCGATGGCACCCTAGGCAGGTATCGGGGGACCCCAATTTCCTTTAGCTTAGACCCCCAGGTGGCCCCTAGAAGATTAAAGGCCAGACGAGTTCCCTTTGCATTAAAAGCAAAAATAGAGGAACAATTGAATAAATTAATTGACCAAGGGGTTTTGGAACCTGTTGACCATGCTAAATGGGAGACGCCAATAGTAACACCGGTTAAACCTGATGGGTCGGTACGCATCTGTGGAGACTACAAGTCTACCCTGAGCCTTGCACTGCAACAAAGCGCATACCCGGTGCCAGTCGTACAACATTTGCTACACTCACTCGGGGGAGGAAAATTTTTTGCTAAACTAGATCTAGCACAAGCTAACCAACAGCAGTAGACTCCTTAACGGCCGAGGCACAGACAATAGTGACTCACAAAGGGGCATTCAAGTGTAACAGACTTCAATTTGGAGTAAGCGTTGCCCCAGGCGTTTTCCAAAGCCTCATGGAACGCTTATTAAATGGAATAAAAGGGGTCGTACCATATTTTGACGACGTCCTGATTTCGGCTAAAGATACGACCCAACTAGAAAAAAGACTAAGAGATGTACTAACAAAATTTAGAGCATCCGGTCTGAAAGTTAAAAAAGAAAAATGCTGCTTAATGACTGATCGCGTCGAATTTCTGGGCTATTTAATTGACGGAGAGGGTATACACCCTACTGAAAAAAAAGTCAAAGCCATTAAAGACGCACCACAACCAAAAAACAAAACAGAATTGCAGGCATTTTGGGGTTTAATAAATTTCTATAACGTATTCCTCCCCCAAAAAGCAACAATAGCAGAAATATTACACCGTTTGCTGGATAAGAATACTAATTGGACTTGGAGTCATAGAGAACAAAAGGCATTCCAGAAAATAAAAAATTTATTAACATCAAACACCGTTCTTATCCAGTTTAGTAACATGCTCCCATTGACGGTAACCTGCGACGCCTCACTGTTTGGAGTCGGTGCCATCCTGAGCCACCAATTGCCAGATAGGAGAGAGGCACCCGTCACTTATTACTCAAAGACTCTGTCTAAAACAGAACGTAACTATAGTCAACTAGACAGAGAAGCCCTGGCAATCATCGCCGGAGTGAAATGTTTTCACGAATACCTTTATGGAAGAACATTTTTGATTGTAACGGACCATAAACCATTGCTAGGAATTCTGGCAGGAAACAAGCCTACACAGAACATTTTATCCCCGCGGATGACTAGATGGTCAGAATTCCTTGCAGCATACTCTTACACATTGACACATCGACCTGGGAAGCAAATCTTCCATGCAGACGCATTAAGCAGAGCACTGCTGCCGACGACGGAGGAAGACCCGGTGCCAACAATGATCACCCTGCAAATAGAAACATGCCCCGAACTACCAATATCTGCAAACGATGTCGCCAGAGCCACCGCAAAGGACCCAGTGACTGCCCGCATATTAAACTGGGTAGGTAAAGGCTGGCTGGAAAACCAAAAAACTGAAAACTTTAAACCTTTCCAGACCAGAAAAACCGAACTCTCAGTTCAAAAAGGTTGTTTATTGTGGGGTGATCGGGTGGTAATTCCTCCAGACTACAGACTAGAGTGTCGGGTGTGCTTCACGAAGGCCACCCTGGTATTGTAAAAATGAAAAACCTAGCTAGAAGCTATGTCTGGTGCCTTGGTCTAGAAAAAGACATTGAATACTGGGTTGCTACTTGTACAAAATGTCAGAAAACCAGGCCTTCCCCATCACAAGCACCCATAAGGGACTGGGAGACCCCACGAGGCCCCTGGTCTCGGATCCACATTGATTTCACGGGTCCTACTAGGGGGCATACCTTTTTAATTGTCGTAGATGCATACTCAAATTGGCTGTAAGTTGTAGTAATGTCATCTACGACAACCGAGGTGGTCATTAAACAACTTAACAAACTCTTCGCAACCCATGGATTGCCAGAGGTCCTAGTGTCCGACAATGGGCCACAATTAACCGCCATCCAATTTGAACAATACCTAGCCTCCCTAGGTATATGCCATGTACTGACCGCGCCGGCCCACCCAGCAGCAAATGGTAGGGCGGAGAGAATGGTCAGGTTTACTAAAGAGGGTTTAGAGAAAATGGACCTCGGGGATGTCCAGGATAAAATTAACCGTCTACTCACCCTCCAACATATCACACCCAGCACTGTAACCAACAAAAGCCCAGCAGAATTATTAATGGGAAGAAAACATAGGTCGCAATTAGACAGGTTGCACCCAAATTACACTTCGGAAAGACCCCCCAACTCCTCCAGCCATTTCCGAACATTTGAAATCGGTGACCTAGTCTACACAAAAAATTTTACCGGGGACCCCCAATGGCTTCCAGACACAATCACACAACTCACAGGCCCCTGGTCCTACCGACTAACCGTAGACGATGGCAGGGAATGGAAGCGGCACATAGTTCCCGAAACATTGAAAGAAATGCAAACTCACAACCACAAATAATAAAAATCAACGAAAACAAAACCAAAGGGGGGGGGGAATACAAGAAAATAATAAAGAACTTTTTAAAATAAACCCAGAACATCTAAACAATCAAAAAGAGCAAAAAGGAAACATGGTTAGATGAGACTTGTGGAAAAAATCCAGACGAAGGGGCCAGCCAAGCCAGCTCGACCTGCCCGGAGAAGCCAGGAGGGAGCGGCAAAACCACCGGCCTGAGAAACTCAAGCGGTAGCAAAATGGCCGACTCAACCTTCCAGGCGGTTCCATGGAAAAGAGCCAGAGAGACAGCAACCCCATCTGAACCGGTTGAAGTCTCCAGCGAAAATGAACCGCGCAAGTCCAGTAGAATCAGAAGAAGCCGCACCTATCTGCACGACTACGTCACCACGTAGGACTAAACCAAGGGGGAAGGGGTCTTCTGTATAAAATAGTTTGCTCCAAATCCTCAAATGTGATTGGCTAGAAAATCCGGCATAGGGACTGGTTCACTAGGAACCAATCCAAAAGAGCCGCCAAAAGGCGGCAAAACCAAGTAACCGTCATTGGCTACAAGCCGGCAGGCAAGGCTGCCGCGGCTAGAGCCAAACCGTTCCGTTTCACACTAATTGTTAAAATAAAGACTTTTACTCTTGGAACCCGGTCTACCTCGCGTTTTTCCGGACGGAATATACAACATAACCAGAATTCGAAGTGTATGTTATTTCTGTATAGCCAAACTCAATAAAAGTAATTTTAGCCTTCTTGTGGAGTTGATTTCTTGGCCTGGTCTGTCTAGTGGGACTGATCCCTGCTGAGTTAAACCAAGTCAATTCACCCATCTACAGTAGCTTGCTAATTTAGGTTGACAATTTCTGTCCCATTTTTGCAGCCCCAAAATGATATTAAAAGTAGGTGATTCAACAGTCAAAGGATTTCCAAACAGATAGCGGATAACAGATAATCAGCGTTGGAAGGGACCTTGTAGGTTATCTAGTCCAACTCCCCACCCAAGCGGGAGACCTTGCACCATTTCTGACAAATGACAGTCCAATCTCTTCTTGAAGGTCTCAAGTGATGGCGCTCCCACAATTTCTGAGGGCAAGCTGTTCCATGGGTTGATTGTTCTCACGATCACAAAGTTTCTCCTTATTTCCAGGTTAAATCTCTCCTTGTTCAGTTTCCATCCATTATTCCTTTTCTGGCCTACAGGTGCTTTAGCAAATAGCTTGACCCCTTCCTCCCTGTGGCAACCCCTCAAATATTGACTATCTATAAATATTGACTGTTATCATGTCTCCCCTGGTCTTTCTCTTTACTAGACTAACCAAGCCCAGTTCCTGTAACCATTCTCCATATGCCTTAGTCTCCAGTCCCCTAGGGCGCATATGAGTGAGCTAAATTTGACTTAGTGGGTTAAAAGTGTACAGGACATTTAAAATCAATATCAGGATAATTATAAGGTATAAGGCTACCAAAAATCAATATGAGCATTATTGTTTCCATATTATTATGAGAACAATTGGTACTGAATATGCTAAACACCTTTTTGAGAACTATCAGTGCATCATCTTTCTTAAAAGAGTAAAATAATAAGAAATTATTATTTTTGATAATTAAGGAACTAACTGCATGCAGAAAGGGCTCATTCATATTATTGATTACAAGATCTTTTCTCCAAACTGTTTGTACAAAGTTTTTGATTCCTGAATTTATAATTTGTTGTTCTGCAGAATTTTTATAACACCTGATCAGAAAGAGCTGATGATGAAATCCAGCAGAATCTCCTGCTATGGGCAAGGGAGTAGACCAGAAAACATCCAAAGTCCCTTCCAACTCCTTTATTCTATATTCTTTGTTCTAAAATTGGATGAATTGAACACAGTTGTCTAAGAGAAACCCTGAGATAAAGAGATTGAAAGTATAGGTAGAAGCAGCAAATTTTGATGGATTATATGTGATATTTGTTATTATTTCTACATCTTTTGTTTGTACACTAATAAGATTGCCATTGGCTAGACACAACTTAATAGTTAATAGTCAAAGCTAATTTAGGCCCATTATGAAGCTTAAACAATTGCTTGATCTACGTGCACATTCACTTCCTACTGGAATGGGGGGAAAACAGGCTTTGCATATAAATAGCTATTGGCAAAAGGTTCTTTCAGGCCTTCAAGGGCTGAAGATTGCTCTTAAAAAATAAACACAGTTCATCTTGGCACATAATGTGAACTATTTACAGCTTCCTTGACTGACATAATTATGCTTCTGTGATTCAGAAAAATATCTAAGCAATTACAAAAGATTCAATTTGCTCCTTTTGAAATATTCAGCAGTTAGAAATCACAATCTTTTTCCTTCTTGCACACAGCCCTATGCACTACTAAATAAACCAAGTACAGTTTTTTGGTTTGGTTGGCTTTTAGAGGGATAAGAAAGCAGGCGGTAGTATTTGTTCAGAAAAAAAGTGTTCTGTTATGCCTGTGAAAATATTTACAATTTTATGGCTTTACCTCATTCATCTATCCAGCTGGCTTAGCTTATTTTGTATTTCCCAGACAATGGTCAACATATCTTCTTAAGTCAACAAAAAAATATGATGGCTATCAACACTTGTGTTAGATGGGTGCGGATAAGGAAAGAGCAGGACTCAGGAGTGCAAAGAAACTCTTATTTTAAAACAGGAATCAAAAAGCTGAAGCAGTGTGGCAGACGCCGGCTTTATAGCCGGTGCTTTCCAACACTTCAGCCACTGACGGGGATCCAATCTTCCCCCCAGTGGCTGGACCAATGAGTGGAGTCTGACATCAGACTCCACTTTTCATATAACGTAAACTCATGTAAATGTAGCATCATGCATTTTTAACAATTTGCAAATAAGAAATAACTCCCACTGGTTCTTAGGGATTATTTAGAACTGGAGTTGAATGATTAAGGGTTATAATTGTGAATTCCATATCCAAAACGTTTCAGCATCACCATAAGAAAATCAGCAAGGGTAAAATTGCCCCAGAGTAAAAATCTGATGCAGATGTTGTCGGAGAAAAAACCTGATTATGAGCATAGCTGCACTCAATAGCAATTGAACAGACAACGCACCACAAAATGCCTCACTTTAGAATTCAGAAGTTTATTAGAATTTAAAACATAGCAAACATAAACCACTTATATTAATAACATTGCAATGAGGGTTTTTGGACAAGCAGTCAAAAAGGTATAGCTTGAGGCCGATTGGCAACCTCCCATTAGCCACCATTGTCTTTTATACCTTAAAACCACAAACCATGTGACTTTTGAGATCTGTCCAAACTGTCCTAGCAACAGGGGCAGTTTTCCATTCCTTTAACCGTAATGTTACAACATGGTTATTTCTACATGTACTTTAAGCATATACTTCCCCATTTCTCATAGCCTCATCCCCCTCATTTTGGCATATGGTGTTAATGTCAGCTACCAGTTAATTAGATGCACATGCTGATTAAAAAAAATTCCTTTTTTGACTTCCAGTTTGCAAGGCTTCGGAGGTGGCAGGAATCTGCGATTGTGCGCGGTTTCTGCTGCGCTCGCCGCTGGAGTGCCCTCGATCCAGCTGGATTTGGGGGCTATAGTTACCCCGTAGAGGTAACTGAATATAGGGGAGATCCAGCAGGGGTCCAGGGGAATTGCAACCCCGCTCCTCAGCTGACTTAACTCCCTTTTCCGAAAGCGGTGGAGCGGCAGTAAGCAATGGCCGCCACAAAGAAGGTTTCATCCGGATAAGAATGTGCAGGAGGAAGCTGAGAAAGTGAAAGTTTTTGGCTAACCGGGATAATAAGTAACATTTAAATACCCCTGGAATTTAAGCTTCATTAAAGATACATTGTTCCCAATGAAGACGGAAAAAGCGGCGAATGAAAGTTAAAAGGGAAAGTTTGTTTTCTCACTCTCCTTCCTTACGGTGATAGCAAATGAATGGAGAAATCGGAAAAACTCATTTTGGCATCAGCAGGTAATCTTGAAAACTAAAGCCAAGGGGACAATAAAGATTTCTGAGCATTGGGGGTCGGAGAGAGAACTCTTTTTTGCTATAAGTGGGAAGGGAGAGGAAAAGAATAAATATTAAGATTTTGTTGGAGGAGGCTGCTTGGAATTTATAAGAACAGAGCTAAACTGTAATAAGACTTCTAAAAGATATATTTTAATTGGAGCTTTGTAACTGAACTATAACTCCAGGAAGAAAAAGTATAAAAAGAAGAAAGTGCTAAATGAAACAGTCTGTGTATATTTGGATTGCTTGGTGACTTTGGGACTTTTGGAAATCATTATTTGAAAGACTAAAAACATTTCGGTTGTATAAAAAAAACTTTTTACAATGGCACTACTTGTTGATGAACTGAAAATTGAATTTAAAAAGCTAAAAGAAGAGGAACAAGAAGGGAAGAGCTCTTCTGGATCTGTTTTCCATTTTTTAGAAATGGCAATTTATACCTATCAGAAACTACAAGAACAAGAAGACTGGGATGAAGAAGAAACCATCTTTAATGAACAAACAACTTTAGCTGGAGAAGAAAAGGGAAAGAGGGGAAAGAGAATGGAGAATTTAAGACTTAAAAAAACAACCAAAAAAGGGAAAAAATAAGGTGAAAAATCGATACAATATCAGAAAGCAACAGAAAAGAGGAATACAGAAGAAGGTGGAGATTAAGAAGGTGGAGATTAAGAAACAAGGGGGTAAAAAGGCAGGATTGGAGAAGAAAGGAAGGGAAAAAGGGAAGAGAAGTTACAAAGGTTTAAAACAAGATGTAAAGAACAAGATTTATTTCGAGACAGTGGGTAAAAATATGATTAAAAAGAGATTCTGCAAAAGTACACAAGATTGTATTGTTGGATTTATATTTGAAATAATGTTAGAAAACTAGATTTAATAATAGAGCTTAATTTGCTATGGATTATTGTTTTAATTATATCATAAACTTATTATTCTTATTTTATAATATAGTACATAGCTTCAGAATGTACTAAGCAGAATGAAAAGTATATATTATTTCAAGTGTTAAATTTAGGGGAAAGATTTAAAGGCGTCATACTTCAATCAGTGATTATAGGAGAAATTTTGTGTTAATGAGAAAAGATAAATAGAAAATTGAAACAGAACAGACAAAAGATATACGCATAATGATTTAAATTGAGATGAAATAAATCAAATAGAATTAAGAGAGTGAAAAGAGGGGAGAAGCTATATAGAAAATGTTGAATGGTAAATAAAATATGAAATGGGATAAAAAGTGAGCATGAATTCGAATTTATGTCTGTACAAAAAGATGTAACCCGGGAAGCCGCTTTCCAAACTTTATGTTTTTATGTTTTGTGTTTTGTTTGTGTAAGTTTGTTTACTGAAAATCAATAAAAAAAAATTCAAAAAAAAATTCTTTTATACTTGCATTAGGCAACTAATAGCAACAGCACTTAGATTTATATACCACTTTACAGTGCTTTACAGCCCTCTCTAAGGATTTACAGAGTCAGCCTATTGCCCCAAAACAGTTTTGTAAAACAACCATTTTACCCACTTCAGAAGGATGGAAGGCTGAGTCAATCTTGAGCCTGGTGAGATTTGAACCACCAAATTGCAGGCAGCTGGCCTGCAGTACTGCACTCTAACCACTGCACCACCATGACTTGTATTAATGTCAGTATTGAATCCACCTCAAGCACCCCAAACTTTACTGAGCTAGAAGGGGTCCCCATTATTTCCCCCTTACAATGTTGACAGAAACATGTGCACCCCTTTAGGAAAGAATTTAAACTTGGAAATTGGGAATTGCCATTTAAACTTAGAAATCGAGACTTGCTTAGGCTTTCATAGGAATTTTGGGAATTTTTTAGACTTTTAGGAATAAAAGCAAGAATATTTTTTTGAAACAACAACAATTCATTTGACATTCTGACATGCCCTAGGGCATATGCTGGTAATATAATTTATAACTATAATTTAGAACAATCTAAGTACCATATCATATTGTTAATATTTCAATTATTTAAAATCCATAAAGTCTATAAAAAGATAAATATCAGACAAAGATCAGTACATTTTTCATGTGGCTGACACATAATTCAATCACAACCACTAATAGAGCAAGCAGAGATTTTTACAAGGTAAACAAATGTAATCAGATATTAAAGTTCTTACCCTTATGTCATACTCAAACGTTCAGTAAACCTTTGATTTGAATCCTAAACGTTTGCAAAAATGGGAACTTTTGCCCATTTAAAACATTTATTAAATAATAGTTATTAATTTAATTTGGAACTATTGTTCCATTTAGATTGTCAAAAATATTATGTCACTTAAGAGAACATACTGCAATCCCTGGCATAGGGCACTGAATATGGCTTTTTAAAAATAATTTCATTAAAGACTAAATAACGTATGACCATCTGAGTTATCCTTTCAAAGGTGTTTCTTTACTAGATTCTTCAATGCCTTCAACGATGATAGAGCTTGAAATGTACTGTCTTCACTGGAAAAGTTGGGATATATCCAGAAATGTTATCTGCTTTGAAAATAATTCCTGTTGAACTGTATAGCACATTTAAATATCAGCACAGGAAATGTTTCATGATACTTTGTATTATGTCATAAGCTGCTTTATGATATTTTTATGTCATAATGTACTATATAAAATGTACTATATATAAAATTTTGTACTATATACAAAATTTCAATTCAACAAGAGACATGGGTCCCAAAGACATTGGTGCATTCTGTAAATTATTGATGTAACTTGGTTCAAAACTTTTTGCCCTGTGGTGCACCATTTCACCCAGTTAAAGGTTACAGGAAAGAAAGCTTTAGTAGTACATAGTATAATTAAAAAGATAAAAACTAATATAAATTTAAAAATAAAAAAGAAAGTGGAGAAACTTCTGTTAAAATAAATGACCTCTTCTTCCCATATCCCATCCAGAAGTGATATTCAGCAGGTTCTGACCAGTTCTGGAGAACCAGTAGCAGAAATTTTGAGTAGTTCGGAGAACCACCTCTGACTGGCCCTGCCCCCATCTATTCTCAGCCTCCCAAGTCCCAGCTGATTGGCTGAGTCTTCTTTTGTTGCCCTGTACAGGAGAATGGAGCTGGAAAGCAGGTTAGTGGGGTGTGGAGAGAATGGGGATTTTACAGCAACCTTTCCCCAGGAATGGGGAGGGAATGGAGAGTTTACAGTATCCTTCCCTTGCCATACCCACCAAGCCACGCCCACCAAGCCACGCCCACAGAACCAGTAGTAAAAAAATTGAATCTGAATGTACTGTCTTCACTGGAAAAGTTGGGATATATCCAGAAATGTTATCTGCTTTGAAAATAATTCCTGTTGAACTGTATAGCACATTTAAATATCAGCACAGGAAATGTTTCATGATACTTTGTATTATGTCATAAGCTGCTTTATGATATTTTTATGTCATAATGTACTATATAAAATGTACTATATATAAAATTTTGTACTATATACAAAATTTCAATTCAACAAGAGACATGGGTCCCAAAGACATTGGTGCATTCTGTAAATTATTGATGTAACTGAGCCTATCTCTTATTTATAAACAAATCCTCAAAGCCTTTTTCCCCCCAACTCTGATCAGCAAAAGTCAATTAAGGATTACAGTTATTTTAACCTTCATCAAACCAACCAACTTGATATCCCTTCCTTTTTACTTTTAATAATCTTGAGTTCCTTCAAATAAAGTTCTAGAACTTAATTTCTTTTCATTTTTTCTTGTCATTTCTCACAACATTCTTCAAAAGTTTACAGGCTTCTTTTGTAAATCCAGCGTAGGAAAATTCTGGAAGACATTCACCTGGTTTGTTATTTGTATGCTGCTTTTCATTATTAAGACATCAATCAGCTTCTTTTGTGTGTGCGCAATGTAGCATCCTTTTCAATATCATTCTTATAGCCTGATATTTTAAAATCCACTTTTATGTCAATTTCAATTTTGTCAGACATAACTTCTTCTCTTTCATAATGTCCTTTAAACAGTTTATTCATAGGGAAAGATACTTTAAAGATACTTTAAAAATTAACCACTAGCAAAAATTAACCATTAGCATAGGAACATCTGTAAATTGCATTTGGGCCTTGATAAACCATGGCTAGTTAACGTATAGCAGTCTTCCCAAGCTGGTACTTTCCAGAAACACTGGATCCACAGCTTGGAGAGAGGTAGCCTACACAAGTAACTGCCAGACCCCAAGAATTGCAGTCCTGGTATTCTGTATATCAGGAGATAATCAGGCTGAGACCACTTCTTCCTTCTCTGCCAAGAGCTGAGTCCTACCAGCATGTACAATAAAATAAAGGAACAACGGTGGACTACACCAAAACCCCACTACTTCCATCATCTCTTATGCTTAAGCTTTTCCAATACCTTCTTCAGGCCAAAATAGTTAATTGAACTACAATAGAATAGAATTCTTTATTCTCTTCAAAATTATTTATTTATTCTGTTCAACATTACATTGCATGTTTACGGCTAGAACTTTACTCTTTTAAACTTCTGACTCCCATTGAGAATACATGCTTCTTGGCACAAAGAACCCCTCACAAATAAGAGGCACTGTTGATTATCCCCTTCCATCAGGCTTGTGTGCTTCGCATTCAAATGGCTTCAGAATTCAACACCATTGCTAGAAGCTTTTCCCACCCCGATAAAGCTGGGCATTGCCAGCCCACGCAGTGAATCACAAAAGCCAAAGGCTTCATAAATAGAAGTGGGGGCAAATTCAGCTCTATTCTAACAGCCGCCTTTTATCATAAAAAGTTGTAAGGTCCTCTGTTGTTGTTTTCTTCTGCTTTGCTTGCAGAGACAAAAAAAAAAAAAGCAATAAAACACTGGATAAATACATACAGCTCTGGGAAGTTAGAAAATAAATATTTAGAATAGAAAAATAATCTGCAAAAGTACACAGGGGCTATATTAAAGTAGCTTTCTTTATTATGTACAATAAGGCAGTATATGAAATTGAATTGAACTCTTAAATTAGAGTGACACAGAAGTGGGCTAGTTTAAATCTCCTCTTTCCTCCAAAGGTTTGAATTCGAAAATCATTTATTTTGTAAGTACTCTGTCCAGTGCCAAGGGAGATCTTTGGAATGAGCTCAACCAAAAAATGAATTTGAGAACCTAGCACACCAAAGCCATACAAGAGGCACAAAAATTTCCCCTCTCCCTAGTTAGGTATATTTTAATAGCTTAGAATGAGGTAAGTTTTTAAACATTTATAAAAATAAGACTTTTTTAAATAGGAAAAAAGCAGAGAAATAACAACATAATAAGCCTTTTTGGAGCTTCTAAAATGTGTTAAGGTACAAAACAGTATGTGACATAAATTTGCAAATTTTCACTAGCAGCGTATCATAGAGCCGCATAAGTAACAACAGAATGCAATTGTGCAACATGTGAAGGGTATCAATTTATCTGTCATGGAATCCAGGGATTTGTTTGGTTGTTAAGTCTTATATTTATTCTACTGAAGCAACAGGTAAGCATCCTGTTTCTGGCTGGCCAAAGTATGACCCAACTTAGGCATCAACAATGAATCTCTGCACAGTGCCATGGGCCTCCTATTACAAGAAGTCCTTGACTACAATGGTTTATTTAGTGACCAAAGTTACAACAGTGCTGAAAAAAGTGACTTATGGCCATTTTTCACACTTACGACCATTGCAGTATCATGTGATCAACCTTCAGCTGCTTAGCAGCTGGTTCATATTTATGATGGTTGCTGCATCCCGGGATCACATGATCCCCTTTTGCGACTTTCTGACAAGCAAAGTCAATGGGGAATCCAGATTCACTTAACAACCGTGAGGAAAAAGAAAAAGAACAATTGACTTCCAACTCTCTCTTGTACAATAAGGCAATAACATCAAACCAAAATTTTTGTTTTTTTCATAATAATATAAACTAGCCATTTCTATAAGGACCTAATCGGTAAAACCCAAAATCATTCTTCATTCTTTTCCACTTCAAGCACAAAGTCCAGAAGTAGTTTCCATGTGGAAAAAAAAAATACTGATATCCTTTTCTTTAATCAAGACAGTCCATTTTGCCATTTCATCAGCTTCTGCAGCCATCTGTCCATGGTAGGAACCAAAGTGCCCCTTCCATTTTTGTGCACATAATAATCTTGCTGCTGTCAACATATATAGTGTCAAAGTTCTCTTCCTCACTTCCCCCCCCGACCACTATTTTCCAATTTACTTTCTTATTTTGTATTTTATTTTATCATAACTCAATTTAAAAAAATGTTAAAATTAAGAAGAGAGAATAAAGGCTGAACAACCGTGTTGCTATCTTGGCAACTGCTGTGATTCACTTAACAACTGTGGCAAGTAAAATCGTAAAGTGAGGCAAAATCACTTAACAAACCTTTCACTCTGCAACATAGATATTGGGCTCCGTTGCGATCATAACTCAAGGACTACCTGTACTCGAATGGTTCCTTCAGATGGTTTAATGCTTTCACCGAGCACTTCACTGGGCAATGGACCGTCCGCAAGAAAACAATCAAACTCAGAGTACCAAGGACCTCACTGCTTATATTTCCTACTGTGAGCAAGATCTCTGCTTATATTGCTCTATTGAGCTATGGGCAAATATACCTATACCCAAGGGTGGGATGCTACCAATTCTTTCCGGCTCTATAGAACCGGTAGCTCTGAAGAGCAATAGACAAAGAACCAGTTGAGTGTTTGCTACCATTTGGCCCACCCACCTGCCCAGGCTCTTATCTGTCTTTTATTTCCTGCTTTTTCAACCTCAGCTGCTTTGCACGGCACAGCTGAGGTTGAAAAAGCAGGAAAAAAGTGGCTTTTCAAATGTTGCTCACCTGCGCGCAGCGCTTTTCAGCTGTCCAGGTGGCACAGCTTAAGGCTTTTTACACACACTTGCATGCACGCACATAGTCACCCTACTGGTAGTAACACTGGTTGAATCCCACCCCTATCTATAACCACCAAAGTTGCCCATACCTCAGCAGAGCAATATAAGCACAGATCTAGATCACTGGGGGAAATATAAATGGTGGAATCCTTGGTCTTCTCTGCGTTTGGTTGTTTTCTTGTGGACATTTCATTACCCAAACTAGGTAACATAATCAATGCTAAATGATGCTAAAAAAAAGAGAATTTTTGTAGCTCAGGGTTCAGGGGTCATTGGTGTTCTCTGAAGTTGGTTAGTTTTCTTAAAAACGCTTCATTATCCAAAGTGGGTAACATTGTTAGTGCCAGACTAGCTCATTTGAGTAATGAAACATCTGGAGAAAACCACCACACTCAGAGAACACCAACAATCCTCATTTCAAGTCTGAGCTACAAATATTCTCCTTCTTTAATTATAAATGGCAGCTACTCAAGGTGCTTTACTGCAATGTCCTCAGTCTTTTGCATCTCGTGGGAATACAGGAGACCAGGCAGGAAAATCCTGCTCTCAAATGGTGAGGAGGAGGGCCGGGGGTAGAAAATAGTCACCAGCAATTTGAGTTCTGTGGCACTTGAAAGAGGAACACTTTTAAATGCAGTGACTTATGGCCGTTTTTCACACGACCATTGCTTTTTATGCCAATGAGGCATAACATTTTTATGCCGTTGCTTTTTATGCTACCTTTTCGGCACTGAGTTGCAAAGTGTGCCTGTGCACACGCATCCCCAAAATGCGCCCCACCTCTTTCGTGTGTACAGCAGAGACCCGAAGACCAGCTGGCTGGCGGGAGGCATGCAAACATGCGCAGTGGAGCTGAGCTGGGGCGACAGCTCACATTCCCCCAGAGGTTCACCATAGGTTTGCATGCCATAGGTTCTCTATCACAGGCCTATGCTCTTGTATATTTCTCCTACATGGTGTTGGACGTCATGGCTCAATCAAGCAAAAATGGTGGGTTGCATATATATTGTAGCCTTCACCCCAGGGTGCCCAACCACCGCTTAACCAGAAATTCTTGATACTTCATCATTTTTGATAAGACATGTCAGAAATAAATCAAATAGGTTGTGGTTTGAAATAAAAATCATGACACATACTTTCCCTGAATTCAGACTTCATCAAAACAATTCTCTTAATCACAGACAGCAAGATAGATTCTGCCCCCTGCCCCCGCTGTCTGTTCTTAATGACCAAATGCAAAACATAAACAGGTGTGAACTACAGCGGAGCAATTTTGTGCCAAGAATGTTTATTTTCCTTGCGTCACCTGGGGAATTTCAATTTGTTTATTAATGAAAGGCTGGCATAAAGTTACTTGGATCCATGTAATCTAAACCACCAATCTGTATTTTGCACAGGTTGGGAACGGGGAGGCAATAGATCGTGTTTTTCTCAGCCTGTCTATCAAGATTGGACTCCTTTGGGGGTTCCTGAAAAGAAGGCAAGGCCTCTGCTTTGGCCTCTGGTAATAGTACTAGAATATGATCAGCTACAACAGTTGAAACCTTGGAGTATTCTTTTGCATCTGTAGGCGGAGGAGCCTTTTCAGTTTCCTCAATGCTTTCTTTCTGTTTGGGTAGCACAGCCAGCGCTCCGTCACTGCTGACCTTGTGAATCTCTACATAATCCATTGGCTTCATAGATGTAAAAGGAAACTGCTCCGGAGAAGCTAACCAGAATGATGCCTCTTGATTATGCTGAGAGTTTAGAGACAAATCATCTTCCAGTTGGCTTGTTTTTACTTTACTGATAGTCTCAATGGTTTTAGGAGGTTGAGAACAATGCTTTCCTTCACTTCTCCCCAAAATGGGTGACCTTTTTATGTTTGTGGCTTTGAGTACCCTTTTGCAGATCCGTATGGCATCGTGAGAGGAATACTTTGGAGTTTGAGAGTGGTCTCCAGGCCATGTAGATGACTTTGGGCTCCTATTGGTCAACTGTGGGAGATGCCTTTTAAGGTCTACTTTTAATGTTTCTGAAAGTTTTGTTCTATCGGTGTTCCTTTGAACCTCATCAGGATCTGGTACTTCTGCTGCAGGGGGCAATTTTCTGGCTTCCTTATATTTCTCTTGCAGGAGAGATGGACTCTCACAGCTTCCTCTTCCTGAATCGGAGTCTATTTCCGGCCGGACATGTTTGTTGGGGTGACTCTTTCCATGATTTGGCATTAGCTGCTGATCTTCGCTATCGTCTATCTCCAAAAATTCAATCAACAGATCATCAGAGTCTGAAGTTGGAGGGAAACCTTGGCAATCAAGAGCACTCAGCAATTCTTCAGTTTTTCCTGCCTGGAGAAAGACAAAATGCACCCTGGATTACTATAAAAATGACATATTGCATAAAAATGAGCTGAATACTTTTGGACCTACAGCAGAAGAAATACAGATGTTGAAGTGGATTACATTTTATTGAGCAAAGTGAACGGGATTGTTGAGCTATGATGAGGCCTGCACTTCAAAATGTTTATGGAGATAGGGTAAAACTATGTTTAAAATTATGTAAAATGTTACATTTAACCACTGTACCCAGCAGCCATATCGCCCTGAAGCTATAGTTTTGTCTCCCTAATACATAAATAGGCAATAAACTGATAGATAATATGAATTAAATGGCAACAACCTTATTTTTATGAGTTATGAGTTATAGTAGGGGTGTCAAACTCAAGACCCGAAGGGGACATCTGGCCTGTGGGGCAGAGGTGGTATTCAGCAGATTCTGACCTGTTCTTAGAACCGGTAGTGGAAATTATGAGTAGTTCAGAGAACCAGCAAATACCACCTCTGACTGGAGATTTTACAGTACCTTTCTCTGCCATGCCTACCAAGCCACGCTCACAGGACCGGCAGTAAAAAAAAAATTGAATCCCACCACTGCTGCCGGGTGCTTAGATCTGGCCCATGGGGCTGCCCTGAAACAGCGAAGGACTGGCCCGTGGTGCCTCTGCCAGTGAAAACAGAGTTTGGGAGGGCCATACGTGGCCACCACAGGCGCCGACATGAGTTATGTCAAGCTGGCCACACCCACCCCACCCCTGGAGGTCAAACATAATCCTGATGCACCCTCAATGAAATTGAGTTTGACACCCCTAAATTATAAGGATCATAATGAAGAAATAATTTATGTGAAAGAGATGTTCATGACACATGACACATTTGACCTGTTAAAGCAGCTGCATCTTTTTCCAGACATGTGGGATGTTTCAGAAGTTGCTTCTAATTCTTTCCAGAAGCATTTGCCTTCATAGCTGCTTCGTATTCGAAATATTAGTAGCTAATACTTCATGTAAAAAGGTGCTTGGTATACCCTCCTGCATGTTTCAAGGCACCGCTTTTAAAATATTTGTATAGTAGTCCTATAAGACATATGTTATATGTTTGTCTCTTGAAAATATACAATGGTTTAATATTGTGGTTACCAAGAAGACATATTGTGACACTATGGCAAGCTCTTTATTAAATGTTGCATCAAAAATGAGATGTGGTAGGCAACATTTAGACTGCAATCATAACTAAGGACAAGATAAAGCTCCCTATTTATACTCCATGTCCCCAATTCAGAATAGAACTTCTGTACTGGTTCTTCTTCCAAGAAAATCCCACTCAAAGGAAATGTGTTTGTATATGAAAATGGAGAATGGCTTTGCTTTTAGCTCAGGCAAATGAACAATTTATTTATTTATTAAAGTTATATATCCATGTTATATACAGGTGGCACACACAGCCATTTGTGAAGGCATGTGAGCCCAGCCAAACTTACCTGCACTGCGCATGTGCTCCCCTCCTAGCTGATTTTTGGCCGTTTGAGGCAGTTTTCACCCTCCCAGAGGCTTGAGGGAAGCCTCTGCAGCCTCGGGAGGCCGAAAAACGGGCCTTCCGGAAATACCAGAAGTGCCGTAATGGGCCCGTTTTCAGCATCCTGAGGCTGCAGAGGTTTCCCTTGAGTCTCCAGGACAGTGAAAATGGCTTCAAACAGGCCAATAATCAGCTGGGAGGCACGTGCATGTGGAGTGCAGGTAAGGGGGCAGGACGAGGGAGTTGCGCGCACATGCACAGGGGGATGGGGCGATTGCATTGTGAGTGCTGGCACACACGCACTTTCAGCACACCACAACAAAAAGGTTCGCCATAACTGTTATATACCGTCCATCTTACTGTAAGTGACTCTGGGTGGCTTACCAAATCATAAAAGCCAAGCTATAAATGTTTAAACATTCAATATCAGCAAAAATTAGATAAGAACCAGAATACAAATGGGGGTGGAGGTGGGAATGCCGCCTCTTTTCTTAACCCATTAACAGTCTCCAGAATGGACTGCCCCTTTTGGGACTCCAGGCCAATTGGCAAAGCCAGGTTTTGAAAGACTTTGCAGGTGGGGGCTGATCTCACCTTAAAGGGCATGTCCCGAAGGTGCTTTTTTCAAGAGGCAACTGGACTTGTTGGTTTTTCTTTGAAGACGTTTTGATTCTCATCCAAGAAGCTTCTTCAGCTCTGAAGAAGAAGCTTCTTGGATAGGAAGTTCAAAACTTCTTGGATAGTGTTCAAAAAAACAACAAGAAAGTTGAGTAGCCTCTTGATAAAACACCCTTGGGACAACCATGACCTGGATGACTGAGATTCTCCATAGACATGGAGAATCCATAGACATAGGGGCATGATGTTCCAGAGGGAGGGAGCCATAGCAGACAAGGCTCTTCTCTTGGACCTTGCTAGCCAAAATTCCTTGGCTGTCAGGATCCACAGCATGCCCCTTCTGCCAAAGCAAGTGGGGCAGGCCAATCCCACTGGGGTGAGAAAGCTTCTCAGTAGTCTGGTCCCAGAAGCAGATTGGCAACCAGTGCAGCTCGCGCAACAGAGATGTTACATGGGCTATCCTAGGGTCCCCAAGAACTGGCTGTGTAGTTGTATTCTGTGCCAGATGTAATTTCCAAATACTTTTCAAGAGTAAACCCATGTAGTGTGCATTGCAATAGTCCAAATGCTCAGGGCATGGGTGACTTAGCATAGGGACTCATAACCCAGGAAAGGGCACAACTGGTGCACAACATGAAATTGTGCAAAGGCTCTCCCTGCAGAGAAGTTATCTTATTAATAGCAGAATAATAACAGCTGAAAAATTATCAATTTGGAATGCAACATGTTTATTGCTTGATGTTCTTTTTTGGTCAAAGAACCTGTGACCAAAGTAAAACAAACATATACAAGGTGTGACCAAGCAAAGGATTTTCACATTCTGGTGAAGATCCAAACTCTCCTTTAACAGTTTACCTGTAATAATTGAGCATCCAAGCCTTTTATTTTTGGACCAGGAACTGGTGGTAGAAAGCGAGCTACCATTCTGAAATGCAAAAGGAAGACAGAAAAAAATTATCTTTCTGTCTTTTGTTAAAATACCATTTCTGTAAGTCATTTCTGTAGTGGGAGTTAATTCTTTTTCCCAATAGGAATGAACATAAAAATAACTGTTGGAACATTTTTAATAGGGATTTTCACAAGATATAGGTGAGCACTTCAATGAATTGATATCAACAGAGCCCAGGAGGAGACTCTAGACCAGGGGTCTCCAAACTTGGCAACTTTAAGACTTGTGGACTTCAACTCCCAGAATTCTTCAGCCAGCATAGAATTCTGGGACTTGAAGGCCACAAGTCTTAAAGTTGCCAAGTTTGGAGATCTCTGTCTAGACATTGGAAGAGAGTTGTTATTCTATTTCCATCATCAACATCATCCTTTGGATAAGACTTTTAATGCAAGCAGGCACGTGTATATGATGCTTTACACCAATGTTTCCCAACCTTGATAACTTTAAGGTGGTTTGTTCAACTCCTACAACTCCCTAGCCATGCTGGAGTTGAGCTCTACAGATCTTAAAATTATTGAAGTTGAGAAAGTCTTCTCTAGACTTTCTGAAATAATAAGTTTCAGAGGGGATAAATATTTTCCCTCTCATCTTTTATCTATTGGGCTCAAATAATAATAGCTTGATGGAAATTTTGTCTCAAGTGGTGTAAGGTTTCCTGCCTAAGCAGGGGATTGGGCTAGAAGAAGACTTCCAAGATCCTTTCCAACTCTGTTATTCTAATTATGAAATACTAAATGATTAAAAACTACCATTCAGTGGTATGGTATGCCCATGGAACATCATCTTTATATAAATGATCTCTGGCAGAAAATTTTCTGCAGGAAGCAGAAAATTTGCTCTGCTTCCTGCTCTTCAACTAACTGATTATTTCTTGTTAAATACAAACCATGGCAAAGAAGTCACTGGAAGTGAAGTGGACAGAGAGAAATTTCAAAGCTTTCTCCCCATGTTACTGATCTGTGAGTAATCACATCAAGTTGCTTCCTTGTACCAAGCAGGAAGTCTATATTTTGTCCTTCCATTCCTGCTGTTTAAATTTTTAAAAAATTGAGACAACATGGATGTATTTAAGGAAGTTCTAAGTTGACACTGACATTCTTATGTCACTGACATATATCAGAGTTAAGATGCAGGATTTTGATGCCGAAACCTGATAATGCGGTTTGTGTTTTGGAACAAAGGAATTGACTCCAGAAAAACATACAGTCATTTGTTTAGCCATGAATTTCCGAATCAATACAATTAATTGAATTTGCACAACATGCTATGTCATAAAGTGATGTTTACAAACCACAATATGCCAATCCCAAATCAAATCAATCAGAACTTTATCCACTCCATTTTCAAATGCTGATAGTTTGGAAAGTATTATTTAAGTTAGTGGCTCTCAAACTTTTCTTCACCATGGATCCTCTTTAAATACCTTTTATGGCCATGGACTATGACCACAGACTCCCAAGACATAACTCAACATTTAAATCATAACATTATCTTCAAGCCTTCGGGGACCCCTTGTGATAATATTGTGCCCCCTCCCCAAGAGGTCCACCAATTACAGGTTGAGAACCACTGCTTTAAATGAAAGAAATGGATTCAGACAAGACAACAGTCCATTAGAAAGGAACACTAACTCTTCTCCTTCAGTGCTAATATAGATTTTATGGCAGATTTGTTTTTGTGCCTCGTGCAACATCTAAAGTTGTAGCTTACTTGGTTTTTTTCAAAGCCAGTATCCAGAGCAAAATCAAACAAGCAGCAATTGATAAAAAAATCACAATGATCCAAACAACTACATCCTTTACGCTGATATCTGAGAAAGAAAACAGACTGGTTTAAATCACATGCAGTTGCACATAACTTCGTTATTTTTTTTTTAACTTAGAGATGACATTTTATTTGCAGAGTTTTATTAAATCTCCACAATAAGTTTGTGAAGATAAATTATGGTGTTTGAATGAATCAAGAATATCAACTTGACTGAACCAAGCAATGCCAACAAATCTGGAGAACATCATAGTGGCCAACTACAATGGCTTGTAGAGGCCAATCTGCATTAAACTATGAATGAATGAATGAATGAATCGACTTAACTGTGTGCAAACTGCTGTACAATAATCTTTATTTCACCTGCTAGCAAAATAACGCAATACAGATAATTGCCCTGCATGGAAAAAGATATGCCAAATGTTCAAGATGATTTTAGAAAGGCTGAGTTATAGAAAATATAACTACAACTGCCGATACACGAGAAAGTCAAATATCAAAAACAGACAACAGAATTTGCTTCATTAATTATACAAAGATCTTTGATTGGGTTGGTCTTTATGAAGTTATTGAAAGTTCTGGAAAATGAGAATTCTAGAACCTTTCATTTCCCTCATGAGAAACTTAAGTACAGGTCAGGAAGTCACAAAACAGGCTGAACATGGTTAAACAGACTGGCTCCAGGTTGGCAAAAGAATGAGAAAAGTTTGTTATTCATTCAACAGATTTGCTGAAGAGAGGAAGAAAAGAAACCCAAGAAACTCCACCCATTCCTGTCCTCAGCATGCCCTCTGAACAAAAAACAAGGATAGCACCATACCCATGGCATGATAGAGAACTACACTTCTTATGCCAATAAAGTTTTCTGCTGGCTTAAGAAGTAAAAGATAGTATTTAATTTTGCTGAGGGGAAAAGCCTTAAGATAAATTGAACTTGTTCTTGGCTTCATAAACCTAATGCCAACAGAAAGCCAGTCAAAAGTTTGTCTCACCTTTTTGGAGTTTAATATAAGTTTTAGGGCTCCAGGTGCTCCAGATACCATGATCTGATCTGCATCGAACCTGGGCAACATATCTTTCTCCTGGATTCACACTGAACATCTTGTAAGACATCCTTTGCCCAACAAATATTTTCTGGAAATAGAAGAATATACATGAAAGAGCTTCGATACAAAACACAGAAAAAGCATCTCTTGTTTAAAAAAAAATACAACAAAGTATAAGTAGCCTTTGTTTAATGAGCACAATTGGGACTGGCAACTTGGCTGTTAAAATAAGTGGCCAGAACACTAAGTGAAACCAGAACACTATTAACTTCAGCTTTCCTTCACTTTACAGACCTGCAAAAGTTGTAAATGTGAGGTCAAAAAGTTCCCTTTTCATCAGCAATGTAACTACGAAGGGTAGCTAAACAAGGCAATTGCTAAACGTGGTCTTACTACAGGGGTGGGATTCTACAGGTTCGCACCTATTCTCTAGAACCAGCTGTTAACATTCTTAAGCAGTTAGGAGAACCGATTGTTAGAAGAAATTACTGACCTAATCCTGTAAGGAAGGCAGGAAGGAAACATTCTGGTGTTGCTTACAGAAACTGCATTAACCTTATTACATTCTTGGCAGGACTAGACTTCCTGTCTCAGGAACTTCTCTGGAGTTATTTTTCCTCCTTTGCTGGTACTCTGCTTGTGTGGAGTGACCATTCAAAGGTACAATGGCAGTGAAAAAATTATGATAATTTTTCACACTTATGACTGATGCAGCATCCCCATAGTCATGAGAGGCCAGGCACGGAGATACGTGCCTCGATGTGAGTGACGTTGGGTTAGCCACGCCCAGTCAGTCACATGACCACCAAGCCATGCCCACCAATTAAGCCATGTCCACAGAATTGGTTGTTAAAAAATTGAATCCCATCCCTGTCTATCTGTATATTTTACTTATTCTGACAAGCAAAATTAACGGGGAAGTTTAGCGGGAGGTTGCAAACAGTGACCTTGTGAAGTCACTTAACAATGGCATGGGATCTGCTTAATGATGGCAACTGGAAGTGTCAAAACAAATGTCACCAACCTGTATGCAGGGGTGGGCTGCTGGGCATTCGCAGGGGTTCGGGAGAGTTCCTAGCTAAGATTCTGTGCAGTTCAGAGAACCCCCAAATCCCATTCCTGGCTGGCCCCATCCATCCTGCCCCTCCCTCCCAGGAGTCCCCATGTGGGGACATGTTTTGGATGCAGGTAAGTGCAGGGCGCATGTGATAGCTCAGAGCAAAAAGCAGGCCTCCCGGAAGTTCAGGAAGGCCAGCAATAGTTTCCAGAGCCTGAAGAGGCCATTTTCACCCTCCCGGACCCTCAAAGAAAGCCTCTGGAACCGAGGATGGGCAAAAATGCCCCTCCACTGTGGTACAGGAGGCCAACTAGGCCACGCCCACCATGGCCAGGCCCACCTAGCAACCAGGTAGAGAACCTGTTGCTAAAATTTTTGAAGTGGGTGTGGATTAATTGGTGGGTGTGGCTTGGTGGTCATGTGACTGGGGGGTCATGGCTTTGTGGTCATGTTACTGGCTGGGCATGGCCAACTCAATATCACTCATATTGAGGCACGCATCTCCTCGCCTGGCCTCTTGTGACTGTGGGGATGCTGCAACAGTCGTAAGTGTTAAAAACAGTCATAAGTCACTTTTTTCAGTGGTTACTCCACACAAGCAAAGTACCAGCAAAGGAGGGGAAAAAAACTTCAGAGACGTTCCTGAGACAGGAAGTCTAGTCCTGCCAAGAATGTAATTAGGGTTAACGGAGAGGCAGTTTCTGTAAGCAACACCAGAATGTTTCCTTCCTGCCTTCTTTACAGGATTAGGCTAGTAATTTCTTCTAACATCCGGTTCTCTGAACTGCTTGGAATGTTAGCAACTGGTTCTAGCAAATAGGTGCAAACTGGTAGAATCCCACCCCTGAGTTCACCCCACCTGTATGGTCATGTGAAGTTGTGCTTTAATTCTTAGCTGTAGGAATTGTGACCCCAATTAGTATTGCTTGTTTGTTTGTTTATTAAAGTTGTTTGCTGTCCATCTCACCACAATTATTAAGTAAGAACTATCGATATTGTGTGAATGAGACTAGAGAAGTGTACAGTAAAAATTCTCATATACATGCATTGGAGCATACTATTTTAGGATATACTATAAACTGCAGCAAAAACTTTATTTACATTACACATACAAACATAACAAATGAAGTATTTTAAGTGCTTGCTCAGTCCCAAAGTTCTAAAGACTTACCATTTTTATGGTTTATTATTCAATATATAGCTCAGAGCATGGCAATTATTATTTGTCATATTGACCGTGGTTTTTTTAATGACCTAAAAACATGAAGAACGTTTGGCCGCCAACAGTGAAAACACTTACTTCCCACTCTTGCCCTTCCTCTGGCTTTATACGTAATTCATACTCCAGAGTTAGCCAGCCAGATTTGACATCCCCCCGAGAAGGTGGAGTCCATGTCAATAACACATATTCTCCATATACTTTTTTCTCAAATTCTAGGGAAAGATTTTCTGGAGGATCTGGCTGAACTGAAAAAAAAAAAAAGAACGATCAAAGATTTACAATTCACAGATAAACATGGAGGCATCGCTCAAACACTAAGAACGGGGCTTCCCTCTCTTTTATCCTATTGTGATGGAACATACGGAGAGCCTTTCTGGCTACTTGTATATTAAGATGTTAATCAAAAAGAGATGCTTCTTATTGTGTTATTGTCTCCTTTCACTCTTCCTCTAGACCAGAGGAAGACCAAGTTTTGCTGGCTGAGGAATTCTGGGAGTTGAAGTCCCCAAGTCTTAAAAGTTGCCAAGTTGGGTGACCCCTGCTCTAGACTAGACAAAGACACCTCCTACAGCTAATTCCCTGCTTTCATTTAAAGAATCAGCAGATGCAAGTAGATGACAGTGTCCATCAAGAGGCAGCAAAAGGAAAAGCCTTCTGATCATTTCCTCTTTCCCCAAACAAGGGGAAAGTCACTTTTTGACTGCGCCAACTCAGAAAGCTCAAACTGCCCAAGCTGCTGATTCAGTTCTACAGAGGAATTATTGACTCTATCATCTGCACCTCTATAACTGTCTGGTTTGGTTCTACAACCCAACAGGACAGACACAGACTTCAGAGGATAATTAGGACTGCAGAAAAAACAATGGCTACCAATCTGCCTTCAATCGAGGACCTGTATACAGCACGAGTCAAAAAGAGGGCTGTGAAAATATTTACAGACCCCTCACATCCCGGACATAAGCTATTTCAACTCCTACCCTCAAAACGACGCTATAGAGCCCTGCACACCAGAACAACTAGACACAAGAACAGTTTTTTCCTGAACGCTATCACTCTGCTAAACAAATAATTCCCTCAACTATTTACAAAGTCTGTACTACTATTCATGTTTATCTTCTCATCACTCCTTATCACCCGTCCCCTCCCACTTGTGACAGTATGACTGTAACTTTGTCGCTTGTATCCTTACAATTTATATTGACTGTTTCCTAGTATGATTTGATTGCTTATTGTACCCTATGACTATTATTAAGTGTTGCACCTTATGATTCTTGACGAATGTATATTTTCTTTTATGTACACTGAGAGCATTTGCACCAAGACAAATTCCTTGTGTGTTCAATCACATTTGGCCAATAAAAGAATTATAATTCTAATTCTTTGCCACTGTTTGTTACTGATGCAACTCAACTCCAATTTGTGAATCATGAGTTCTCCAACAGGAAGAAATGAGAAGATAAAGAAATGCCAGCAATCCATTGATGAGCCAAGATGAGGTGGTTGGTTGAATCTCCAGGCTTTCTGTTTATACAGAGAATTTACTCCCTGCACAACCAATTGATTGTTGTCTTAACCTCATTTAATGTCTGTGGAGATTCTCCATCAACCCAGGTTATAATTGTCCCAAAGATGCTTTTTCAAAAGGCAACTGGACTTTCTTTGTTTTTCTTTCAAGGTGTTTCACTTCTCATTGAAGAAGAGAAGAAGCTTCTTGGATGAGAAGCGAAATGCCTTCAAGGAAAAACAAAGGAAGTCCAATTGCCTTTTGAAAAAGCACCTTTGGGACTTAACATCACTTATTTTAATCTATTAGGTGCTTAACAAAGCTACCTTTGGCTGACTGCCATGTATAGATGACGCTCAATATGACATAACAAATTACAATAAGACGTGGGTGAATTCTCAGGACCTTTGAACATTCTGCTATCTTTCCTGTTCATAATAATTTGTACTGCATACCTATATTAGCTACGTCCACGTAATAAGGGTCTGCCACACTACTCCCCATTTCATTCATTGCCATTAGAGTAAAATTATATGTCGTCCAAAGCGATGTGTGCTTTTTATCAAAGTAACAGGAGTTGGATCCCGCTGTTGTGTAGTCTGGGCATTCATAGTATTTTTTATCTCTGAAAAATGCGAATAGAAAAAAAAAAGGGAAACAGGTCAATCAGACTGCTGAAGTTATTGCCATTGTTTATCAAATTAGTAAGTTGTCCTATGGGGAAAGATAAGAACCAGCTTCTGTAGAGATACAAAATTATGTAATAATCCATTTAGACCGGGGTGGAAAATGATAGCCCTTGTGGACTTCAACTGCAGAATTCCTGAGCCAGTAGCTCAGGAATTCTGGCAGTTGAAGTCCTCAAGTCATAAAGGCGCCATGTTTCTCCACCTCTGATTTAGAGGATGATTTATATCTTTTACCTTTCTCTGTTATAGAGCAGCATATAGTTTTTTGGGAGACTTCCCTCAGAGCTCGGCTTCCACCAGCAAGTAAAGGTTTCTTTTTCGGGAGAGCGACATCCTATAAAGATTGGCTTCCCTGGAGGCTGGTCTGTAAGAAAAAGGCCCATATATTTAGTCAGTGTGCCTCATTTAAGTACCCCCAACTTACAACCATTTGTTTAATGGTCGTTACAATAGCACTGAAAAAAGTGACTTAGGATCAACCCTTCCACTTACAACTGTTGTAGTATTCAGATAACAGATAATCAGAGTTGGAAGATACTTTATAGGTCATCTAGTCCAACCCCTTGCCCAAGCAGGAGACCCTATACCATTTCTGACAGTTGGGAGTCCAATCTCTTCTTGAAAGTCTCCAGTGATGGTGCTCCCACAACTTCCGAGGGCAAGCTGTTCTCACTGTCAGAAAGTTTCTCCTTATTTCCAGGTTGAATCTCTCCTTGTTCAGTTTCCATCCATTGTTCCTTGTCTGGCCTACAGGTGCTTCAGAAAATTGTTATAGAGCAATTTTCCCACAATAATATGATCAAAATTTGGGCTTTTGGTAAGTGGTATGTATTTATGATGACTGTAGATTCCAGGTTTTTATTATTATTATTTGCGACCTTTCCCGCCAGCTCCCAACAAGCAAAATAAATGGGAGAAGCGAGATTTGCTTAAATACCATGTGGTTTATTTAACAAGAGCAGTGGTTCTTTTAACAACAATGCAGAAAGGGTTATAAAATTGGGTTCAACTGATTTTAACAAATGCATTGTTGAAAATGGAAATTTTGGTTCCAATTGTAAGTTGAGGACTATTTGTATTAGCACCAGAATAAGGGTGTTTGGGAATAAAGGCATCTTCCAACCTGTTCTATCTTCTTGTGTGAATCAATAAAGTTTAAGGCCAAAGAAACAGCTATTGGGCAGTTAGCTGTTGGTGATTCTTTAATAATTTACCCAGAAAAGATCAAAGTATAAATTTTGATCTTCTGCAGTTTTCAAAATTTCTTTTAGCTATAATTTCTTTCTTATTGCCAGGCACCCCAAGTACTTTCCCAACTAGATTTTAGCTATTTGATGGACTCTCGGTTTACTACATTTTTTTTTTTATTTCTAACAATACGCTCTTCATGTGTTTCTACCCCTGCCTTGTTTGCATTTTTCTATGTCTTCTTTCTTCATCTGAGCAAGATTTCATTTTTTAATAAGAGGATACTGCTGTCATGAATGAAAGCAAATATTTTGGCAGGGATCTGTTCTCTGTGTTTGCTGTTTAGCTCCTGAATGTTTTGTTATCAAACGAGGTAACGTCTTCAATGGGGTTTTTGAGTAAAATGTTCTTGTTCTTTCCTTCGTTTGAAGGCAAATTTACATGTCCCAGGATAATGTTGCAGGGTCTAATCTTGGTCGGCCACTATTTCTGTCTTCTTCAAATTTGCATGCTAACTATGTCAATATTATGTTTATTTTTTTTTCTACTTTTAAAAAACTGTGGAATAACTCTTTTTGGAATCCTTTTAAAATAAACTTCACGCCTCTTCTGTCTCTTCCTTTTAATAAGATAAACACATTCTTGGAATCCTCAAAGATTTGGGTATAGCTGTGTAGTTTGGGAAATATGCTGCAGAAATATGCTGGCAGCAAATTCATTCCTCAGCTACTTATATCTGATCTGTTTGGCTTATATGAATCAGCAGTGTTGATTTTATTAAATATACTTGCATGCAATGTAGAAGTCTATCTTTAAATATTACTTCAGTTATTTTTCAGCTCTACATTTTTGTCAAATACTAAGTTTCTGATTTTCCACGGCAGAAAAAAATTTCAAGAGACTGGCTCACCACTATGGAAGTGGATGTATCTTTCTGGACTCCACACACTCCTTCCACCATGATCTGTTACACAACGAACCTGAGCAGTGTATTTCATTCCTGGATGCAACTGAGATATTTTATACTGCAACTGCTGTCCCACAAAGTAATTCTGCAAAGGGTTAAAGGCAATGGAAATTGTGAAAAATGTGGCATGTTCAAGTTTGAAAAAGTTGCCACCGAAATCACATCAAATATATGGGTAATTTGAACCTGTATTATCTAATCTTGGTTGACCTTGGATTGCTTTATAAGTCTTATCATCTCCTTCTAGCATGGCCAATAATCTTATTATCTGGCAGTGTGTACAGTTTTATGGAAAAAACAACATTGGGAAGAGATCATCTATTAAGTATTGTGCCTTATGATTCTTGATGAATGTATCTTTTCTTGTATGTACACTAAGAATATTTGTACCAACGCAAATTCCTTGTGTGTCCAATCACACTTCGCCAATAAAGAATTCTATTCTATTCTATTCTATTCTATTCTATTCTATTCTATTCTATTCTATTCTATTCTATTCTATTCTATTCTATTC
>BLBF01000010.1:14978345-15008112 GCA_015471245.1 Laticauda colubrina
TCTATTCTATTCTATTCTATTCTATTCTATTCTATTCTATTCTATTCCTTTAAATATTTTTTTCTTTTAGATCAGAGTAAACAAATTCTTACAAATAAATATATGAAATATCATCAGGTATTTCCAGATAATGTCAGCCTATGATTATGCACTTTCTTCTAAGCCTCTTTGTTTTGGCCATTCCAGGCACTTCCCAAAGAAAAAGGCATATAACAACAATCATATAATCAGTTGTAGGTTTTGTCTGGTTTGATGCCACTAATGACACAGAGTCACTTTGGATCACTCCCACCCTCTCATATCATAAATAAATACTCAAGATAAAATTTTTCCAGTACTGTCATAGTTAAAACATATATATGTTATGGTTGTAACAATCATGATTTATATATATATAAACAAAATTCAAATAAAATCAAGAAGATTACAAAATTACCCAGCAATGCAAGCCAGTAAAACAATTTAACCCTGAAATGAAAACAATGGAAACAGACCTTAAAATGTGGTTCAAGAATAAAGAGGCAAGCAATGAAATTAAACAGAAGGCATGAGTTGGAAACTTGGCTACAATGGGCCATATTCTCTCTTATAAAGATGATGTTGGGGCAGAAAACCCTGAGGCAAGAGTTGGTACATTTCATCAACTTTCTGCCTAACTGACTTGCTCTGACTGCTGAAGCTGCTTGGATGAACAGCAGAACATCTCAAACTAACAAAAAAAAAAAAATAGTCCAGGTGCCATGATTCAACTTTCAGACCCTCTTGCAAAGACATTTCTGTGCTTTGTTAGGCAGCAGAAAAGCCATTGGCGACTGTTTTCTGATGACGATCCAATATTATGTCTGGAGTGAATTTTTGCATCCGTCTCACAGCTCACACTGAATAATTCCTTTTTTGGGGGGCCTTGTTCAAGAAAAATGTTTCTCAGTTTTATGCGCATTCTGGTATTTTATTTGGAGAGATGTCTATGGACTTGGAATTCTCAGAAACATTTTTCATTTGTTTATTCTTCATTGAAGGGACTTACTTCCTTATTGCTAGCATGACAATACCTCAAGAGTTGTTCATTCATTTAAATGGTTGCTCCATGGAAACCTTTACTTGAGAGATAAAGGAGATGCTGGCCTTGCATTGTATAGCCTTTCCTGAAGCAAAATATATTCATTCACACAGTATGTTTTATGTAGCCCCTTTTCATTTCTCTTCAGCATCAACCTAGCTTAGGAAATATGCTTCTGCAAGCCAATTATGTATTCTGCCTGCCTTACAGCCCAGTCCTTCCTACCTACCTCAACTTTTCTTGTATACACATGTTTGAATGTCAAGACATGTAAAGAATTAAAATTTACTGTGGTTTCAGCCCCATTTCTGAACTGAAGAAATTTATTTATTTATTAAATTTAGGTGCCCTTTCTTTTTTTCTTTGTTAACATCAGTAGCAAAGCTGTGCAACTTTCTTACCTCCCATTTTTTTCCTTCTGCAGACTTCAGTCGCAATTCATAATTACAAAGTGCTGAATCATTCACCCACGGGGATGGAGACCATTTTGTCCACATATACATTATTCCATTTATCATGTTGACTTCCAAAGAAAGGTTCATGGGAGGGTTTGGCTTAACTAGGCAAAAGAAAATTCAAATATGAGTATTTTTAATGCTCTTGCCAAGAATTCCTCTTTTTACATTTCTGCATATCAGTCTTTCTCCATGTCTGGGACCAGGCTCCAATAGTTTCAAAACAAATGATATAAGGTGCATGAGAGAGACTCATCCTTTATATAAGCCAGTATTATCAATTTATCCAGCTTTTCATCTCATGAATCTGGTTACCCAACAACTCTTTTAACTAAGATATTAAGAATCACATCTGGGTCTTAAAACCCATGAAACTTTCAAATGAATCATAGATCTTGTGACTGAGATAGTTCCAGTCCAATTTATTTTTCTTCTTGATTTTCAACAGAATTGATGACGAGCACTTGCTGGCCTCTTCTATCAGCATTGAAATTAGCTTTGAGAAAATCATGATGTTGAACTACTGTGCCATCTTCTCTCTTTCTAATTATAGAGCAAAATCAAAGCTTGAGTTTCATTTGGTTTCTGCTCTTACCCATTTCTTTTAGGTTCACATAATGGGGATCAGATAAATTACTTCCTTCGTCATTGGTAGCTTTTACACTGATGTTGTATGTTTGCCACAGCCTGGTGATTCTTTCATTAAAGTAACAGGAATTGGGCCCAGCAGATAGATAATCTGGACATTCATGGATCTCTTCTTCACTGAAATATAAGCATGTAAAGCAATAGTTAACAAATGTTTATATTTATAAAAAATAAATAAGCATATACTTAAATTACTTAAAAGCAGTATAACATTAACATTACTGTTGTATGCACGCAACATGCAGGGGTGGGATTCTACCAGTTCGCACTTATTCGCTAGAACCTGCTGTTAACATTCTAAGCAGTTTGGAGAACCAGTTGTTAGAATAAATTACTGGCCTAATCCTGTAAGGAAGGCAGGAAGGAAACATTCTGGTGTTGCTTACAGAAACTGCCTCTCCGTCAATCCTTATTACATTCTTGGCAGGACGAGACTTCCTGTCTCTGGAACCTCTCTGGAGTTATTTTCCCCTCCTTTGCTGGTACTTTGCTTGTGTGAAGTGACCATTCAAAGTTACAATGGCACTGAAAAAAGTGACTTATGACCATTTTTCACACTTGACTGTTGCAGCATCCCCACAGTCATGAGAGGCCAGGTGAGGAGATGCGTGCCTCGATGTGAGTGATATTGAGTTGGTCACACCCTGCCAATAACACGACAACCAAGCCACGCCCACCACCTAACCCACCTAACCAATTGTTAAAAATTTTGAATTTCACCCCTGGCAACATGGAATTAAACTTAGCTGATATCCTTAGGAATGAATTAAGATAAGAGCTCTGCTGGTCACCTAAACACCATTCAAATGTAGAAAATCACCACATCTGGTAGTTTGCCAGATCTGTTGGGAGGTTAACTGGAAATTCCAGGAACAACAATCTTAACATATAAAGAGAGACCAGACCTGTAGCTTTTGCAACTTCACTTACAACAGTTCATTTAATAACTGTTCGGAATTACAACGGTTCTGAAAAATGTAATTTATGACCATATTTCACACCTATGACCATTGCAGTATCTCCCTGGTCATGTGATCAAAATTCAGACCCTTGGCAACTGACTCATATTTATGACGGTTGCAGCGTCCTGAGGTCATGTGATCATCTTTTGCAACCTTCTGACAAGTAAACTCATTGGGAAATTCATATTCACTTAACAACTGTGTTACTAAGTTAGCAACTGCAATGATTCATTTAATATCTGTTGCAAGAAAAATAATAAAATAGGGCAAAATTCATGTCTCATTTCACAACAGAAACACAACACAATTGGGCTCAATTGTGACTGTAAGTTGACGACTATATATACAACAGTCATTTTTCCCTCATCCTCATCCTATTCTTAAAACTATCAGATCTGGATGGTAACAATCCACATGGTCATTAGATTTTCAGTTGCACTGTACATCTCTGAGTAGAAAACATTTTGATTCAATGAACATTATTTTACCTTGGGTTTATCAGTGCTTTGTTGAGTTTTTACAAGCTTATGCTTCAATCTTCAGGGATGGTATCTAGTCACTCATCTTTTGTTGGCCTTTTTTTTTCTAACTGACTTCCATTTTTTCAAGCCACAGAGTGTTCTCTAATGACTCTTGCATTTTCATTATGTTTCTAAAACATGGGGGTCAACCTCTCTGCCATTACGTGACATTTCATGATATTTTTTCCCTTCATGGAGCTGGGGTGGGTGTGGCCTGTGCATGAGGCAACTGGCCTGCAGGCTGCCAGTTTGACACCCCTGTTCTAAAACATTTATACTTAAGCTTCATGTCTAGTGCTTCAAAAGAAAGTCTAATATTAATTCACCCATTATTGAATGACTTATTCTTCTAATAGTCTAAAGCAGGGCTTTCAAACTCCCGACCTGTGGGCCGAATGCATCATGTACTGGCCATGCCCACACCCGGCTTAGCAAAGGGGGGGAAAGTCTCAATATATCATGTGACAACTCCGTGATGACGTGAATTCGACACCCTTGGTCTAAAGTTTTGTAATAATTTTCTCCAACATCACATCCATTTTGTTCGTTCAGCCTTTCAGATGATATCCCTGACAATACATGACTTTAATATGTAAATTATGCCTGTGGTATGTTCAAATAATCATAGTTTTAAAATTATGGCTCAGACGTGTGTTTGCAAGCATTATACATTACTTTATACATGGTAATGTTATTCTTACCTTCATTGAATCTATGAGAAGAACAAAGTACAAAAAAATTATTGTTCCCTCCCATTTTCCCATATATTCTTACCCAACGGTGTTGTACAGCAAAGTATAATTTGTAGGAAGACCCCCATCTGAATTAGGTTCCCATCGACAAGTAAATGCTTCATTTCCTTGGAACAGGCAACTTACTATTCTAGGTTTCCCAGGAGGAGAGTGTCCTGAAGAATTGGAATAATTAAATCACTTATTCTTGGCAGAGTAGTTACAAACCTAAAATATGGACTTGAATTTGACTTGGTTGCCACTATTTTCATAATAGTTTATTTCTATCCTGATTTTCTCTCCCCAAAAAACTAATAACATCATACAGAAATGTGTATCACACTGCTAAAATACAAATATAAATTGTATTAAAGCTATAATACAGCTACAGTGTCTCAAATTCAATATTTAAGGGGAGAAAACACAATTAAAACCAAGGTTTGGTAAAAATAAAATCAAGGGAAAAAAAAGATCACCTACAATTCTAGCCCATAATGTGCAGACATGTTGCGAGTAACAAACAGCTATTACATTATAACACACTTTTGGAACAGGCATTTGCAAGGTTTCTGCCTCACTAGCCTCAAGTCAAATCTTAAGCCCATGTCCCACTGCACCAATGGATACAAAGAGGATGTAAAATGGACAAAAAAGCTTGCCATCCATTGGAAAACGTGATGCATCCATTGTGTACTCACTGCATACGTGTTTCATACGCTCTATCCGTCGAGAATCCGTCCACTGAGATTTCATCCATGCAAGAAGTTTTGAGTTGCACAAAACTTTTTGAGCGGATGAACCTTCCGCCGCGTATGATGTACATCCGCGACACATACGGGCAACAAACGTCCGTTGTCATCCGTTAAATGTCCGCTGTATCCTCTCAGCATACTCTGGACATCCTCGCAACTCACATCCGCTCCAGCTGAAAAGGGAAAGAGGGAGGAAGCGAAAGGTACACGGAACGTCCACACAGCGTTAGTAGCATGGAAATAGAAAGGATGTAAGCGGATGCATCTCGTATATAAAGCATTAAAACGGACAAAACGTTTGTATATGGGATGTATCTCAGATATTTCGGATGTCTGAAGTATGCCTAGAGTATGTGGAAGGACACCTAGCGGAAAACTGACATTTCCTATAAAAAGGGGGAGGAAATCATCTGGATCTCACTATAAGTCCAGAAGCCATGGTGTACAGACCTCTTCAGCCTTGGTCTTGCTCTTCCACATCATCCATTGATCTCCACTTTGGATCATCACACAGTCCTATGGTAGCTGCGATCATTCAACACCAGAACCAAGCCCTGTTCAGACTGTTTCACCTTTTCTATGCAAGGAGAAGAAGGAGACGTCCAAGAGCTGTGTGGGTCTGATGATGGATCGGGAGAAGAGTGGAGTTTGGACTCTATGACAAGCTGATGGTGGAGCTGAGGAATGAAGACACTTGTGCATTCCAGCACTTCATGAGGATGCCACCAGCCATGTTGGACGAAATTGTTGAGCGTCTGAGACCCAGGTTGACCAAGGCGAGCACCAACTTCCATCCCAGCCTGGACCCTGGACTGAAGGTGGCACTGACTCTGTGCCACCTGGCCTCTGGAACCACATACAGAAACATGCAGTATGCCTGGAGGGTGCCACACAAAAGCATCAGCAAAGTGGTCAGAGAAGTGGTGCAGGCCATCATCGAAGAATACGTGGAGGAGCTCCTCCAGTGTCCCACCACTGAAGAAGGCTGGAGGAAAGTTGCAGAACAGTGGTATCAGATGTGGAACTTTCCCCACACCGTTGGAGCCATAGATGGCAAGCACATGGCCTGCAAAGCTCCAGCCAACTCAGGGTCCTTTTATTAGAACTACAAGGGCTTATTCAGTATCATCCTCTTTGCCATGGTTGATGCTGACTACAAGTTCATGTACATCGATGCTTCAGGCAATGGGTCAGCTTCAGATAGCCAGGTATACAATGCCAGTGACCTCAAGGAGGGGCTGGAACGCAACCTCATCATGGGTTTTCCAGATCCAGACCCCCTGCCCAACGACACACAAGATGTGCCCTACTTCATCGTGGGTGATGACTCCTCCTCCCTCAGAACCTACCTCATGAAGCCCTACACTTCAAGATACCTCACCCGTGAAGAGAGGATCTTCAACTACAGGCTGTTCAGGGCAAGACGGGTGGTGGAGAATGCCTTTGGCATCCTGGCCAACAAGTTCCAGGTACTTCTCACCACCATGCAGCATCACCCACAGACTGTGAGGAGCATCGTGGAAGCTTGCTGCGTCCTGCACAATCTCATGTGCACCAGCTACCCAGTGTTGCAGAACAAGCTTGTGGACCGTCAACAAGGAAATGGGGTCATGGAGCCTGGGGAATGAAGGCAAGGACTAAACCTGATAGACACTGTGGATGTACAAGGCCCCAAAAGAGCTTCACATGAAGGGAAGAAGCAGCGCAACCTCCTGAGACACTGGTGCAACTCCCCAGCTGGAGCAGTGGAGTGGCAAGACAGGATGATAGATGGTTAATGGATGCTTCCTTCAGCCTTTCGCATAACACTGATGAGATTGTGCCATGTATGTTGAGTGGCCCTACAATGAATAGGGCATTAATAAAGAGCTTTGTTTATTTTGAAATGTGTTGATCAATGAATAAATTGTTATTGATAAAAAAGGGCTATATGTGTGGCAGCTGGGAAGGTGGACCATACAGTCCCACTAAGCTTGCACTGGAGGTTTATCTATCCCACAGCTATCCTTACCTATCCCACAACTATCCTTACCCATCTCACAACTATCCTTAACTATCCCACAGCTATCCTTACCTATCCCACAGCTATCCTTACCCATCCCACAGCTATCCTTACCCATCCCACAAGAATGCAAAGGCTTAATCATTTTTTCAAGCTTTTCACCAACACTTTATTAAGTAAATAAAATGAACCAAGTGTGTGAAGCAAAGATAACCTTTATTAATAATTGTCTTAGGTAAACTGTATGGCTTTATTAAAAAAGCAAAATGAACCAAGTAAAGTGTCTTTAAGCAAAGATAAAGTGAACAGGTAACAACTCAGTCTCTGACACTATTCTCAGTCACTCTGAGGAATGTCTATGGTCTCAGCTGTCAAGCGGCCAGGGACTGTGGAGGTGGCTGTGGCTGGAGTGCTGGTCTGAGGGGCTATTGGGGTGCTTGGCCCCGAGAGTACAACAGGGGATGGTGTGTTCAGGAAGCTCTCAGAGAGCTGATTCAGTCCTGTGAGGTTAAGAGGCCCTTCATCAAGGACCTGGGATGTCAGGCCCAAGACTGATGACAGATTGTCCATTGAGGGGCTTGGCTATGGGGTGGAGGAAGGAGGAATGTAGTGGGGCTGTCTGGTCTGCAGCTGGGCAAGGTGAGGCATCTGTGGCGTGCAATGAACCTGGGCCTGGAGTGGGAAGGGCTGCCTCTGCTGTGGGAAGTCCTGGTCCTCGTAGCCTTGGTAGGTGAGGGATTGTTGAAAGCCGTGGAAGGGCTGTGACATCGCCTGGGGTGGAGGAGCAGACCTGGACTGGGTCAGACCTGAGCAGGTTCAGCTGGGCCTGGAGGGTTGTGCAGAAGTGCTGTGATCTTCTGCTTCATCACCTGGTACTGAGCCTCGGGCAGGTCCACGAGGGTCTGGCTCACGTAGGTGATGAAGGGCTTCCGGTTCAAGGATGGTATGTCGCTGTGGACCAGCTGAGAGAGAAGATCTGTGTTGGTTTTGATTGTGTCCCTGATCTCCAACAGGACAGTGTGGCTCTGGCCCTCGAGTCTGCCTCTCTGCTTGCTTTACGTGGAGGTGGAGCTGGGGGTGGGTGTGAGTTGGTCTCTGGTGGCTGCTGCTTCTTCCTCCATTTGCGACAGGGGATCCTCCACGTCCTCTGGCATGGGGAGTACAGCTGTCGGGGGGGTCTCTGCCATGGGGACCTCCAAAGACACCTGCCTGGACATGGTAGCTGTCTCCTGGCTGGAAGAGGACTGGCTGTCTGTGGGCTGTCTGAGGGAGAGGGTTGTCAGAGGGGCTGCTCCTGGGTGGTGGACCTCACCCTCCAGGAAGCTGCACTTGGCCATGATATACATCTCCTGGTCAGTGAGCTTGACAGTGGCCTGGCCAGATTTATTGAGGTATAGCTTGCCATACCAGGTGTGCATGTGCTTCCACCATCCCAGGAGTAGGTCTGAAGTGTAGCCCAGGCTCTCTGCCTTGTCTCTCCAAGCTGCCTGCTTCCTCTTGGTGTCGCGATAGAGTCTGTGGCCCTTTCTCCACAGGTACTCGTTCTCCCTCAGCCATTCCAGCACCTCCTCATGGTCCTCGGAAAAGATGTACTGTTTCCTCTCTCCCTTCTCCTTCCCTTGCCTCTTCCTCCCTCTGGCAGGGGCTTGAGCAGCAGGGCCTTCAGGGGCTTGAGCAGCAGGGCTTTGAGGGCCTTGGGGCTGGTCCACCACAGCAGCAGCACCAGCAGCAGCAGCAGGAGCAGAAGCACCAGCAGTACCAGCAGGAGAAGCAGCAGCAGGAGAAGCACCAGCAGCACCAGCAGGAGAAGCATCATCAGCAGCAACACCAGCAGTACCAGCAACACCAGCAGCACCAGCAACACCACCACCACCAGCAGCAGCATCAGCAGCAGCAGCAGAAGCACCAGCAGCTTCAGAGTCAGTGTCAGGGGGTGGGATGGTGGTTCTGTCCTTCTTGCCAGGGCTGGCAGGAGTAGGCATAGGCTTTCGCTTCTTCCCTGACTGATGAACCATGGTGTTATTCGAAGATGTCTGTGGCAGCACGTCTTTCCTCTGAATGGTGACTGCTTGCGAGCTGCATCCTTTTATATCCACGAAGCTGATGCAATTTATCCTTCCCGCATGCGCAGTGAATGCTTTGCATCTGCTATGCATCCACTATGCATCCTATAGGCGTCCATGATGCATCCGCATCATCCGCTATGTATCCGCTCCTTCCGCTATGCATCCACTTCGCAATTCTCCCCCGGAGGCCCTTCGGATGTGTCATCCCCTTCCACCCACTGTCATCCGCTAGGCTTCCTACGAACATCTGCTTAACATCCTCGCTATGTACTACCCCCGTCCCTTCCTTTCCGTTCTTTTCCGTTCTGTTTATGCAAATTTGGGGCACTTTTTGGAGCGGATAACAATGGATGGAGCCACCCCCGAAATTTTGCTCGTCCGCTGTGTCCTTTTTGCATATGTTTTGCATCCGTCGACCAGTGGGACCTAGCCTTTAACAGGTGTTAAAGTCTGCTAGTCAGACTTTGCTATTGAAGAAGCTACTCCAGCTGAATCAATAGGATGTTTGCCTCAGGAGATTCCAAGCCAGAAATCACCTGAGACTGATTAAACTCTGAAGCAATCAGATGATATGATATAATCTCCACCACTTGGCAAGTCAAGAGACCAGAGCAAAGATGCTCATTGAGGCTCCTTGCCAAGCAAGGGGAAAACTCTTAATTAAAGACAGCTGTTTTCAGCCTGGTTTAATGGCAGCCCTCACCTAAGTTTCTCTGTTGGAAACAAAATATCATTGAAATAACCAGAGGTGGCCATGGGTGCAAATACAATGACGTCTCTGTGGCCCCATGATTTTGTAGAGTTGTATTGAAAAATGAGTCCAGGAAACGCATATTCATTCATACAATAAATGCCATTGCAAAAACCAATCCCAATCACAAAAAACTTTGCACAAGACCAGACTTATCCATACTGAAAAAAATCCGCTCCTGTGAACTCCACGCAGAATTGAAAAACCATCTAGACAATGGAGAAAAAGACCTATACATTGACTACAGAGCTGATTGCATCATAGAACCGTCCAAATGCCATCTTATTTGGTCTCGAAGACACCAACGAATCAGATGACGTAACCAAAGTTCATGACATCATAAGCAACTCAAATACAACAAGCATTTCTCCTGAAGATATCATTGAAATAACCAGAGATGGCCCTGGGTGCAAATACAATGACAGCTCTTTGGCCCCAAGATTTTGCAGAGTTGTATGCCAAAATGAGTCCAGCAAATGCATAATCATTCATACAATAAATGCCATTGCAAAAACCAAACCCAACCACAAAAAACTTTGCTCAAGACCAGACTTATCCATACTGCAAAGAATCTGCTCCCGTGAACTCAGCGCAGAACTCAAAAACTGTCTAGACAATAGAGAAAAGGACCTATACATTGACTACAGAGCTGATTGCATCAAAAGAAAGTCACACAACCCACAATTCCGCATCCAACCCCTCCCCATCCAATCCAACATCACTCAAAACAAGGCATGCATGCCCCTAACTACCTCTATTCCAACCACAACTGGCCTTAAATGAAAGCTACTCAATGCAAGAAGCCTTGTAAATAAAATACCCGAATTTCTCCTCTTACTAAATTCGGCTAAATTTGACATATTTGTCTGTGAAACATGGCTCAACACATCTCTCCCTGACTCTATTACCATAGTAAGAGACTATCATGTTTACCAATCAGATCGTGAAATCCGTAGAGGAGGTGGTGTTGCTATCTTCTATAAAAAGTCCAGACATCTAAAAAACATCCAAGTTACCCAGGAGCTTGCTATTCCTGAGACCATTGTCTGTGAACTGTCCTTAAATATCACATTTCGGTTGTTACTATGTTACAGAGTCCCTAATTATGACATAGAACATGCAAACAAGCTAAATACACAACTAACATGGGCAGCATCCTGCCCACACGCTTTTATCTTTCTTGGTGACTTCAATCTACCTCATATTAAATGGACCCTTAACGAATGTACAACTGAACCCACACATGCAACCTTCTGCAATGCAGTAACAAATCTGGGACTAGAACAACTAGTAAAGGTCCTGTCACATAGGCCGACGGATGCAAAAAGTATGTAAAAAGGATACAGCGGCGAGAAAATGTTCCATCCGTTGTAATCTGCTCTCAAAAGTGCCCCAAATTTGCATAAAAAGAGCGGACAACAACGGAAAGGAACGGACGGGGAGAGGATGTAGTGAGGATGTAAAGCGGATGCTCCACGGAAGCCTAGTGGATGGAAGCAGATGGCACATCCGCAGGGCTTCCGGGGGAGCACAACGAAGCGGACGTGCAGTGGAAGGAGCGGATGCAGAGCGGATGCCGAGCAGATACAGTGGATGCATCACAGAAGTCTAGCAGATGCCTTGCGGATACAAAGTGTTCACTGCGCATGCGGGGAGGATGCATTGCGTCATCCCCGCGGATATAAAAGGATGCAGCTCGCAAGCAGGTCACCATTCAGAGGAAAGATCTGCTGCCAGACACATCTCCAGCCAACAACCATGGGGAAGAAGAGAAAGCCTGTGCCTACTCCTGCCAGCCCTGGCAAGAAGGACAGGGCCACCATCCCACCCGCTGGCGCTCACTCTGCTTCTGCTGGGGCTTCTGCTGCTCGGGCTGACTCTGCTGGTGCTGGGGCTTCTGATGGTGCTTACTCTGCTGGCGCTGCTCCTGGTGCTGGTGCTTCTGCTGGTGCTGACTCTATTGGTGCTGCTCCTGGTGCTGGTGCTTCCGCTGGTGCTTACTCTGCTGCTGGTGCTGCTGGTCCTGCTGGTGCTGCTGGTGCTGTTGGTGCTGCTTTTGCTGCTGCTGTTGTTGCTGCTGCTGCTGCTGGTGGTGTGGTGGACCAGCCCCTAGAACCTCAAAGCCCTTCTGATGAGGGCCCAGAAGGCCCTGCCAGAGGGAGGAAGAGGCATTCGCGAGATAGGGAGAGGAGACAGTACTCCATCAAAGAGGAACATGAGGATGAGATGCTCAAATGGCTGAGGGAGAACGAGTACCTCTGGCGGAAGGGACACAGCCTCTATCGAGACACCAAGTGGAAGCAGGCGGCTTGGAGAGAGAAGGCGGAGAGCCTGGGCTACACTTCAGAGGTCCTCCTCGGGTGGTGGAAGCACATGCACACCTGGTACGGGAAGCTGCACCTCAAGAAGACTGGCCAGGTCGCGGTCAAGCTCACCGACCAGGAGACCTACGTGATGGCCAAGTGCAGCTTCTTGGAGAGTGAGGCCCGCCACCGAGGAGCAGCCCCTCTGTCAACCCTCTCTCTCAGGCAGCCCACAGAGACCCAGTCCTCTTCTGTCCGGAGTAATCTCCTGTGTCCAGGCAGGTATCTGTGGAGCGCCCCACGATGGAGAACCCCCTGACAGCTGCACTCCCCATGCCGGAGCGCGTGGAGGACCCCCTGACGCAGTTGGAGCAAGGAGAGGGCACTGACACCAGAGACCAACCCACACCCACCCCAAGCTCCACTTCCACAGAAAGCAGGCAGAGAGGCAGACCGGAGGGGCAGAGCCACACTGTCTTGCTGGAGATCAGGGACACCATCAAAAGCAGTGCAGATCTCCTCTCTCAGCTGGTACACACCGACATACCATCCTCAAACCGAAAGCCCTTCCTCACCTACGTCAACCAGACCCTCATGGACATGTCCGAATCCCAGCACCAGGTGATAAAGGAGAGGATCACAGGTCTTCTGCACAACTGAGAGGATCACAGGTCTTCTGCACAACCAGGCCCAGCTGAACCTGCTCCCACCCAGTCCAGGTCTGCTCCTCCACCCCAGGTGATGTCACTGCCCTTCCAAGGCTTTCCACAGGCCCTCACCTACCAAGGCTACGGCTATCAGGAGCTCCAGCAGCACAGGCAGCCCTTCCCAGTCCAGGCACAGGTACATCATACACCACCGATGCCACCGATGCCACTGACGCCACAGAAGCCACCCACGCCACAGATGCCACCCACGCCACAGATGCCACCCACGCCTCACCTTGCTCACCTGCAGACCAGATAGCCTCACTACACTCCTCCTTCCTCCACCCCACAGCCAAGCCCGGCCTCAGAACATCTGTCATCGGTCTTGAGACTGACACCCCATGTCATGGAGAAGGGGCTCTCAACATCACGGGACTGAGCCAGCTCTCTGAGAGCTTCCTCCACACACCATCCCCTGTTGTCCTCTCGGGGCCAGGCACCCCAATGGCGCCTCAGACCAGCACTCCAGCAGCAGCCACCTCCACAGCACCTGGACCCTTCACCCCTTCACTCTGGCACGCCTCAGAGTGACTGAGAAGAGTGCCAGAGACTGGGTTGCTATCTGTTGACTTTACCTTTGCTTGGGACACTTTACTTGGGTCATTTTGCTTTTACAGTTTGTTATTAATAAAGTTTATTTTTGCTTCACACACTTGGTTCAGTTCTTTTAGTAAATAAAGTCTTGGTGGAAACTGTTACAAATGGTTTAAGCCTTTGCATGCTTGTGGAATGGGTAAGGATAGCAGTGGGATGGGCAGGGATACCTGTGGGATAGGTAATAGCTGTGGGACAGATAAACCTCTAGTGCGAGCATAGTGGGACTGTATGGTCCACCCTCCCAGGTGCCACACCTATGGCCCTTTATTATCAACAACAATTTAATCATTCATCAACACATTTCAACATAAACACAACTCATTATTAAATGCCCTGTTAATTGTAGGGCCACTCAACATACATGGCACAATCTCATCAGTGTGATGAGACAGGCTGAAGGAAGCATCCATTAAGCATCTACCATCCTGTCTTGCCATTCCACTGCTCCAGCTGGGGAGTTGCACCAGTTTTTCAGGAGGTTGCGCTGCTTTTTCTCTTCACATGAAGCTCTGTTGGGGCCTTGCACATCCACAGTATCTATCAGGTTTCACCCTTGCCTCCATTCACCAGGCTCCATGTCCCCATTGCCTTGTTGGTGGTCCATGAGCCTGTTCTGCAACACTGGGTAGCGGGTGCGCATGAGATTGTGCAGGATGCAGCAAGCTTCCACGATGTTCCTCACGGTCTCTGGGCAATGCTGCATGGTGGTGAGAAGTACCTGGAACCTGTTGGCCAGGATGCCAAAGGCATTCTCCACCACCCGCCTTGCCCTGAACAGCCTGTAGTTGAAGATCCTCTCTTCACGGGTGAGGAGTCTGAAAGTGTAGGGCTTCATGAGGTAGGTTCTGAGGGAGAAGGCGTCATCCCCCACGATGAAGTAGGGCACATCTTGTGTGTCGTTGGGCAGGGGGTCTGGATCTGGGAAGCCCATGATGAGGTTGCGTTCCAGCCCCTCCTTGAGGTCACTGCCATTGTATACCTGGGCATCTGAAGATGAGCCGTTGCCTGAAGCATCGATGTACATGAACTTGTAGTCAGCATCGACCATGGTGAAGAGGATGATGCTGAATAAGCCCTTGTAGTTGTGATAAGTGGACCCTGACTTGGCTGGAGCTTTGCAGGCCACGTGCTTACCATCTATGGCTCCAACGGTGTGGGGGAAGTTCCACTTCTGATACCACTGCTCTGCAACTTTCCTCCAGCCTTCTTCAGTGGAGGGGCACTGGAGGAGCTCCTCCAGGTATTCTTCGATGATGGCCTGCACCATTTCTCTGACCACAATGCTGATGGTATTGTGTGGCACCTTCCAGGCATACTGCATGCTCCTGTACGTGGTCCCAGAGGCCAGGTCGCGCAGAGTCAGTGCCATCTTCAGCCCAGGGTCCAGGCTGGGACGGAAGTTGGTGTTTGCCTTGGTCAACCTGGGTCTCAGCTGCTCCACAACTTTGTCAAACATGACTGGTGGCATCCTCATGAAGTTCTGGAATGCACGAGCATCTTCGTTCCTCAGCTCCACCATCAGCTTGTTATACAGTCCGTATTGGCTCTTCTCGTGATCCATCTTCGGACCCAGACACTTCTTGGATGCCTCCTTTTCTTCCTGTAGAACAAGTGAAAGAGCCTGTAGAGGGCTTTGCACTGTTGTTGAACGATGGTGGCTACCAAAAGGAGTGTGCGACGATCCATGGTGGAGATGACTGGATGCTGTGGAAGAGCAAGAGCAGGATGAAGACTGAAGAGGTCTGCACAGCAGGGCTTGCTGGACTTATAGTGAGATCCAGGTGAGTTCCTCCCCCTTTTTATGGGAAATATAGGTTTTCCGCTAGGTGTCCTTCTGCATCCTCTAGACATCCTGCAGACATCCTAAATATCCGAGATACATCCCCTATGCAAACGTTTTTTCCATTTTAATGCTTTATATCTGAGCTGCATCTGCTTTCATCCTTTCTCCGTCCATGCTACAAACTCTGCGTATCTGTTCCACGTCCGTTTTGCTTCCTCCATGTCTGTTTTCCGCTGGAGCGGATGTGAGTTGCGCGGATGTGCAGCGGATGCCTAGCGGATATAGTGGACGTGTAACGGATGACGATGGACATATAACGGATGTTCCCCATATGCGTAGGGGATGTATAACAGACGCGTTGGATACTTTATCCACTCAAAAAGTTTTGTGCAGCTCAAAACTTTTTGAGTGGATGAAATCACAGTAGACGGATGCTAGACGGATAGAGAGTATGAAAAATGGATGCAGTGAGTACAGAATGGATGCATCGCGTTAACCAACGGATGGCAAGTGTTTCTCTCCATTTTACATCTTCTTTCCATCCGTTGGTGCTGTGTGACATGGGCTTAACCAACAACACTAGACTTAACAACTAAATCTCATCTTCTGCAATAGTTTGAATTCAATTTACGGAATACAAATTAAAGAACCCTTTTCCAACAGTGACCACAACATGATTTACTTTTGTCTCAACATACATCCACACAAAAATCATCACAATGATGGAATCCCCAATTATAACTTCAAAAAAGGCAACTATGATCTTATAAACAACAACCTCTCAACCTTTGATTGGCAATCTATTCTCTGGATGCAATACTGTAGAAGACCATTACAACATATTTTTACTTGAAGTCAAAAGAGTCATTAAACTATATGTATCATTAACAATTCCCAAAACCAGAAAAAACAAATTTCCCAAAACAATAAGGAAGCTTCAATCCAAAAAGAAATCACTTTGGCGGAAAAACAAATCTGGTCACGTTGCCAACTTCAAAAGTCGATATAAAAATTTATGCCACCAGATAAAAACTGAATGCATCAATTATCACATTAAACAAGAAGGAAAACCTTCTACGCACCAATTCCACCAGCGCTTTCTACAATTTTATAAACAACAAACTAAAAGACTCAAGGTCCACCCCCACCCCTGAAAGGACCTAATGGTAAAGACTGCAACGATGACACTATTAAAGCCAACCTCTTTAACACATTCTTTGCCTCAGTATTTGTAAACAGCAATGGATCATGCCCAGCATTTCCGAGTTGAACCACAGACGATTACAATGATCTAATACATATCAATTTTACAGAAGATATTGTTGAAAAAGCACTGTGCAATCTAAAACTGTCTCTATCTATTGGACCGGATGGAATATGTGCCTACTTCTTTAAAAAGCTACCCACTGCCATAGCCGAACCTCTAAGCATAATCTTTGAAAAATCTTTCAGGACCAGCTCCTTCCCAAAACTATGGTCACAAGCCACAGTCATTCCCATCTTCAAAAAGGGAGACCCCAGCCTAGTTGAAAATTACAAGCCAATCTCTTTATGCTGCATCACCTGTAAAGTCATGGAATCAGTTATTAATCAATCCATTATCCTACACTTAGAAAAAAACAACCTACTCTCTAATAAACAATTTGGCTTCAGGAAAAAACTATCATGTAATCTGCAACTAATCTGCAAAAAAACATATGGACTACACAACTCGATCAGGGCAAAGCAATAGACGCAATCTACATAGACTTCTGTAAAGCCTTTGATTCAGTGGTACATGACAAACTAATCCTAAAACTAAAATCTTACGGTATCTCTGGACACCTGCATTACTGGATAGAAGCATTCCTGTCAAACAGAGAACAAATTGTCAAAATTGGGAGCATCCTATCAAATTCTGTACCTGTCAACAGTGGTGTTCCCCAAGGCAGTGTTCCAGGACCAACTCTTTTCATACTCTACATAAATGACCTCTATGATCATATCAAGAGCAGCTGTGTTCTCTTCGCTGATGATGTAAAGCTATTCAACACCACAGACAATACTGCTACCCTTCAAAAAGACCTTGACTATGTATCAGAATGGTCAAACAAATGGCAACTTCAAATCTCAACAAATAAATGCTCTATCCTACATACTGGCAAAAAATATCAGAAAATAAAATACAGGCTGAATAGTCAAGACCTTATTGATGATCCAAACTCTGTCAAGGATCTTGGAGTACTCATCTCAAATGACCTAAGTGCTAGAGTCCACTGTAACTACATAGCCAAAAAAGTCATTAAAAGTTGTTAACCTAATCTTATGCAACTTTTTCTCTGGTAATATTGCACTAATAACTAGAGCATACAAAACATTTGCGAGACCAATATTTGAATATTCATCAGTCTGGAATCCACATTACATATCTGATATTAACACAGTTAATATCATTACATATCTGATATTAACACAGTTGAGAAAGTCCAGAAATATTTCACAAGAAGAGTTTTTCACTCCTCTACTCATTGCAGAATACCTTATGCCACTAGACTCTAAATTCTACACCTAGAAAACCTAGAACTACACCCCATTTGGTTCGATCTAAGTATAGTATATAAAATCATACTTTGAAATGTCCTACCTGTCAATGAATATTTCAGCTTCAACCATAACAACACAAGAGCAAACAATAGATACAAACTCAAGGTTAATCGCACCAAACTTGATTGCAGGAAATACGACTTCAGCAACAGAGTGGTCAGTGTCTGGAATACTCTGCCTGACTCTGTGGTTTTTTTCCCCAAACCCCAAAAACTTTAACCTTAGACTGTCTACTATTGACCTCACTCCTTTCCCTAAGAGATCTATAGGGGGCATGCATAAGCGCACCAACGTGCCTACCGTCCCTGTCCTATTGTTTCTTTTATATATTTTTAAAATTGTTCTTGCATGTATCATAGCTATGTTTTTACTTATACCTGTTATCTTGTAAGCAATTGACAAATAAAAATAAATAAATAAAATAAACAAAACTATTTGATTGCAAACTGTAGTGTATGATTTCTGTGAATCGTGCTTATGAAACTGGCTGACAAATCTGTCTGAACATTGGATTCGATTTTGATGACACTTTTGCGTATTGCTACTGAAGGTGAATCTACTTAGGCAAGCTTCTTTTCCCAGACAAATTGTTGGTTTACATTTCTTCCCTTGTCTGCTGTTATCTGCTCGGCCTTGATCTGATCCAGACTAAGAGTGTTCTCAAGTTAGCCTTTGAGAATATTCATATCTGAAGACCGAGCATCAGAAAAATGTAGGAGAGCTTGGCTCTGTCGAGAAACAGCTGGTCTGATTAATTATTCTGCAGTATCCTAATGAAAGAAGCAATTCTCAACTTTGAAATGTCACTGGAAGAAAACCAGTTGATGAATGATTCTATGGCTTTTATCTTAGAACTCCTAGCCGCAAGGACCTTACATGGAATTGACTCATTTTATCTTCTGACTTTCCTTCTCTACTTTTTGTACATTGCCTTCTGTGAGCCAACTTGGATTATTAGAATTTTGAGATAAACCTACAAGATTTAGCATAACCTTAAGCCAGATAAGCTTTCCAGTCTATGAGGCTTGCCCAAAGACTCTTATCTTGTGAAACTTCAGATGAAATGGCTACCATGACAAAAGCATGCCAATCACCAAATGTTTTAAAGTTACTCTGGCAAATATGGCATATATGAGACAAACCAAAGTTTCAGCAATGTATATTTCAAGCTCTGGCAATAAAAGAGAAAGTGGCAGCACAACTTTGCTGTGACAAATTAGGAATATTCAGTGTAAAAAAGCACAGCTGCTGCTTTCTCAGTAGATTGTTAGGGTATAACAGATGGACCAGCAGATATGAGAACAATTGCCAAATTCAAATTGCAATTGCCAAGGCTATACTTCCAGCTGCTTGGCTTCTCCAGTTATACAATAACAGATAAAGTATTTTGCTGTCTCACTTTAGTATTTTGCCAGAGTTCTATTTTCTAAAGTGTAAGCTTCCCTTAATCAGATGCTTTTCAGATGTGCTGGACAATAAATCACCATCTCTCAACAGGAAGGCTTCCCAGTCAAATGTGGGATTTATGCAAGAAGCTTTTAGTTTTTGAACATATGCTAAGCTTAGCTAACGTTCCTTTCTTTTACCCATGAAGTTTAATTTATCTGCTGTTAATAAACTGTTGTGCCAATAGATGAATTGCACATACGTATGCATGTACAAAGTAAGCTAAAGATATGAAATAAATTTACATTTAAACATTCTAAAAACATTTAAAGGTGGGCCTGTTTTATTGTTGAAGATAATTTTTGCTAACATTTTATGATAATCCAGTGAGATTACTAGTAACAATTTAAATATCTCACTTTTTCCATGGTGCTCTATGTTTAAATGAGATCTATATCTAAATTCACTCTTCTTGGGGCCAATAATTATCATTTCAGTTCCATGATTTTGGAAGAAAAGATAATCAAGATGATTCTATGGCCCTATTTCTCATCTTTTTATTGATGATACTGAATTGTTATTTTCCCCTCTAGTTCAAATCTGTGTAGCTACCCAAAGGAAGGAGGCTAATGTAGTGTTATTGTTGCTCCTTATGTTCTGAGTGCTATGCCCAAAGCAAACAATGTCTGAATAAAGGAAAATAGTAGAAGACTACTGCTTAAAACAAGGATATTAGCGAGCATCTAACTGTGGTATGACCAAAAATCAGAAATGATAGAAGTCACAACAAATACCTGGAACCAGCTTTGAGGGAAAAATGGTCTAGACAACTTGAGTATTTAATGTTTCAAAGCTATACAACCATATTAGAACACTGAAAGCACAGCATGAAATATATTAACAAATAAAAATACAAATTTAGTTTTAGTTTAGTTTAGTTTAGTTTAGTTTATTGTCACTGCACCTCGTACAACGAAATCAAACACCATCTTCAGTGCACATCATGACTATGAAAATAAACACAAACACACATCCTTCACCCTTCATGTATTGAACCGGAAACCCCCGACACCACACCAACACTGCACTATACAGTGGAATTCAACAGAGTTACTGCCCTGGGATAGAAGCTGTTTTTCAGCCTATTTGACCTTATTTTTATTATTCTGTACCATCTGCCAGATGGTAATAGTTCAAAAAACGGGTTCCCAGGATGAGATGGATCTTTGAGAATGTTTTGAACTTTCTTAAGGCAGCAGGAGTTATAAAGCTCTTCCAAAGAGGGGAGAGGGCAACCAATGGTCTTCTGGGCAATGACATTAACCCTCTGGACTGGTTTCCTACCTGCCACTGTGCAATTGACAAGCCATGCAGAGGTGCAATATGTTAAAATGCTCTCTAAGGTGTAGCGGTAGAAAGTCACCAGCAGTTTCTCATTCAGTTGCTGTTTTCTGAGAAGTCTCAGATAATATAATCTCTGCTGGGCCCTTTTGACCAGCACTGCAATTGAGCACCCCAGGTCAGGTCCTCTTTTAGGGTAACACCCAGAAACGTAAAACTGGCCACTTGCTCCACTCAGTCTCCATTGATAAGCAAGGGCTGGATGTCTGATCTGTTCCTTCTATAATCCACTATAAGCTCCTTGGTCTTATTGGTGTTGAGGACCAAGTTGTTGTCTCCACACCACAAAAGCAATCAGTCCATCTCATCTCAGTAGGCAGACTCATCCCCCCCGGAAATAAGTCCCACCACTGTTGTATCATCTGCAAATTTAGCAATAGTATTACAAACATGAGTGGGAATGCAGTCATGCACATAAAGAGTATAGAGTAAGGGACTCAACATGCAATCCTGTGGTGTACCAGCGTTAAGAATAAGGGCTGAAGAGGTATGATTACCTAATTTGACCCTCTATGAGCGGCCAGACAGGAAATCCATAATTCAAAAGCAGATTGAATTGGAAAGCCCAAAGTCCAGAAGTTTAGACACTAGTCTATGTGGAAGAATTATGTTAAATGCAGAACTAAAATCCAAAAAGCATCCTTGCATAGCCCCCCTGCTGTTCTAGATGAGACAGAGCAGTGTGAAGAGTGATGGCTATAGCGTCCTCTGTAGATCTATTTTTTCTGTATGCAAACTGGTGTTTATCAAATGTATGCTGAAGACCAGAAATGATGTGCCAGCGGACCAATTTCTCAAAGCACTTCATGATGATAGGAGTGAATGCCACTGGTATGTAATCGTTGAAGTTATTGATAGGGAACTTCTTTGGCAGCGGAACAATGGTGGAAGCCTTCAAACAAGATGGAATAGTGGACTGGGATAAAGACCGATTGAAGATCCTGGTCAAGACTCTAGCCAACTGATCAGCACAATCTTTAAGCACTAGGCCAGATACCATCAGGACTGGAGCCTTTCTAGGGTCCACAGCCCTCAGAATGCTCCTCACCTCCTGTTCTTCCACAATGAGGTGAGGGCTACAACTGGCTAGTAGTTGTGTTTTATCTGTCTTTGTTGTCTCTACTTCAAAGCGAGCAAAGAAATGATTCAGTTCCTCTGCCAATGAAGCCTCCCCCTCAGTAGGGATGACATTGGTCGGTTGATGGTTTGTAATTTGTTGAATTCCTCGCCACACCTGCCTCATGTTCTTGCTATAAAAATTATCCTCAATCCTCAATATAAAAACATAGCAGCAGACTGAAGTTTAAAAGGTTCTATGAAATACTTGCATCTAACATTGTACAGTAAATTAACTTACTAACATGTTAAAAATACCAGAATTAAAATGTTTGACATTAGAAAAATAATAATGCCAGGAATACCTTATTGGGGTGGTAGGATATTCCAGAAGTAAGGAGATGGCAAGGGGTGATCATAAGTAGTACTTATTTCAGTTGTGCATAAGATAGCATCTAGCGCATGGTCTCTGATATTATTTAGGAAATGTTTCTCAGTCTTGGCAACCTTAAGATGTGTGGACTTCAACTCCCAGAACTCCCCAGTAAATATAGTTGTTTGAGGAATTTTGGGAGTTGAAGTCCAACTATTGTGAAGCAACCAAGGTTGAGAAACAGGAGATTGGAAGGGGTTGATGACTCAGTAATAGTTTCTACAAAACAGATTGAGTGGGGTGACAGATAGCCAGATTTTCAGGTGGTATTATACCAACTGAATACTAGAAATAAAATTTAAACATTAAGAACTATTAACAGTAGAGGCAGTTATATACTGAATTATTTCAAAATTGTAATAATAATGAACAAGAAAGACTGAGCACTCACCATCAACAAGCCATACACTGAGATATGGTAACAGAACAAATGCTTCTAATATTGACTGCCACAGCTTCATGCCTGTGCCCACTTTCACTTCCAGGAAAAAAATTGGAATTCACTGGGAAATGAGATAAGATATAATTGTTTATGACACATATCTAGAACAGAATAACAGTTGGAAGGAACCTTGGAGGTCTTCTAATCCATAGAAAATATTCCATGGGCCCTATTTTCAAAGTATTATTTTCAGATAATTTAAAGGATTGATTAAGCATTTGACAAAGTTTTAAATGAGATTTCAGTAGAAAAGATGGCATGGTATGAGCTGGACTGTCTACCATTAGCTGAACGCAGAGCTGGTTGAACAATTATACCCACTGAGTTTCTTCCCCCCCCCCCCCCGCTAGTTCCATATCTCACTTGAGGAAACTGTCAAGGAGTCAGTACAAACTGCTGAACTTATTTCTAAATAATTAATATGTGAAGTTAGAAAATACGTTTATCAAATCTGTGTATTGTGGGTAAACAGATATGTGGGGGGTGGGGCGCATGCGGGAAGATGTGTACACATTCACGGGAATGCACACGCATTGCATTTTGGGGGGTTGCATGCGCACACATTCATGAATGCGTACCTGTGCTTTGGGCAATCGGTGCCAAAAAGGTTAGCCATCACTGCCCTATATCATTGCAGACAAATAGCTGTCCAATCACTTCTTAAAAACTTGAATTCTAGCAGAAAGAAATGCAGAGTCCTTCCTACTTGAGTAGGGGAAAAAACATTAATATGTGAATATATAGGATGGTGTTTTTAGTATGGGTGATACTAAAAACACATCTGCAAAGAATTCTAATTAGCAGGGAAAATTAGAACAAAAAAAACCCTAGCGGACATCTGAAAGCAACAAAAAAGATATAATTTTCAGTTCTACATCACATCTCTGGTAGGGTATATGAAAATCATTAGACACATACCTTCTAATCCTAACATATATAGCAACAGAAAGCAAGTCAGCTCGTTTCTGAAGATGGTAGCCTTGAGAAATTGTGTTTACTCTTAATTTTCTCTAGCTTAGCGTATATATCTTTTTCAAAAGATTCTTGCCTTTCTTTACACAGCAAATAGATTGGAGTTCCTCAAAGCAGCTATAAAACTGGCTTGATTTCAGTTGCTATCTCAAATCACTGTATTATAGCAAGGGACACACATCTCTAAGCATGAATCTTGCAAACTAGGCTGCTTGGTTCTGGCGTAGGTGAATGCATGCAACAGCTTCATTTCAGCATGTTTTTTTTTTTAATGTTGAGAACAAAAGAAATGTTCTTGCAAGAAAATATTTTTCCATTTAAATTCTTTTAATTGGAAGGAGGCTAATCTGACAAGAGAAATAAACCAGAGCAGAAAGGTCTGATGATTTTATTTATGTTCATATTAGGCTTTCCCAACATTGATACTCATTCTGTAATTATTTCTTTAAAAGTGCACTTTCTCAAATTGTTTTTCTTTTATCTGAGCATTTTTATCTGAGCACTGAGACTTGAGTTTTCAGTTGCTAATTAGTTTTTTGCTTTTAAATTTGCATATATGTTCCTGAACATTTTAATAGACCTTTTCCAGCGTTTCTGTCCCATCTTTCAATATTTTAAATAATAAATTTATTTTCTAATTGTGCCTCGATTCTTAAGTCACCTTCCTGATTTAAAATAAATCCCGTTTAAAAAGAATGACTTTTGTTCTCTATGCTTATACTTGCGGCTAATCCTCTTTTATCCCTACCCCAAAATTGCCAGTTCTTTCCTGTCATTGACCTGGATTAGACATTACATAAGCCATTGAAATAGTTAAATATAATCTGTTAAATAACCCAACATTAGCTAGTCACATATTGGATTAAACCATTCAATAAAATTTTCATACTATAATAGATCCATACTGCACATTTAACTAAAAGTGGGCACATCACAATGTATACATCTAGCCATAATGTTCCTTCACATTAAAGTCAGGATGTCTTATGACACATAAAAGACTGGGATTTCAATCACATGTTTGTAGCTGCCATCTTGACCTTTCTAACTCTCTTTGAGGATGCCTCTGGGTCGTGCAAGCTTTGCCTCATCTTACTCAATAATTAGAATATTACTCGTTCTTGATGGCCCTCTTTTTAAACTTTATTTGGATGTTTAGAATTCAGGCAAAGAGAAAATCTATTCAATTACATGACTGATTGCAAGCCATCAAGTAATTGTTGACTGCTAGAGACCACACAGATATATTTTCTCCATGACTATTTGTCCCTGACCTGGTCCTGCAGTTCCTCCACTGGTGTCCTGATCATCATTGTAATTGAGACCATCCATCTTGCCACTAGTGATTCTCTTCTTCTCTTCTCCCCCCTCCCCCGCCCCCCCCCCCCCAAAAAAAAATCTTCCAGCATTAGAGCTTTTGCCAGAGAACTGGGTCTCTCTATAATGTACCCTTTGATGAACTTGGTCCTTTGAGCTTCAAATGAGAAGGGTTGATTTTCGTGTTGATTCCTTTGTTTGTTTTCTTGGATGTCTATGGTATTCTCAGGAGTCTTCTTCAACACCAATTTTCATGAGCATCAGTACTCCTCTATTCTTTCTTCAAAATCCAGCTTTCATTTCCATAAAGTCTCATATGAAATATCATTGATTGCCTGATTCTGATGGAAACTCACCATGACATTTGAATAACTTTTCAAAGGTCTTCATGGCTGCTCTATCAATGCTAGCCTTCAGAGTATTTTTTTGAATGTTTGTTGTTGGTTGATCGTAAAAGGAAGAAGCTATCCACCACTATGACATTTTCATTGTCAGTGAATGTCTATTCAGGTAGAAGAAGTAATCACAATTCTTAATAATTGTCAATCTTGTTTTATGGAACAATGCAACCAGCTTGAAATTTAGTGTTGGGTGAAAATGAAACTGGTGCCATCAGATAAATGTAATAGAGTGTTATGATACAACTATGAAAACAACAGTCATAATTACAATATACAATTCTATGTATTCAAAAAAGACTACACTGTATGACTATGAGAATAATGGTTATAACTAGGGTGTATAATACAATGTGTATTTAAAAAGGACTCGATATAGCCAGTACACTGCCATTGCAAAACTGGAAAAGTGATGTATAATAAAGGAAAATGTACAATAAAAATATTTTTAAAAATTGGTAAAGCCTGCTTGAATTGCTTCTTGTTTCTTTAATAAACAACATATTTGAGAAAGTACATCCCAACTATTATGCTCACTGAAATAAATCTGATGCAACTTCTCCAGTCTTTGTTCATTGGCAGGAAGCAGTGACAACTGGTAGGAAATTGGGCACATTGATCAGAGAAGGGACACACAAAACAGAAACATTTGCAAGGATGCAAGTGAAGGACCATGGCTTCTCATTCCTGAAAACAAAATGAATCAAAGTCAGTCAAATGTTTTGTAATACAAGACATAAGACATAGTCCAGCCAAATAATTTTGGCTCTGGAATCAAAACACTTTCCACTCACTTCTCTCTCGATGGGGCATTGATAATAAGGTAATAACGAATCAATTGACGTATGATTTACCATCCTTTTGCTTTACCGAGTAACAGGGCTGTTCCAATCTAACCTATAGCTCAGGGATTTCTTCCTGGATTTCCATAAATGTGCCATCAAGGACCTTGGCTTAGATCTTCTTCAGACCAGCCAGGCCAGCTATATGCTGCAAGAATGTTCAAAATAATCTTCAGGCTGAACTTTAATATAAGCTTTATGTTTAAAAAATAAGTGGGGGAGAAGAGGGGGACAGATAACTGGTAGGCACTCATCTAATTTCAAAAATGTAAAAAAGTAACTTTAGCATTGGAAAATGCACTTTAAATATGTAGGACAGAGGCAGATCCCTTGTCAGCCATCAGGTGTTGCCAGTTCGATTCAACTTGGGAGGCAGGATGAATGAAAATGGAAGCTGCGGTCCAACATTTGGAAAAGTAAGTGGTATCCAATTGTTCTGGAGAATCTCCCTTGGGAATCTCCCCTTCTGCTAGGGAGTAGTAAATTATGCCAATGATGATAACATGAAATGTAATGAAAGCCAATGTCCTATAGTAGTTAAAGGGCTGGGGAATGGGAGACATTTAGGAAGTAATCCATCTTCAGGAACAGAAGTTCATCTGTGGATTTGAGCTGCTCACTCTCTTAAGTTCAATCTTCCACACTGGTTGGGGCTGATAGGAAAAAACAGGAGGGAGGACAATGTATGCAACAGTGAGCTCCTGAACAAAAGTTCCAGTATAAATCTAATGAATCAAAACCAATAAACCCACAAAGAATTAGAATAAAGATTCAGCCTGCATTATTATGATTGAAAATATTTGTAGGAAAGAAGTCTATAATTTTTTCTGAGGACCAACACACTGGACTTTGTTGCAATTCTATGGTTTTCCTAGGGGATTGTGCAGCCATCCAAAATATTTACTTGGAGTGTTTTCAAGTAAACAGGTTTCAGAAAGCCTTGTGCCTTAGTCAAATAAAAAATGCTGCAAGCAACTCAAAAAATCACACAGCCAATTATTTTGCCACATGTTTTTGTTTTCTGTAGTTTGTTTTCCTCTTCTGTCAAAATAAACGTAATTTCTCCTAAATGAGAATCAGATAAAATAGATATAATGCTTTTATGGAAATTATTCCATAATTTCTCTTAAATGAGAGTCAGATAAAATAGTTTTTATGGAAATGATTCAGCAGGGCTATTTTCTTTCAGAAAACCAGAAATCGTGCCTAAGGGTAAACTTTGCCTTTGATGCATAAGCTTATTAGAATACCAAAGCAATGTACATTGGGGTGTACTTTGCCCTATGAAAATATTCTCCAGTTTTGTTTGAAATAACATCCCGCAAATTTTTTCCTTTTGTTTTCCAGCAAAAATTGCTTTAAAACTTTTTTTTTTTTTGCTGTTCAATGTTCCAGCATCTTCAAATGGAATTAATATTTTATCCTATAACTGAGAAATTATGATGCTAACTGAGTTACCAAATCTGATCTGTAGGAATCCAGATGATCCCATGATGGAAGCAAGAGACTTTCAGTATCGCTTTGCTGCAATCAAGGACTGTCTAGATTTTTGGAACACCAAAGAGCTTCCAAATTTGACCTTGATAAATGCTGTGCTATTGTGATATGAATCTTTGGGGAAACTCAGTCAGGTTGCATTAGCCAACAGTATTCTGAATTATATCAATAGAGGGATAGTATCAAAGGAAGTAATAATATTGCTTTATACCATATTGATTGGTGAGGCCACATTTGGAATGTGTTCAGTTCTGGTCACCACAATACAAAAAAGATGCTGAGGCCCTAGAAAGAGTGCAGAGAAGAGCAACAGATTATAAGGGGTCTGGAAGCTAAATCTTATTAACAACCAAAAGAACTAGATATGTTTAGCTTAACAAAAAGAAGACTATAGGAAGACATGACAGAAGTCTTTCAATATCTGCTATGGCAGTCTTTCAATATTTGATATTTCAATATTTGAAAGACTGCAATAGGGAAGAAGGTGCCATTTATTCTCCATGGCATCTGAGGATAGGACAAGAAATAATCCATGGAAGTTCATCAAAGGGAGATCCAACCTGGAAATAAGGAAGAATTTCCTGGAGTGAGAACTATTTACCCGTTCTTCTCCCAGAGTTCTGGGTGCTCCATCACTAGAGGTCTATGGAGATTCTCAGTCATCCAGGTCATAGTTGTCCCAAAGGTGCTTTTTTCAAGAGGCAACTGGACTTTCTGGCTTTTCTTTGAAGACATTTCACTTCTCATCTAAGAAGCTTCTTCAGCTCAGACTGGATGGTGGGGAATGGAAGGATTTATACTCTTTGCAGAGAGCTGGTCATTTGCATTCTTTTAGTGAGTCACTAAGGTCAAGTGGAGACTTATCTGTATCATGAGGATCACCTGAGTGGCTTGACTTCTGGTGGCATTTCCATCGGTGACAGATTGGAGACCGCGATCATGAGTGGTTTCAATTCATATTTGCCCTGTCAGAGGGTTCCAAATGGGACTGGATCCACCTCGGAGGGGTGGAGGAAAAGGGGGAGACTGCCAGCTGGGTTGAGGGGAGCCGCATCACCCCTCCCTGGTTAGGTATACTCCCCTCAAAGACAGGAGTAAGCAGCAGTCTTTAATGGCTGCTCTGAAGACGGGAAGGTATCCAGGAATTAAGTTTTGTGCTGGAGCGGTGAAAAAGTGGACAGCATGAAAACCAGACATAACTCACAGATGTAAAGATACCCTGGAATTAAGGTACAAAGAATTTTTCTAAAAGGTTTATAAAGCAGCAACCAGAGAGAGAAGAAAAAAGGGGAAAAAATAAAAGAGGATTTGAAATTTGACAGGAGCTAAATTAAAAGAGAAAGCTGGAAGAAAAATTGGATGAATATATGATTCTGGCACTAAATAGGCAATTAAATGCTGAACTTGAATGTGCCAAAAAGAAATGATTTACAATTTGGATTTATTGAATTTTTGAAACCTAAATAACTTAAATAAAAAGGAAAAAAAGTGGAAAGAAAGGTTGGAACTTGGATGTAATAGAGACCGCCACCTAATGGTAAAAGAAAATTATAGTGACTTTTTAAAAAAGTGTCTAGTCTTTCGAAACTGAAACATGATGCAAAATAAGAGGAACTTTGTTACAATGAAGCAGAAACATTGAAAAGTGAAAACACAGAATATTGAAATAAAAGAAAGAAGCGTGAAGAAATTACATTAGGATTATTTGGTGATCTTGGCATAAATTTAAAACCTATGGATATTGGACTATTTGATGAATTTGGGGGAAAAAGAAGAATTAATAGAAGTTGATCATTGGAAATAAAAATCAAAGTCGCTGGTCAAATTGAATTACTGGACAATTGGCTTGGACTTAAATACTAAAAAAAGGGATATGGAAGATATAAAAGAAGTGTTTGAAAATGGCAGAACTTTTCTTGAAACTAAAAATGGAACTAAGAAACATAAAAAATGGCTAAATGAAAGAAATGAATCATGCTATATCACCTTACAATTATTAGAAATGGCGATTCTGGAGAAAGAAGAACAATGAGTGCTAGAAGGGGAGGAGCTAATAGAAGAAGAAGAAGAAGAAGAAGAAGAAGAAGAAGAAGAAGAAGAAG
>BLBF01000010.1:15008122-15018494 GCA_015471245.1 Laticauda colubrina
AGAAGAAGAAGAAGAAGAAGAAGAAGAAGAAGAAGAAGAAGAAGAAGCAGCCAGCTTCAATGAACAAAGGGAGCAATGACCATCAAAATGGGGGAAAAAATGGGAATTAAAACTTCAAGGGTTGAGGAGGCAATGAAAAAGGAAAATGTATTGAAAGCCAAACAAACAAAAAGGAAACAGCAGAAAAGGGAATTTCAGAAGAAAGTCTTAAAGAGGGAGGGGGATAAAAATTGGAATAAGAAAAGGAAGAAAAAAATGAAAGGGAAAAGATGTAATAAGAGAAAGAAACAGAAAATAAGGAGATATGGAAATCAAACAAAAATAATTAGAAATTGTTTAGTCAGGAGATATAAAGACAATAGGTAGATAAAGATCAAAGAAAAGGGATTCTGCAAGGTAATGTGTTATAATACATAAGAACGTAGCTTTTAAATGTAAATGAAATTGATATATATATTCTCTTTGGCTTTTTATTTAAGGATTGTTGTTAATTTATATATGGATAATAAAACAAAATATAATTAAAATGAACTATGAGGATCCTAGTGAAAAGACTAATACCAGTTTCTATAATTAACTGAATAGATCAATATATTTGAAACAATAAATTATTTAGAAAGTAATTGAGGGGAATACCATGTGGAACCTTGCTTAAAAATATATATATATGCACATATGACATATAGTAATTGGGAGATTATTGTTATTAAACTAGAATGTGACAATTATATAGGGATTATATTATGATAAATTTTGATTATGGATTAAAGGGGAATAAATTGAGGGATGTACAAGAAAAAGGGTGGCACACTCTAACTGATACTTAAAGGGGGAAATTTTGGGAATTATTAGATTTAAGATGGAATTTATTGAATAATGAAATAAAAGCATGTGACAAAATTGCAAATATGACAGATAAAATATAAAGGTATAATGAATTTAGAATTAAAAAATAAGAATGTTAGAGTATAGAATAAGATTTGAGAACATTCATAAAAAAAGGAGTTAAAATAAGATATAAATTGAAAATGAATTTAATAAGTGTAAAGAAAATAAGAAGAATGGAGAAAATTTACTGGAAAATGAAAGTAGTGATATGATATAGAATTGAATGTGAAAGATAAATATTTACTAAGGTCATGTTTGTGTAAACATGGAACCACGTTGTTCACTGAAAGAGATGTTTTTAAAATATAAAAATAATAAAAAATTATTATAAAAAAAAGGATCACCTGAGTGGTGCAAATGGATGTGTGGAACCTTCTGGGAACTGTTAAAAGTCGGACTGTGTTGTAGATTGGAGATAGATGATGTCGTATCCTTCCCCTGCTGTTGAGAGAGGGCTGTTCAATTTTGACATAGATGGGCTCTTTGATCCCCTCTTTCAAACCTGCGGTCCTCTCTGTCCAAAATGGGGACTTTGCTGTCTTTAAATGCAGATGGACTGCAGAATCTAGTCCTGACGGGTTTGTTTTCCTATGTTTGTTCTATGTAGTGTTCATAAACGCATGGTCCAACATAGGTGTCATGCCCCTGGTGGAGACTGACTCTGAAGGAGAGGAGGAACAGTGAACAGGGAGTGGAAGTGTGGCTCTGGAGGTTGTGGAGGAGGCTGGGGAAGGGCAGTGGCCGGCTGAGCAGTTAGAGGAGGACGCAGGCCCATCCCCTATCCATCCTAGGGCATGTAGGGAGGAGAGGATCTGGGAAAAATGTGGTCTACTCGGGAGGAGAGGGCCATGATCCTCTTCATGGGTTGCAGGTATGAGATCTGCATAAGAGTTTGGATCTGCATGCTAACAAATTCTGGAGACAAATTAGTGTTTTATTCCTGGATGAGGTTTATCTTGGTTGGTGTTCTTCCAACGGACTGTACCTGATTATCTCCCTGAAGTTTGTAATTATTTATCCTGGTCTGTTGTGGAACTTTCTGCAATGCGGTTTGTTTTTGGTTTTTGCTTCGTTATCTGCTCTTTGAATTTGAACTGTATTTCTTCCATTTGGAAAGTTATTCTGAAAATAGTTTAATCTTCAACTGTGAACAGTTAAACAGTGAAGCCAACTTGAAGGCATTAAAGGACCTTTATTTACCTTTTGGTTTTTGTTATATTTTTGATACACTCCGGGTCATCACAATAGGAGAACAAAGCCATCAGGACTAGATTCAGCAGTCCATCTGCACTTAAAAGACGAAGGCCACTCTTTTGAAGACAGTAAAGTCCACATTTTGGACAGAGAGGACTGTTGTTTTGAAAGAGGGGTCAGAGTCCATCACTGGAAGTTTTCACGAAAAGACTGGACAACTGAGATGGTATGAGGATTTCTGCCTTGGGAAGAGGGTTACAAATGAGTAAATGCAGGGGTGGGATTCTACCGGTTCTGTACACTTCTGTAGAACTGGTTGCTCTGAAAAGCAGCAAACAGAGAGCATACATAGAACCAGTTCTATGTCTGCTGCTGTTTTGGCCCACCCGCCTGCCCAGACTCTTACCTGACCTTTATTTCCTATGTTTTCAACCGCAGCTGCTTTGCTCAACACAACTGCGGTTGAAAAAGCAGGAAAAAAGTGTTTTTTCAACTGCTGAGCACTGGATGATGATATACACATGCGCGCATGTAAAATCACCGAACCAGAAGTTACACCGGTCGGATCCCACCCCTGAGTAAATGTTATAAAACTGCTCAGATGATTCTTGTTTAACATCCATCATAGTCAAAAGCATCTATACAGAAAGTATTTACTTGGAGTGAAGGACAAATCCAGGCTACAGATATCATGATCTACTGTACAGGATACATAATGAATTATTCTATATTTCAGGCTTTTAGTTTTAATTTTCAGGAAATAGAAGATGTTGATGGTCTGAGTCTCTGGCAATTACTTAGTACACTGTGTAATCCGTAAACCACGGTTAGACGCTCAATGTAAAATTTAAATAAAGTTGCTGATGGAGTGTGTGCATGTGTGTGTGCATTTTGCATTAGAACATCTGAACTCAGGCAAAGACTAAATTCTTAGAACCTTATCCAGTGACAATTCCCATAATTCTTTGTGAAGAAGCTATGAAATAAATAATGGTTTACAGAGTACATATAGCCAGGAATTCTCATTATTCTCTTCATAGACAGAGAAGAAATTGGGTGAAAAACCCTTAACATAATTACAGTACTTCAAAGTACAGCTGCAGCACTACATACTTACTAGGAAATAAGTTCTACTGAATACAGTGAATCATATTTCTGTGTAAATAATGGTGAAAGTCAAGTTAAGTTTTATTGGAACTTATTTATATGCATAGATGCTTAAAGCTTTACTTTAAGGATTTGGAGAATAAGAGAAAGGCTTGGGAACAAGATGATCGAGCATAAAACAAGCAAGGAACATTATCCAATTTTCTTAAAATGTCAATAAATTAAGGTTTAAAATACTTATTGCTTGAATGCTGTTATGTAATCTAAATATAAAACATAACTTTCCAGGATGCTAGTTCAAAGCAACAGAAATGCTTCTTTCTAGTACTATAACACAAATGAATAAAAATCATCAATACAGTGACTAAGAGGCTTATAAAGAAGTTTTAATTTAATTTACAAAAATTACACTTAAGACTGAAATATAAAAACACAGGTTTTCACGATGTACTTGTTACTGCATTGAGACAAATAAAAATTATCACTGTAATTTTGCAATTACAGCTACCAAATCAAGTAAAGTTCTTCATATACTATAGTTTGTAAACAGGGAAAGAAAACACAGCAATGGCTGTTGGATTAAGAGAAATCCAGGAGAAAAAAGGGCAGTGTAAAAAGCGCTCAAAATAGCAAAAAAAATAAAATAAAAATAAAATCCACCTATCTTACAAGCTAGCAAGTTGTTGCAATCTAGATTTCAACAATAATGAAATGAGAATTGCTAGATATACTGAATTCAGAAGACAGGGGTTAATCCTGTGGAAAATGGAAAAGGTAAGGATGTTCCAATAAAACATCTATTACTGAGTGTGGAATGACTTTGGACTATGGTGACCACAACAAAATTTTATAGATATCCCTTAAAAAGAGGAGTGTACCCAGGCTACCTCATCTGCCTATTAAAGACTGTTTTATGACCAGGAAGTAACTGTTAGAAAGAAACATATGAAGGAACTAAATGTTTAAAAACATAGGAAAGGAATGCACCAAAGTTATATCCTGTCACCTCTTGTTGAAGGTGAAAGGTTATAGTAGTGACTGCTGAACAGTAAAAAAAAAAAAACTACAGGCAACAGAATAACAGAATTGGAAGGGATCTTAGAGGATCTTCTAGTCCAACCCCCTACTCAAGCAAAAAATCCTATATCATATTCAGACAAATGGTTGTCCAATCTCTTCTTAGAAACGTTCAGTGTTCTACTACCCACAACTTCTGAAGGCAAGTTGTTCTACTGATTATTGTTTTCTCTGTAAAGAAAATTCTCCTTAATTCTAGGTTGCTTTTCTCCTTGACTAATTTAATTTTACTATTCATGAACAGTATTCACATTTAGATTCTTATTTATGACTATATTAAATTATTATTATTATGGTTGGTTGCACAGTGATCCAAGTTTAAACTGAATTTGGTATTTTTACACCCAACGAGTCCTTCCCAACCACCTGTGATAGATGATGTTTAATAATGTTAATAAAAATTTCTTTTCCACCAAAACAACAGATTTGCAGTGGGAAAAAACCTCTTCCATGGCATTTTCATTATGCATTTACTGTGAGAGTGTTATTTACAACTAAGAGTTTTTTGTAGTTGTTTTATTAATGCACCTTTTAAGTCCTGTTATCAAATTGGAGTAAGTTTTGTTTGTATCTTATGACAAGCATGAAATTTAATAAAGATGATATCCCATGAATACTGTTTCTGATAATGTGTTTTGCAATCAAAGAGGGGAGCTATATGCAATAATGCTGGAGGCACAAATTTAACTAGAACAACTTATACAGCTAAATTAAATATTTTGGCATTTGTTCTCTGCCTCTTCGATTCTGTTTGAAGTAAAATTAAGCCCATGTCACACTGAACCAATGGATGCAAAGAGGATGTAAAACGGACAAAAAACCTTGCCATCCGTTGGTTAATGCGATGTATCCGTTCTGTACTCACTGCCTCCGTTTTGCTTCCTCTCTATCCGTCCAGCATCCGTTTATGGACGTTTCATCCGCTCCAAAAGTTTTGGGCTGCCTAAAACTTTTGCGCGGAAAATGTATCCAGTTCATCCATTCTGCATCCGCTACGCATCCGCTACGCATCCGCTACGCATCCGCTACGCATCCACTATGCATCCGCTATATCCGCTAGGCATCCGTTACGCATCCGCGGAACTCCATCCACTCCAGCGGTAAACGGACGCAGGGAGGAAGCGGAACGGACGCAGAACAGATGCAGAACGGATGCCTAGCGGATGCAGCACGGAAACAAAGTGTTTAAAAAGGAAAAAACGTTCGCAGAGGGGACCTATCTCGGATATTAAGGATGTCTACAGGATGCCTAGAGGATGCCAAGAGGATGCCTAGCGGAAAACCTATACTGCCTATAAAAAGGGGGAGCAACTCGCCTGCATCGCACTTTCAGAACAGCAGCCCAGCGGCGCAGACCTCTGCAGCCTTCGTCTGTCTCTTCCTCTTCCACAGCATCCAGTCATATCCACCGTGGATTGTAACAAAGTCCTTTCGGCAGCCACCATCGTTCTGCAACAGTGCGAAGCCATCTGCAGGCTCTGTGAACACTACTGCGAGAAGAAAAGGAGCCACCCAAAAAGAGTCTGGGTCCGAAGATGGTTCGCCAGTAGAGCAGAGGACGGACTGTACAACAAGCTGATGGTGGAGCTCAGGAGCGAAGACACTCGGGCATTCCAGAACTTCATGAGGATGCTGCCAGCCATGTTTGACGAAGTTGTGCAGCGCCTGACACCTAGGCTGACCAAGGCAAATACCAGCTTCCGGCCCAGCCTGGAACCTGGGCTCAAGGTGGCACTCACTCTGCGCGACCTGGCCTCAGGGACCTCCTACAGGAGCATGCAGAATGGGTGGAGGGTGCCATCCAACACCATCAGCATTGTGGTCAGAGAAGTGGTGCAGGCCATCATCGAAGAATACCTGGAGGAGCTCCTCCAGTGCCCCTCCACTGAAGAAGGCTGGAGGAAAGTTGCAGAGCAGTGGTATCAGAAGTGGAACTTTCCCCACACTGTTGGAGCCACAGATGGCAAGCACGTGGCCTGCAGATCTCCAGCCAAGTCGGGGTCCACTTATTTCAACTACAAGGGCTTATTCAGCATCATCCTCTTTGCCATGGTCGATGCTGACTACAAGTTCATGTACATCGATGCTTCAGGCAACGGCTCATCTTCGGATGCCCAGGTATACAATGCCAGTCACCTCAAGGAGGGGCTGGAACGCAACCTCATCATGGGCTTCCCAGATCCAGAACCCCTGCCCAATGACACACAAGATGTGCCCTACTTCATCGTGGGGGATGACGCCTTCTCCCTCACAACCTACCTCATGAAGCCCTACACCTCCAGACTCCTCACCCGTGAAGAGAGGATCTTCAACTACAGGCTGTCCAGGGCAAGGCGGGTGATGGAGAACGCCTTTGGCATCCTGGCCAACAGGTTCCAGGTACTTCTCACCACCATGCAGCATCACCCAGAGACAGTGAGGAGGATCATGGAAGCTTGCTGCATCCTGCACAATCTCATGCGCACCCGCTACCCAGTCTTGCAGAACAGGCTCGTGGACCTCCAACAAGCCAATGGGGTCATGGAGCCTGGGGAATGGAGGCAAGGGCGAAACCTGATTGACACTGAGGATGTGCAAGGCCCCAACAGAGCCTCAAATGAAGCGAAGAAGCAGCGCAACCTCCTGAGACAATGGTGCAACTCCCCAGCTGGAGCAGTGGAGTGGCAAGACAGGATGGTAAATGCTTAATGGATGCTTCCTTCAGCCTGTCTCATCACACAGATGAGATTGGGCCATGTATGTTTGGTTGGCCTACAATGAACAGGGCGTTTAATAAAGAGTTGTGTTTATGTTGACATGTGTAGATAATTATTACATTATTATTGATAATAAAGGGCCGTAGGTGTGGCACCTGGGAGAGTGGACCATACAGTCCCACTATGCTTGCACTGGAGGTTTATCTATCCCACAGCTATCCTAACCCATCCCACAGCTATTACCCATGCCACAGGTATCCTAACCCATCCCAAAGCTATCCTTACCCATCCAACAAGCATGCAAAGGCTTAAACCATTTCCAGCAAGACTTTATTAAAAAAAAAGAAATGAAGCAAGTGTATGAATCAAAAATATACTTTATTAACAAGAAGCTATAAAACAAAAATGGGTTCTCTGCCACTCCTCTTGGTCGCTCAGTCTCATGGGTGAAGGGTGCAGGTGCTGTGGAAGTAGCTGGTGATGGAGTGCTTGTCATCAGCTCCTCCAGAAGCAGAAGCAGCAGAAGCGCCAGCCCCAGAAGAGCGAGCCCGTGCTGCAGAAGCCCCAGCAGAACCAGAGTGAGGGCCAGGGGGTGGGATGGTAGCCCTGTCCCTCTTGCCAGGGCTGGCAGCAGATGGCTGAGGCTTGCTGTGCTTCCGCATGGTTGTGGGGTTGCTGGCTGGCAGGGAGGCTGGCAGGAACCAAGGCTGGCAGAAAGGCTGGCAGGGAGGCTTGCAGGAAGGCTGGCAGGCAGGCTGGCAGGCAGGCAGGCACCAAGGCTGGCAGGCAGACATGAACCAAGGCTGGCAGGAAGGCTGGCAGGCAGACATGAACCAAGGCTGGTAGGAAGGCTGGCAGGCAGACATGAACCAAGGTTGGCAGGAAGGCAGGCAGCAAGGCTGGCGGCAGACCGGCTGGCAGCAAGGCTGGCAGGGAGGCTGGCAGCAAGGCTGGCAGCAAGGCTGGCAGGCAGACATGCAGGCAGGGCAGGCAAGGCAGTCGATGTTTCCGGCAGCAGGTCTTTCCTCTGAATGGCGTCCTGCTTCTGAGCTGCTTCCGTTATATCAGCGGGGCTGACGTAATGTATCCTCCCCGCATGCGCAATTAATGCCAGGCATCCATTAGGCTTCCACTATGCATCCGCTAGGCTTCCGCTCTGCATCCGCTTCATCCGTTCGGCGTCCGCTCTGCTTCCGCTCTTTCCGTTCCGCGTCTGCTTTGCTGAGGCCTCCCGGAAGCCCTGAGGATGTGCCACCCACTCCCATCCACTTCCATCCGCTGGGCTTCCGTTCCGCATCCGCTTTGCATCTGCCCTGCGTCCTCCCCGCGTCCGTGTTATCCGCTCTGGTTATGCAAATTTTTGCCCCTTTTTAGAGCGGATAACAACGGATGGAATATTTTGCTCGTCCGCTGTGTCCTTTTTGCATCTGTTGGCCAGTGTGACATGGGCTTTATTATACAATTAACTTGGCAACTTTGACTTAGGGTGAACATTTCCTTAGACAGCTAGTGCCTAATGCCAGATATTTGAAAAGCCATTGTTCACAATGGCCTTTTGACATGTCCAGTCTCATAAATATCGAACTAGAAAACCTTTTTCTGGTTTGAAAGAAGGTTAAAGAGACCATCTTTGTCAACATTGAAAAGCCCTCTCACCTGAGGGGGAGGGATATAACATCATCTATCTCTAGTCTACATCACAGTCTTTCAGCAGTTCCAAAAAGGCTCCACACCCATCTGCACTACTCAGGTGACCCTGAGGACACAGATAAACTTTCAGGTGACCTTAGTGATTTGCTAAAAGAATTCAAATGACCAGCTGTCTACAAGGAATATAAATCCTTCCATTCCCCACTATTCTGTCAGAGCTGAAGAAACTTCTTGGATAAGACTTGAAATGTCTTCAAACAAACAAACAAGGAAGGAAGGAAGGAAGTCCAGTTGCCTCTTTCAAAAAGCACCTTTGGGATAGCCATGACCTAGATGACTGAGAACTCTATAGACATTGAACAAGAAAGATTGCAGAAGAGGATGAAAAGAATAAAGAGGCAAAGAAAATGATGAAGCTTCAGGTCTTACACAGGGGTGGGATTCAAATTTTTAACAACTGGTTCTTTGGGCATGGCTTAGGTGGTGGACATGGCTTGGTGGTCATGTTATTGGCTGGGTGTGGCCAACTCAATATCACTCACATCGAGGCACGCATCTCCTTGCCTGGCCTCTCATGACTGTGGGGATGCTGCAACAGTCAAAAGTGTGAAAAATGGTCATAAGTCACTTTTTTCAGTGCCATTGAACTTTGAATGGTCACTCCACACAAGCAAAGTACCAGCAAAGGAGGGAGGGAAAAACTCCAGAGAAGTTCCTGAGACAGGAAGTCTAGTCCTGCCAAGAATGTCATAAGGGTTAATGAAAAGGCAGTTTCTGTAAGCAACACCAGAATGTTTCCTTCCTGCCTTCCTTCCAGGATTAGGCCAGTAATTTCTTCTAACAACCAGTTCTCCGAACTGCTTAGAATGTTAACAATCGGTTCTGGAGAATAGGTGCGAACTGGTAGAATCCTACCCTGGTCTTACATGCTAGTTAAAATAGCCAATAACAAAATTAAATAAAGGAAGCTTTTTTTGTCCAGCCATTCTCTTCCTTAAATATATATGAAAATCTCTGTCTCCCTCCCTCTTTTCCCTGCATAAGTATTTTCCCTATCAACTAGATAGATGTGGCTTTCACTCATTTTTAACTTCTTGTATTTTGATCAATGGCAAAGCAGTTCTAGGAGTTTTATCTCAAATATCTGCAAGGCACAAGATTGCCTCTTCTAAGAACACTTAAAGGGAAAATGGACAGTGGTAAACTGGAAGAATCATAGAATTTAAATGTGCTTTTATATGGAGATTTGATGGCTTACTTGGCCATCTTTCCAATAATTTTCCAAATAATAACTGTTTTTGTTATAGTACAAAATGATCTTGACTCACTCCATTTACTGCCTAGAACTTTGGCTCTTTGAACTTAACTCTCAACAGCACAAATATACCTAATGAACTTTGGGTGAGAGAATGTTTATTGAAGTCTTACAAACTTTGCCATAGCAACCAGTGAGGCCAGAGTTGAAGGAACGTAGGAAAAAAAACTTTAGTGGAAATTTCTTGAATGATGGGATCAAGTAATTTTCAATAACTCAAACAAAGGTCAGAATAAACTACGCAGTTTGCACTGGGGACCTTTAATTGAGTGCTCTATCACTAAATCTTTGGATTGAATTACCTTCTCCAAAAGTAGCACATTGTTTGAGATGTTCATATGATGCTCAGTTACGCTGAGTTTCCGAAACATTTTTTGCTTTACTGTTTTACAAAACAAGAGTGTGCATAAAAACCCAGGAGAAAAGAAGCTTTTCAATCCTTTTT
>BLBF01000010.1:15022609-15052421 GCA_015471245.1 Laticauda colubrina
GGGATGGGCAGGGATACCTTTGGGATGGGTAATAGCTGTGGGATGGGTTAGGATACCTGTGGGATGGGTAATAGCTGTGGGATAGATAAACCTCCAGTGCAAGTATAGTGGGACTGTATGGTCCACCCTCCCAGGTGCCACACCTTTGGCCCTTTATTGTCAAGAACAATGTAATCATTGATCCACACATTTCAACATAAACAAAGCTCTTTATTAAATGCCCTGTTCATTGTAGGGCCACTCAACATGCATGGCACAATCTCATCAGTGTGATGAGACAGGCTGAAGGAAGCATCCATTAAGCATCTATCTTCCTGTCTTGCCACTCCACTGCTCCAGCTGGGGAGTTGCCCCAGTGTTTCAGGAGGTTGCGCTGCTTCTTCCCTTCACATGAAGCTCTGTTGGGGCCTTGCACATCCTCAGTGTCTATCAGGTTTCGGCCTTGCCTCCATTCACCAGGCTCCATGTCCCCATTGCCTTGTTGCAGGTCCACGAGCCTGTTCTGCAACACTGGGTAGCAGGTGCGCATGAGATTGTGCAGGATGCAGCAAGCTTCCACGATCCTCCTCACGGTCTCTGGGCGATGCTGCATGGTGGTGAGAAGTATCTGGAACCTATTGGCCAGGATGCCAAAGGCGTTCTCCACCCGCCTTGCCCTGGACAGCCTGTAGCTGAAGATCCTCTCTTCACGGGTGAGGCATCTGGAGGTGTAGGGCTTCATGAGGTAGGTTCTGAGGGAGAAGGCGTCATCCCCCATGATGAAGTAGGGCACATCTTGTGTGTCATTGGGCAGGGGGTCTGTATCTGGGAAGCCCATGATGAGGTTGCGTTCCAGCCCCTCCTTGAGGTGACTGGCGTTGTATACCTGGGCATCTGAAGCTGACCCGTTGCCTGAAGCATCGATGTACATGAACTTGTAGTCAGCATCGACCATGGCGAAGAGGACAATGCTGAAGAAGCCCTTGTAGTTGAAATAAGTGGACCCTGAGTTGGGTGGAGCTTTGCAGGCCACGTGCTTGCCATCTATGGCTCCAACAGTGTGGGGGAAGTTCCACCTCTGATACCACTGCTCTGCAACTTTCTTCCGGCCTTCTTCAGTGGAGGGGCACTGGAGGACCTCCTCCAGGTATTCTTCGATGATGGCCTGCACCACTTCTCTGACCACAATGCTGATGGTGTTGTGTAGCACCCTCCAGTCATACTGCATGCTCCTGTACGTGGTCCCGGAGGCCAGGTGGCGCAGAGTCAGTGCCACCTTCAGCCCAGGGTCCAGGCTGGGCCAGAAGTTGGTGCTCTGCTTGGTCAACCTGGGTCTCAGCCGCTCTACAACTTCGTCAAACATGGCTGGTGGCATCCTCATGAAGTTCTGGAATGCACAAGTGTCTTTGTTCCTCAGCTCCACCATCAGCTTGTTATACAGTCCGTACTCTGCTCTTCTGGTGATCCATCTTCGGACCCAGACACTTCTTGGCCACCTCCTTTTCTTTGCGTAGAACAGGTGAAAGAGCCTGTAGATGGCTTCGCACTGTTGTAGAACGATGGTGGCTACCAAAAGGAGTGTGTGATGATCCATGGTGGAGATGACTGTATGCTGTGGAAGAGCAAGAGCCAGATGAAGGGTGATGAGGTCTGCACCGCAGGGCTGCTGGACTGAAAGTGAGATCCAGGTGAGTTCCTCCCCCTTTTTATAGGAAATATAGGTTTTCCGCTCGGTGTTCTTTTGCATCCTCTAGGCATCCTATAGACATCCTAAATATCCAAGATAGGTCCCCTCTGTAAACGTTTTTACCATTTTAATGCTTTGTATGCGAGCTGCATCCGCTTTCATCCTTTCTATGTCCATGCTACTAACGCTTTGTGTCTGTTCCGCATCCGTTTCGCTTCCTCCCTGTGTCTGTTTTCCGCTGGAGCAGATGCAAGTTGCGCGGATGTGCAGCGGATGCCTAGCGGATATAGCGGACGCGTAACGGATGACGACGGATGTAGAACGGATGTTCCTCGTATGCGTTGTGGATGCAGAACGGACGCGTTGGATACATTTTCCGCTCAAAAAGTTTTGAGCAGCTCAAAACTTTTTGAGTGGATGGATTCTTAGTAGACGGATGCTGGACGGATAGAGAGTATGAAAAACGGACGCAGTGAGAACAGAACAGAAGCATCACGTTAACCAACGGATGGCAAGTGTTTCTCTCCATTTTACATCTTCTTTCCATCCGTTGGTGCAGTGTGACATGGGCTTAAGACTTGTGGACTTCAACTCCCAGAATTCCTGAGCTATCATGGCTGGAGGAGGAATTCTGGGAGTTGAAGTCCACAAGTCTTAAAGCTGTCAAGTTTGAAGACCCCTGTCTTACAGCTTTCACATACGTGCTTAAAAGAATGTAAAACTACTACAAGTTGTTTGGTCAGGTTTCTTAAGGGACCCATTTCTGATGCCACAATATGTCCCATAATCACACATTTAGGGCAAGGCTGGATGGGCATAAATTAAAACTCAAATGCAGATAACATGTATTTGCTATTGGCTTAAATTAATTTTCAATTTAAGCGATTTGGCTGTTTTGCCTTTTTGTTTTTTCCTCTTCCCTGACAAGTAATAATTAAAAATGTTCCCTTCCTGCAACCTGAAATTCATTAAAATAAAGTCATAGCTGCTTCATTTTTAACAAAATTCTTCCTACATCTATTCTTTTTTCCCATAGATTACACATCTTGAATGTACATTAATTAACATGTCTTTGATATCGAGCATTCATTTTTTCAGGAAACCATCAGAGACTGCTTGCTGATGAGAAATCAGAGGAAAAATTACACCTGAATTAATTTCAATTTGAAGATCGTCCTCTTGGACTGAAATTTGGAATAGCTATGTATGAACCAGCTTTCCTGCAAAAAATATAACAGGGGCTCCCAAACCCTTTAAATCTGTGTTGTACATGTACAGTTTTATAGAGACATGGGTGCAAACTTGCTACATTATATCGGTTTAGGGGGGAAATACTATGTTAGGTTACATTTGGAAGATTTTAATATGCAGTGAATATAAAACCAAGGCTGCCAACCTGCCTGCATTCCTGAGCTACCAATGATTCACTGCCTTCATTCCTGAGCCACCAATATCTTCATATTGCAGAATTTCTCCCCGTCCTGTTGAAGGTTGTTTCAAATGAACAACCTTCTTTCTCCTCCTCCTCGTCTCAACTTGAAAAGACCAAGGAAAAAGATGAGGCAGAGTTATGAGCCAATCCTGCCTGTGAATTCCTGATTAAAATAAAAAAAAAACAATTGCTGTTTTCTTCCCTCAGAATATTTTACATATGAATTAAATTGATTTTAAACACTGTCCTAATTAAGTATGACAATCATAGCCATACGATGCAAGAATAAATATTTGTGTGGGAAATGGCTATTTTGAATATCTTTATATAATTAATAAATATCTAAGTTCAATCAACATATTGGATGATGGTGATCCTGAATCAATCCAATGCAGTACAAAGGCCTTTTTATTGAAGAATGGACCATAATCTATCACATTTATAGCAATAGCAATAGCACTTAGACTTATATACTGCTTCATAGTGCTTTACAGTCCTCTCTAAGCAGTTTACAGAGTCAACCTATTGCCCCCAACAATCTGGGTCCTCATTTTACCCACCTTGGAAGGAGGGAAGGCTGAATCAACCTTGAGCCTGGTGGGATTTGAACTGCCAACTTGCAGGCAGCTGGCAGCCAGCAGAAGTAGCCTGCAGTACTGCAGTTTAACCACTGCACCACCGAGGCTGTGTTATCCATTGTGGCTTGATCTAGAAATATGCATTTTTTACTTTCTGGTCTAGGTTGAAAGAGAGGCACAAAGAATCAGTTAAGCTGACTTATTGCTCATGCCTACACATAAGAATCTACTCAACTAATGGTCAAATTGGTGTTATCTAAGAGTTAAGAGAGTTCAAGAGAGGTTGGATTTAGACTGCTTGTGGGAATGTAATGACTCTAAGTTGATTCCTGTCTTCGCTCTGCTCCCAGGCTCTGCCTGTCCTTCTACACTACTGGTCCAAACTCACTCAATGGGTTTTCATGCCTTGGACAATTTTCTCACTTTTAGTTCAGCATCTTAACCACTATGGTGCATTATGCAGGCTCTATTACAATAATTTACGAAGGTGATTTTTTGTTTAGTTAATCATTAATTTTATACTAGTAGAATGGTTCAGGTTTCATTTCTCTTCATTCATTAGCACCCGAAATAAACAGGTTTGTTTTTAAATACATAGAGAATGAGAGATACATTTTTAATCATTTTTTCCCCTCTGCTTTCCTGGGATGAAAGAAAAGACAAGAAAAGTAGTTGCTAAGGTACATACAAAGCAAACATTTAATCCACCCCTCAGTCACATGGGATTGGACTGGAGACATGGAGGAGATGGCTTAATTGGATTGAAGCCACGTAGGAGAAGTGAAATAATTAGGACAACAAATGACCCTAAGGCCAGTCATACGGAAGGGAAGCAGTGAGGTGGGGGTCGGGGGAGGAAGTTGTTACGCAACTTCATAATTATGAAAAAATACCGAATCAAATACTGTGTGGGCATTATGATGGCACAGAATTGTGAATCTTCTGTCATATATAGACATACCCCTTCTGATTTTCACAGCCAAAATGTGTGGCTGTGGCTGAATTTTCATGCTTCTTTATTGATGGTGATCAAAAGCAAACTAAAATCTTGCGCAGATGCTTTGGATATTTTTAAAAACCCGGAGGGCTTTTGGAAGAAACCTGCTAGATTACCTAGGTGTCCTTGACCCTATAGGTTTCTGTTCATTATTTGATTCTGATTTTCTGGATCAGCTCCTGGCTTCCAGCAATTTTTAAAAATATATTATTATTTAGTCAGTTCACATGGCTGCCTGACTCAAGCATATGACTCTATGCAGCTAACCAGAGAATGAAAAAAAAAAAATCTCTGACAGCTGCTTGAAATTCCCATGGGAGACTCTCTTCCTGTGGCTCTCTCTGGCTGCCTTAAAAAGCCACATCAATGTGGTCAGATCTCACTGCTATTATTGTTGTACTTTTTTAAGGAAAATAAACAATAGGAAAGTATTCATGCAGTGCCTCGAAGAAATGCATTTTGTGTTTGGTGCTTATTCCCTTTGGGAGTTATGGCACAGGAACAGGGGTGGGATTCAATTTTTTTAATGACTGGTTCTGTGGGCATGGCTTAGGTGGTGGGCATGGCTTGGTGGTCATGTTATTGGCTGGGTGTGGCCAACTTAACATCACTCACATCGAAGCACGCATCTCCTCACCTGGCTTCTCATGACTGTGGGGATGCTGCATCAGTCGTAAGAGTGAAAAACAGTCATGTCACTTTTTTCAGTGCCATTGTAACTTTGAATGGCCACTCCACACAAGCAAAGTACCAGCAAAGGAGGAAAAAACCTCCAGAGAAGTTCCAGAGACAGGAAGTCTAGTCCTGCCAAGAATGTAATAAGGGTTTACAGAGAGGCAGTTTCTGTAAGCAACACCAGAATGTTTCCTTCCTGCCTTCCTTACAGGATTAGGCCAGTAATTTCTTCTAACAACCGGTTCTCCAAACCGCTTAGAATGTTAACAACCGGGTCTGGCGAATAGGTGCGAACCTGTAGAATCCCACCCCTGCTTAGTAACCAAAGAGAAATTAGCCAAGGGGCAAGCTCATATTTTGATTAATGTATTGAGTTTAACTCACTGTTTGGAGGTGGGAGACAAGGTCTCTGACCAAAAGCCACCAAGGTACAAGCTAGAGAAACTGGTGGTGAGGCAAAAAGAAACCCCCCTTTCCCTGGTAATTTCTTTAGATAAAATGGGAATGTGTGTACATGTGTGCATGTGTGTTTGCATTTGTACTGCAGACAATTTCAGGCTAGACTTCCTGACTCCAGTAATACCTGGAACTCCAGAGCAGGGCCCATCTTGTGAAAATATCTCCTCTTGCCTAGCTTCTATTGCTAATTCAACTTGAGTCATCAGATAGCATTTGGAGAGGAAAGGCAAAAGAAAAGTACTAATGCTGTACCTATTTACCTGTAATAATTGCCACTTGAAATGTGTAAAACATCAGTCTGAGCAGACAAACTCAAGGTTAATCACACCAAACTTGATTGCAGGAAATACGACTTCAGCAACAGAGTGGTCAATGCCTGGAATACTCTACCTGACTCTGTGGGTCCTTCTCCAAGCCCCAAAAACTTTAACCTTAGATTGTCTACGATTGACCTCACCCCTTTCCTAAGAGGTCTGTAGGGGGCGTGCATAAGTACACCAACGTGCCTACCGTCCCTGTCTTATTGTTTATTTTTCTTATACATATCCATGTATTCATAACTATATTTTTACTTATACCTATTATCTTGTAAGCAATTGACAAACCAAATAAATAAATAAATAGACAAATAAATAAATAAATAAATAAAATTTGGGTGATGGGGTTTCTTACAGTGGTAGAAGATTAGATTCAACAACGTTCTTTCACATGAAGTCAAGGACATGTTAACCTGCACCTGGAGAGGAGCGTCTGGAAGAATGGCTCCAATTGGGATGACGGTTGTTTGGACCATGTGATGGACTGGTGGGTGAAGGGGATGGATCTTTGATTTTCTTTTGGGAAGGAAGGGAAAACCCGGAACTCTCAGATTTGGGTTTTCCCAGATGTGCCAATATGACTCCCCTAACCAATTCTTACTTGGATGGACTTTCTTTCTGAGTGCTGAACGGAAATGGAAAGTCTCATTGGAACGCTGACATCTAGAGCTGAAGTCCATGCATCTGGAGAAGGGCCTTCAAATGAGTCCTCAACTTCAGACCATAATTGAGCCCAAAATTTCTGTTGCTAAGCGAGACATTTGTCAAGTGAGTTCTGTCCTGTTTTACAACTTTTCTTGTCCCGGTTGTTAACTGAATCACTGCAGCTATTCAGTTAATAACCCGATAGTTAAGTGAATCTGTTTTCCTCATTGATTTTGCTTGTGAGAAGGTTGCAAAGATTTTCACATGACCCAGGAACATTTATGCAACTCTCATAAATATGAACCTGTTGACAAGCATCCAAACTTTGGTCACATGACCATGAGGATACTCCAGGGGTCATAAGTGTGAGAAATGGTAAGTCCTTTTTTTTCAGTGACACTGTAACTTTGAACAGTCACTAGATGAACTGTTGTGAGTCATGGACTGCCTATACTTCTCAGGGGAGGCTGTTCAGACATTCTGCTGTCAATCAAGTTAATGTCCCAAAGGTGCTTTTTCAAGAGGCAACTGGACTTTCTGGCTTTTCTTTGAAGATGTTGTGCTTCTCATCCAAGAAGCTTCTTCAGCTCTTACTGGGAGTATAAATCCTTCTATTCCTCACTATCCAATTAGAGCTGAAGAAGCTCCTTAGGTGAGAAGCGAAACAACTTCAAAGAAAAACCACAAAGTCCAGTTGCCTCTTGGAAAAGCAGCTTTGGGACAACCAGGACCTGGATGACTGAGAATCTCCATAGACAATAATGTTCATGCTTCTAACATATTTTTACTGCCTTTTCAATAAGATATTATTGCCCAATGTGCCATAATTAGCTATTTATTGTAAAAATATTGAATTATTACTGTAAGAATTATTGTCATATAACTTTTAAAGTTACATTCATTTTCACTTTGGGTATTTCCAACTGCTACTGGCAGCTATCTTGGAGAACTCAGTTGAAAGAGGTCAAATGAACATATTATACAAACGTTAGGTGTTATAGGTACCCAGATACCTTCTTGGTCTATGATTAACTAATTTGTTTCCTTATTCAAGCCCTAAAACCAAGAAAAGTCTTATTAATCTGAGAACAGAGAGTCTCTTTAGCTCTCGTCCTAGTGCTCTACTGAGAAGTAGGAGGAGAAAGGCTATCCAGTTCAGAACATGGGAAGGGTTACTGTACTCAGTGACCTTCATTTACATAACTGGAAGGCAATATATTAACAGATCATCACCAAGCAAAGATTCCCCCCAAAACTAAACATGAAAATTGTCCCTAGTTATCATGACAGCTGGAATGGAGCCTAGAGATTATCTAATCCAACTTTACTTAATGAGGTTCCATGTACAATACAGTTTGTACAGAAGTTAATTCTTGAACAGAAAACAATACTGAGTTTGTTCTAACTTGAACTTTCTTATGGACTACAAGAAGGATTCAAGTTGTTCATGCTAAAATGTTTCCAAAAAATCAACATAACGTTGAAAGAGTTTTAGGCAGATAATTATTTCAAATTTCAGTTGGAGTTTTCTTTTCATTTCATTCCCATTTTGGTAAGCAATTTATTCTTGCTACAACCCGATATGTTGAGGAGCCTACCTTGGTGACCTATGGAAAAAATTTTCAGGTAGTTCTAATTGTCATATGAGATTTTTAAAAAGCTCAGAAAGATGTAGTAAAACCCCATGTATTAGAAGAGAACAAAATCTGCTCTACACAAGAACAACCATACTATATTATTTCCTGTATGCCACTGGCAGAAATGCCCTCTCTCCAGGATAGGCACAGCTGCAGCTCCTGGTTGCTCCTTCCCTCAAAGTTGGGACCTTCTCTTTAAGCCTATCCTGCTAGCCTCCCACTTCCAAAACAGTGTTTCTTTGCCTGGTCAGTTTGCAGATGTTTCTGTGTGTGCCTTTGAGCTGTTGCTGATTCCTGGACACTGCCTGGACCACTCCCTGAAATTTTCTTGGCGAGACTTCAGAAACGGCTTGCCATGGCTTCCTTCTTCCTAGGACTGATAGAGAGGGACTGGCCCAAATTCACCCAGCTGGCTTTGTGGCCAAGGCAGGTCTAGAACTCCCAATCTCCTTGTTTCCAGTCTAGTCCCTTAACCACCACTCCAAACTATCTCTTGATTAAAGAGGGATTATCTTAATTAAAATACTAGCTTTGCAGTCAAGCTCTAAATTGTATTGTAGCTGTGTAACTCGATCTATTTATGGTGAATAAGTTTTAGGCATTATCAACTCAGCTTGCTCACACAGTTATAAGTTAGAAACCACGAATAAATATACCTAATTGTGATATAGTTGCAGGGCCAGATTATCTATTTTTCTATTATCTCTAGCTATGTGCCAATTAACAGTACTTCTAATAAAGAAACAGATTATTTAGTTATAAGTTATAATATAAGATTATTTAGACTAAATTATCTATTTAGTCAAGTACTGGATGCAGAAATCACAGCAACCCAAATGACTCAGTAGTTGAGTTCAGTGCCCCAAATGGCTACAATGACTGTAAAGATATAGAACAGATTATAGTACTTTTATTAAATCTGATCTAGTATTAGCAAATTTTTAGTAATAAAACTCAGCATATGCAAACCTAGTTCAGTATATGCAAAAAACTAAGTATATACTAAAAAATAAATAAATAAAAGTAAATGTATTATATCTAGCAAAAATCAATCCAGGGCCAAAAATGTGCCTGGTTTAATTAAAAAAAAAATTAGACGATATCAGGAATTATATGTCAATTAAAAATGGAAGAATTAAAACATGGAAAAAATTGATCAAAAAATCTATATTTCAAGGAAATTCAGTCCAGCTCCTGCAACTCTGGATGCTGGTATTATTAACTATAATTCACAAGTAAAAAAAAGCTAATATACAGTTTAGACAAAGACTCATAAAGACTAGATTAAACTTAAAAAGTCATCAGATGCTTAAAGGCACCAGGCCCTGATGAGCTGAAGTCAGCAATATTTAGGACTCCTCTTCTATCTTTAGTTCCAAGACCCTTAGTTTTTATTTAGGAAAATGTAGAAACTTCATCAAAAGGATGAGAAATGACAGTTATCATGAAAAAAAAACCCTTCTTGTAGCAGTCATGGAGATATTTTTTGTTCAACATCTTATATAAAAATTATGGAAATAATATTTGTCAGTTAACTTCTGTCTGAAAAGGGTACAGAAAAGCAAGCTGGATTTAAAAATGGACCTAGATGCACTGATCAAATCTTTGCAATGCAGAAAAGAATTGGATCCACTAGAATTGGATTTTTGAACATACCATTTGTTGGTTTCAAAGGAGTACTTGACAGTGTGGACAATGATAGCATTTGTCAATGCATCTGGCAGACCCAAGGTACCACATAAAATACACCAGATCACCCAAGCCCTTTGTCAGATGACAAGCTGTCAAAGTAGACAATATGGAGACTGGAGTCAAGATTTCTCTATCTCATCTGGTGTCTGTCAAGGTGGCATTATCTTATCACTTTTAATCAATATAGCTCTGGTTTGTATTTTGAGAAAATCATTGAATGGAAAGGTTACCGGCAACGTTACTCAACAATTTGGTTTAGTAATTATGGATTTAACATTTATTGATGATGTGGCCATCCTAGTCATCAGTCATGAACATCTACAAGAAATGATTAGTCATATCACAATTAAAGATGACAAAATTGGCTTCTGGGTAATTCCTATTAAAACCAAGTATCATCTGACTACACCTGACTTTCCAATGATGCAACAAAAATAGGAAACTAAATAACTGGACAAGTGATTATTTTTACATACCTTAGAATTGAAGTAAGAACTAGTGTAGGACACAAGAAGTGACATCTTGCTTGAAGTGAGCATCCAATGTCCTTTTCTCATTCTGAAAACAAAAAGATATGACATAGTATTATTGCAATCTGAGTAAACCATGCAACAGAATCAACTAGTTTTTCTTTATGGCTATGAGCCCAGGCCAAGGAGACTGAAAACCATAAAAAACTATATGTTTTTGATCATTGATATCAAAATAGAAATAATCTGAAAATGAAGATGTCTGAAGAAAATGCAACATATTAGCAATCTCAGACTTAATAAAAATCAGATGATGGAAATATTTTGACCAAGTGTTGGGAATATTGACAACTGACTATCCAAGCTGACATTCACCAGTTTCAATAAATCCAGATAGAAACAATCCTGTGGTGGGGTTTAGTATAATGAAAATACTCATTCTGTCATGGCCCAGGGCTCAGACTCAGATTCAAGAAAGTGCTCCAGCTGAGTATCAATGGAGTATCAATGGAGTATCAGCCTTATGAGATACCAGGTCAGGAATCACCTGGGCTGATCAAACATCATAACAAGTAGTGTAGTCAGATGATGACATAAGGCCTCTAAACCCTCAGACTCAGAGTGTAGAGTTGAGAGCAGGGCAAAGATGCTCAGTGAGGCTCCTTGCCAAGGAAGGGAGTAACTCTCTTAATTAAATACATGTTTCTCTGTTGGAAGCAGGTGTCTGATCCCCTGTCCCAGTGCATTATTCCTTGTGAAACACTGGCTGGTAAACCTGACCTGGCTCTCTGAACTTTGGACTGGATTTTGACTACTTTTCTGCATGTTCCTATTGAAAGTAAAATTACCCAGGCAAATGTTCTTCCCAAGAGACTTGGTTGATGTACATTTTCCCTCTTGTCTATTATTATCAGCTCTGCCTTGAAAAATTGTAATTCTTACTTAGCAGCTGAATGTGTGTGAGTTTGAAATCTGAAATAGGCACATTTAAAAGAAGCAGAAGATATTGTATTAAAGCCCCTAAACTTTAGTAGGAAAGAAGAGAGTAGAAACTGGTATGTCCATTTAGCTACAATTATTTATGAACACCGACAGTAAAAACAAATTACAAAATAAATTAATGAAATTCTTATGAGATTCTGTACCCAAATGCTGGGTATAATGCCAATAAACAAAATAAGTTTACATGGGTTATCTGGTTTACAGAATAATTTTTGCTACAATCAATAAATGCAAATTTATTTTCTATAGATCTATAGATTCTACAGATGATAAGAGGTCACTAGGATAACAATATCCATATCAATCCTTGGTCTCTGAGTATTTATAATGCTTTGTAAGCATTTTCAAAATATATATCAGAAATCTATTCCATAATCATAGCTTGTGCTCATGCATAGCTAGTGCTCCAGAATATTATCAAAGAGAGCAAAATAGGGACAGTTTAAGCTATGAATCAAGAAATCTAGTACCAGAAGTATCTTTAAAGGAATATAAATTATTCCAGCTAGCAGGGTCTAGGAGAAAGGCCTCTGCCATTGCACCTGCCCTCTGGAACATCTTACCTCCAATATGAGATTAGCCCCAACCCTCCTGACCTTTCATAAGAGCCTAAAGACCTGGTTCTGCCAGTTAGCTTAGGGACCAAATGGGAGAGCATCACAGTGGAGGTGGTTGATAGATTAACAACATACCCCCCTCCCCATCTGTAATTGGATCATAGCATTTGCGGGTATTAATTAAATTACAATATGCCCCCATCTTTCAATTAGCATAGTTTTCAAATTCTTTTTTTAAATTCCTTATATTTGTTTTTTTTACAGGGCAATACTATATTAAATAATGCCTTTTCAAAGGACTGGAGGGTAAAAATTAACAGAGAGGAAGGAATAGAGAGAAAAAAATATTGTCTTCCATATGATATTATCCGTTTAATTGTGTCCAACTCCTGGCAAAGTTTACAAATATCATTAAATGGAACAGAACATTGGAGGTTTCTCATATTATTTTATTATCTAATCTAGATTTCTGAACATCTGCCTCTGCCTCTCACTCCTTATTAATCATCCTTAAGTTATAAGATCTAGCAAAATGAACATTGTTGAAGTCAGTTACCAAGTTCGCTCTGGCCTAATCTTTTGTTTTTAACAGTGGCCAATCTAATGAAGCTATTGTGGAAAGGAAAAGCATCCTTCAGATATGTGCCTGCCATCTTTATTCACAGCATGCATTTCTTGAAACAATAATAAATGTGATTATCTGCAGCATAGCTAGCTTCATTATAAAATAAAAAGAATAGAGAGTCCTTAAGCCAACTGGGCTCCACACCTGTGCCAAGGGGTGGGATTCAAATTTGTAACAACCGGTTCTGTGGGCATGGCTTAGTTGGTGGATGTGGCTTGGTGACCATGTGACTGGGTGGGTGTGGTCTGGTGGTCATGTTATTGGCTGGGCGTGGCCAACTCAATATCACTCACATCGAGGCATGCATCTCCTCGTCTGGCCTCTCATGACTGTGGGGATGCTGCAACAGTCGTAAATGTGAGAAATGGTCATAAGTCACTTTTTTCAGTGCCATTGTAACTTTGAATGGTCACTCCACACAAGCAAAGTACCAGCAAAGGAGGGGGAAAAAAACCTCCAGGGAAGTTCCTGAGACAGGAAGTCTAGTCCTGCCAAGAATGTAATAAGGGTTAATGGAGAGGCAGTTTCTGTAAGCAACACCAGAATGTTTTCTTCCTGCCTTCCTTACAGGATTAGGCCAGTAATTTCTTCTAACAACTGGTTCTCTGAACTGCTTAGAATGTTAACAACCGGTTCTAGTGAATAGGTGTGAACTGGTAGAATCCCACCCCTGCCTGTGCCCCTACTCTGGCTTAGCAGAAGCACTGAATATTTGTTTTACAAATAAATATATAACAATATAGACAGCCAATCCATTGTAGTGGTTAAGGCAAATGGCTGAAAACTATAATGAATTCCGGTCTCATTTTAGACACAAAGCCAGCTGGATGACTTTGGGCCAGTCATTTTCTGTCAGCCTTTGGAAGAAGGCAATGGCAAACCAGTTCTGAAAAACTTTGCCTGGAACACTGCTGGGACTTGCCTGAGATCTATTGGACTTATTTTCCCAGATTAGGAATCACACTTTTAAGCACTCCTAGGGCATTTTGACCTTTGCTTTCCACATCCTCTCCAGTTCCTCCTTCAGGCTCTAATAGCTCTCCAAATTCTCATTCTCCTTCTTTCTGATGTTGCTGCCATTTGGCACTGCTACATTCTGTAAATCACCACTGATCTGCATTGCATTATATATCATATCACATCCAGTGGTGGGATTCAAATAATCTAACAACTGGTTCACCCAGGGTCAGGTTGATTGTCATGGGAGATATGGCACACACCCATCCTCCAGCTCTGCCGCACATGCAGGATGAGCCTCTCACAACAGTCAACCTTACCCTGGGCGAACCAGTTGTTAAATTTCTACCCTTTGTCAAAAGGCTGTTTCCGAGGGTACTTGGCTGTACATTGGTCTCATGGCTGTTTCAGCCTTCTGGATGCAGCCCCTTTAAGAGGCAAGGTTTCAAGAGAGGGGAGTTACCATAGAATCAAGGACTTGATGCTCCTGAGAGCTTGCACAAGAAGGTGAAGAATTAGGGGAAGTAGAGGGATTCCTCCACCCCAGCCCATGGAGCTGCGTGTAGGGGGTGTTGGTCAATCTGTGGGCAAAAGTGAGAAGGGCGAGGAATTAAGTTGGTAACATGATCAAAGCTGGGGCCAATGTAGGGTAGACTGAGGGGTTAGTTTGGCCAGGCAAATTATTACAACCCCCCGCTATCAAAGTGGATCCTGGATGATGCGCTGCACTGCAATGGAGAAACGGGCAATGGAGCGGCCAGCACGAGGTAAGGAGAAGCAGGGAGAAGAAAGAGGGAAGGCAGCCTTCTCTTTCCCTTGTGCCAGCTGCTCCATTCCATTTCTCCATTGCAGCGCAGCACCCAGGATCCACTTTGATGGTGGGGGTTGGGTAATTTAACAACTGGTTCAACTGAACTGGTGAAAACTGACTGAATCCCACCACTGATCATATTGTATCATGATATCATATCATATCATATCATATCATATCATAACTTTTTTCAGTGCTGTTTGAACAGTTGTAAAATCAATAGTTGTAAGTCAAGGTCCACCTATAATAGCCACTTAATTAAATTCACGTAGAGGCGCCCTGGGTATGCCTAAGAGTTATTTTACCTGTTTGGCCCTTTCATTTTCAACTTCTAGAATTGTAGTTTGATATCAATTTACAATACCAGTGGTAGTATGGCATTTAACATATTCTTTTTTTCTTGAAGAACTTAATTTACTACAATGAAGTCATCATCTAGCTCTTTCTGATGGATATAATCTCACCACACAGCCATTCTGTTCAGTCTACGATCAGTCACTTGATTAATCCAAGAAGAACCTTTCTTTATTTTCAACTGATTCACTAATTGCTATGTTATGCAATTCAACCTTAAAGTTAAATATCACCAAAAAAAGAAAAAAAAGCAGGTATACAGAAGGAAAACCTATCTGAACATTAAACAGGAGAGAGGTTGAACATTAGAAAAGAGTAGGGAAGTCCTTCTCTCAGTCATCATGCCCTAATCAGCTCCTGAATGGACTACTGTAACGCACTCCACATGGGACTGCCTTTGAAGAGTATCTGGAAATTCCAACTGCAGCAGTGTGAGCAAGTTATGTATGCAAATGGCCATAGAAAGGCACTTTCACACTTCTGCTCCATAAATTGTATTAGCTACCAGTTTGGGTGCTAACCTGTAAAGCCTTATATGAAATGGAGCCAGGTTATCTAAGGGTCTGCCTCTCCCCAGTTATATCCACCTATCCCATCAGATCTGGTAGAAGGAACATGTGGGTCCCTTCAGGCAAGAAACTTTGTTTGGTGGATCCAGAAAAAGATCTTTTTCAGAACTTGGATGTGCTATTGAGTTGAGGGTTCCAAGGAAGTACAGGTAGTCCTTGACTAGCAATGGTTCATTTAGTGACCATTTTAATGGTTCTTCAAAAGTGACAATGCCACTGAAAAATGTGACTCATGACCATTTTTCATAGTCATGACCTTTGCAGCATTCTCACCATCATGTGATCAGAATTCAGATGCTTGGCAACTGGTTCATAGTTATGACCATTGCTGTGTCCCAAGGTCATGTGATCGCCTTTCACGGCCTTCTGACAAGCAAAGTCAACGGGGAAGACAGATTCATTTAATAACCTGGTTACTAACTTATCAACTTCAGTGATTCACATAGAATCACTGAAGAATCACTTTCTTACATGGTAAGAAAGGTTGTAACATGGGCAAAATTCACTTAACAAATAACTTCACAACAGAAATTTGGGGTTAAATTGTGATTGTAAGTCGAGGACCACCTGTATGGAACACATTTAGTTGTTTAAGAATCATATTATCAAATGGCTAAAATGAACCTTGTAGGTTTTCTAGTCCAACTTTCTGGCCAAGGTAGGAGTCTTTATACCCGTTGTGGTTCGACGGCAGCCTGTGCAGACGGCATCAGAATTGGACAGTGGGGAAGAATAGGGACCAGTCTGGGAGACTGGGAAGGACTCGGACAAGGATCCTGCATCTGATACAGAGATGGGGCCAGGACCATGTGAGAGTTATGTGCTGACTCCTGAGCCTCCAGAATCTGGCAGCAGTGAGGCAGAGGAACAAGGGGAGCCTGTTCCCAGGGCATGTGTGCCCAGAGCTGCCAGAAGGCAACAGCAGTTAAGACAAAGGGGTGATTCGGGAGTAAGGCTTGGAGGTGATTGCCCCTCCCATAAGGTATATAGGAAATACAAAGGTAGAGAAACCTTTACAGAAAGCAAAGTCATTAGCTCTGTTCAGATTAAACCTTGAAGCTCTGTGTGGACTTCGTTTGGCTTTTTACAGTACATTTGGCATGTTAGTTGTTGGCAGCAATTCAAAGGAGATAAAGGTGGGTGCTTATCTCGAGGGACTGTTTGGGACTTATTTCAGGCTGGGAATGAACATAATTCCCAGCACTGAAATAAAACAAGAGTTGTTTGGACTAAGTATGTGATTAATTACGGTCTCAGGAAGCCTTGGTCAGAACAATACCATCCCAGACAAATGGTTCAATCTTTTCTTGAAAACCTCCAGTTATGGAGCATCCACAACTCTAAGAACCAAGTTGTTCCATTGATTGATCATTCTCACTGTTTCCAGTTGGATCTCCCTCTGATTAGTTTCTACCTATTGTTTCTTGTCCTGTCCTCAGGTGCCATGGAGAATAAATCAACTCCTCTTTCTTGTGACAGCCCTTCAAATATTGAAAGACTGCTATCATGTCTCCCTAAGCCTTTTTGTTGTTAGACTAAACATGCTTAATTTCCTTAGCCTTTCATCATACAGTTTCGCCTCCAGACACCTTATCATTTTTATTGCTTTTCTCAACACACTTCTTCTATAGCCTCAGCAACTTTTTTTGTATCTTGGAGATCAGAACTGGACACAGTATTCCAAGTTTGGCCTCACTGGTGCAATACAGAGTAGTACTATCATCTCCTGTGATCTTCATGCTGTCCCTGTTGATGCAACCTAGGACTGGATTGGCTTTTTTGGCAGCTGCAACACCCTGCTGACTCATACTTAAGCAGTGGTCCACCAGGTAGGACACTTAGTTCCTTCTACTACTGTTGTGCTAGGAACTGCCTATCCTGATCTAACGTGTCTGGTTTTTCCTGCCTAGATACACAAGTTTACTTTTCTAACCACTGAAATGCATCTTGTTAAATAAACTGAGATGTCTGCTGCTTCTCCAAATTTCCTCTCACTGCATTCTATACCAATGTTCATTTTTTCTCTATTGAAACGTACAATCTAATAAATCAGATTATGGAGAGAGAGAAAATGCTAAAATAAGGAGGCAACTTAGTGTTGTTCACTATCTTGAGTGAGAAGAACAATCCATGAGAACAGGGCAAATACTAAACCATATCATGACATGAGCTGGGAAATTCCAAGGGCTAGAAATTGCACTTGAGAAACCACTAATAAGATGTTCTGTTATAAAGTCTTACACAAATTAATTAACTGAAATACCATAATAGGGTGTTGAGGTTATGAAAATTTGAGGTTATGAACATTTGAGGCTATGAAAAGATACTGTGAGGTGCAACCAACTTTGCAAAGAAAGTTGGGAAGACAAGATTGCTTTCTGAATGTTGAAACCCTATGTGAATTATGAAGTTTAAAAAAATGCAATCCTATTATCTAATTTATGAGATAATAGTTATCTGAAAGTGAGAGAATTGTAAAGAGAATGTACATACAAAAATAATAGGAAGTCCCAGATATATTAACTTGAGAGAGTAACTGTACTTAACATTCATTGAACTCAATTTTTATTTTGATAATAAGGTTTGAAAGATGGAAATGTAATAGTTTGGGAAATAATATCTCATATCACCTCTTTATAATTACCTGTCAAAGATGAATTATTAAATAAATAGCAAAGTGAGAAGACTAACCAGCCAGAGTCCAAAGGAGCATTTCCTTCTCAAAGCAACATTTCATGCTCTCTTGCCTTTCTGTCTCAGATTAATAAATAGGTGAAAAATCCTTGGCATATGATTTGGATATTAATGCATATTTCATGTTTTAGACAAGTTTTGATCCTACCAGCCATCTCCAAATGTTCTGGGACTACAACTTTCTGCCCAGCACATGAAAGATGCTAGTTTGGGGATGATTTCATCCTCTGACATGTAAGTAGTCCTCAACTTTCAACAATTCATTTAATGACCATTTGAAGTTTCACTGGCACTAAAAAAAGTGACTTAAGACCATTTTTCACACTTATGACTCTTGCAGCACCTCCATGGTCACATGAACAAAATTCAGACACTTGGCAACTGTCTCATATATATGATGGTTGCAGTGTCGTGAGGTCATATGATCACCTTTCATGACCTTCTGACAAGCAAAGTCAATGGGGAAGCCGGATTCACTTACAAACCATGGCGAGGAAGATTGTAAAATGGGGCAAAACTCACTTAACAATTGTCTCACTTAGCAACATAAATTTTGGGCTCCATTGTAATCGTCAAGGACCACCTGTATTGGAATCTGATAACAGATTTTGGAGCAGATTTTGGAGCAGATACTTTCCCTCACAGATTTATTAACCAATAAACTATTTAAACAATTGAAGACTCCAAGAGGCACAGATCCAAGGATGTTTAATGGTGTATTTAAAAAATCAACAGATGTAAAATAACTGTTTGGTTGAAATAGTTTTCACTGAGCTCTGACACACCATCTGTTTGAGTTCTGAATAATTCCCCAAGCCATCATATGTTTCTCTTGTTTTTTTCCTCCTCATGCGCAATTCCCAAATGTGCTCAGGGCTTCCCTTAAACATGAACTGGGAGGTGAGGGAATGCAACATATGGCCTTCCAAAGGCGAGCAAGAGTTCTTTAATAGGCCAACACTGTTTTTCAGCTGTCATTTTCCAACACTTAGCAGTATAACTTGCACTAGATGTTTCTTGTAATACTTGTGTGAAAGTATACTTTAAAACTTTTTTTAAATATATAGATAGTTCTCAATATTGCTTCCAAAGCCTCATATAAAAAAAAACCTGGATACTGAAAGCGACAACCAAAATGAACAAACAGCAAGAGCAATTTCTTTGTCAAGAAACTGGATTTTCCTCTTTTTCTTGATGTCATGTACCTTTTCTCCGGATAAAATATGAGAAAATGTTACTTGTCCCAGATTACTTATGAAAGAAATCATCTTTTTACTTGTTTCCTAAAAATAGGAAAATAAGCAATGCTTTCTTTCAGGACTTTATATTGAGACTGGGACTATGAAAGAACTCCATAGTCCAAGTCTCAATATAAAATCCTGAAAGAAAGCATTGCTTATTTTCCTGTTTTTAGGAAACATTTTTTTTCTCCTATACTTCACTTTTATTAGCCTCAAAAATATTTATTTTCTTCTCCTAATTCTAAAGTACCTCTACACTGCAGCTTTGTACCAGTTTAGAATCAGTTTGTAATATCTGTCAGCGGGTTTGATGGTGGATTTTTTTTTTAATTTCCCAGATTCATACTTTGTTTATTTGAAATTGTTTCAATAAATACATGTTTCAGTAAAAGAAACTGGATGTTTTAAAATTGAAACACTGTGGAGCTTGTAGAGGGCCTATTTTCTCATTCATAAAAAATTATCCCTGGCCTCAGAGCATCCAATATAATTTATCCATCCCCTCCAGCACTCTTTTTCTGTGAGGGTGTTCAAAATGTGTTTTCCTTCCACTCCAGCTATCGTCGCAACATGCAATGGAATTTTATGTTACTGGAGAAAATGCCAGCGTATGTTGGTATATTAGGAAGTTAGCCTGTGTTAGTGGGAACTGAGGGGTGAGTTTATTTATTTATTTATTGAATTTATATTACCTCCTATTCACCCATGGCAACTCGAGTTATTACTTCTACACTAACATCCATTGAAAGTAGATATGGATTGACAGGCATTATTAAAGATATTAACTTAATGGTCAGCTGGAGAAAGCATATATGTTTTGTATGACCTTAAGTGCTTAGAGAAGCAAAAAAATGATACCAGATTAAAAATGATCTCCAGAAGCAAAAAAATGATACCAGATTAGCTTCAAACTGCTTTGTGAGGGATTAGAAAGTGAATTAGGCAATGTAGAAGTATTTAAAAATTGCTTCAGAGCTTTTGAAGTTTTTTCAAAATTAATGTTTATGTCCACACATGTATTAATTTTAGCAATGTGCTTTTCAAAACACACAGGTCCATAGCTTCCTACTTCCGTGGACAAGTAACCAAATACTGTAGCCCCAAACATTTACTATTTAATTTTCCAATTTTCTGGTTAATTTTAATTATACTTGTTCCGTCTGGAAAGAAGCGCGTGAGACCAGGTTCCAAACAACAACTATTTTATTTAAACTCGCAAGGCAAAAGATACGAAACATAGTCCAAGCCGCGGCAGCCCTTTATATAGCAGCTTTGCCTGCGGCTTGTGGCTAATGACACTCATTTAACTGTTCTTAATCAACCAATCCATAAGTGGCCTTTTCGCCAATCAGAACGAGGGACTTGGAACCTATCAAGTTCCACACATAACACCCCTCCCCCTTTAGTTTAGTCCAACGTGAGTCACGTAGTCACGCAGGTAGGTGGGGCTTTTTTGAGTCCTGGCTGACCTGCGCAGCTCAGTCTCGGCGTGGTCTTCAAGCAGTTCGGACGGGATCGCTGCTTCTCTCATCCTTCTCCATGGAACCTCCTGGAAGGGTGAGTCAGCCTTGCCGCTCCCGTCTGAGTTTCTCAGGCGGGTTGAGATGGCTGGTGCCTGTGGGGGGGGGTAGGCCTCGATTTTTGACAGTCATGGCATGTTGCAACCCAGCGTTCAATGTCTTTGTCCAGCTCTGGCCACCAGACGTAACTCCTGGCCAGGGCTTTCATTTTGACTATGCCCGGGTGTCCCTTGTGCAACATGCCCAGAATGTCTTCCTGGAGACTGCTCGGAATCACCACCCTGTCACCCCATAAAATGCACCCCTTTTCTATAGACAGTTTGGTCTGTCTGGTATGGAATGGTTTAAAAGTCTCAGTTTTGTTCTCCTCCAGCCAGCCTTTACTTACTCAGTTCAATATGCATGCTGTCAAAGGGTCTTTGGCTGTGGCTCTCACGAGGTTGGCTGCAGTCAGCGGTAGCTCTGGGCAGGTCTCAAGCTGAAATGTGGAGGTGGTTGGAGCAGGGTCGTCTTCTGTGATGGGAAGCAGGGAATGGCTCAGGGCGTCAGCGTGTGTGATGGCTTTGCCGGGTCGGTGCAACAGCGTATAGGAGTAGGCAGCGAGGAATTCAGACCACCTCGTCATTCTAGGTGACAGAATGTTCGGGGTTGGCTTGTTGCCTGCTAGGATTCCAAGAAGGGGCTTGTGATCGGTTATTATAGAAAAAGTTCTACCGTAAAGATACTCATGGAATATTTTGACTCCAGCAATGATTGCGTGGGCTTCTCTATCGAGTTGGCTGTAATTGCGTTCTGACTTGGAGAGTGTCTTGGAGTAAAAGGCGACCGGTGCCTCTCTGCCGTCTGGTAGCTGGTGGCTCAGGATGGCGCCGACCCCAAAAGGCGAGGCATCACAGGTGACCGTCAAAGGCAGGGTATTGCTAAACTGGATGAGAACAGTGTCTGACATTAATAGGTCCTTGATACCTTGGAATGCTTTCTGTTCCCGGTGGCCCCATGTCCAAGTGGTTTTTTTTGTCTACAACTTGATGTAGGGGTTCTGCTATTGTTGCCTTATGGGGCAGGAACAGGTTGTAAAAATTTGAGTCCCAGGAATGCTTGAAGGTCAGTTTTGTTCCTGGGCCTGGGAGCATCTTTGATAGCCTTCACTTTTTTTTGGTGGGGTGAATGCCTTGTTCATCGATTAAATAGCCCAAAAACTCAACCCGGTTAGTGGCTAATTCACACTTTTCCCTTTTTACTTTGAGGCCTGATTTCCTAAATCTTGTTAAGACTTCTCTTAATCTGGTCTCTAGCTGGTTGGCATTTTTTGTTGAGACCAGTACATCGTTGAAGTAGGGGACGACACCTTTGATTCCATTTAACAGGTGTTCCATGAGGCTTTGGAACATGCCTGGGGCAACGCTAACACCGAATTGGAGGCAGTTACATTTGAATGCCCCTCTATGTGTTGCAATAGTCTGCGCCTCTGCCGTAATGGGATCAACGGGTAGTTGTTGATAGGCTTGTGCGAGGTCGAGCTTCACAAAAAATTTTCCTCCCCCTAGCAATTGCAGTAAATGCTGCACTACCGGCACTGGGCATGCGCTTTGTTGGAGCGCAAGATTCAGGGTTGCCTTATAGTCTCCACAGATGCGCACTGACCCATCTGGCTTCACTGGTGTGATGATAGGGGTTTCCTACCTGACATGGTCGATTGCCTCTAAAACCCCTTGAGCTATTAATTTATTCAGTTGCTCGTCAGTTTTTGGTTTTAATGCGAATGGGACGCATTTGGCCTTTAAACGGATGGGGGCTATTTTTGGGTCTAGGCTAAATGAAATTGGGGTCCCCTTGTACTTGCCTAGAGTCCCGCCGAAAACATCTTGGAATTCTTGGAGCAGGCTCTCCTCCCAGTTGGTTTTAGTGATGTGGTTGATCTCGGTCATCCCAATTCCCAGGGGCGCAAACCACTCGATCCCTAGCAGGCTAGGGCGGTCGCGGTCGACGATGGTCAGAGGCAAGATTTCGGCGTGGTTTTTAAATTCGACTAGAAAATGTCCAAGGCCTACTACTGGAATTCGATTTTCCTGATAGTCTTTTAGCACTAGTCTTTGTTTCTGTAGTTCTCTCTGTTTAATGTTCAGTATCAGGCGCCGGATGGCATTCCAGGATACCATAGATAGGAATGACCCTGAGTCGACTTCCATCTCGCAGGGTCTCCCCTCGATGCTCACCTCTATCCAAACCTTTCCACTCTCCGCCCTGGGATTGCCGATGGTGACTGTCTGATGCGTTTCTTCCCTGTCACTGGTTCTCTTGTTACGGTTCCATCTACTGCCGGCTTGTCTTTCTTCATGTCTGGGGGGGGGGGTGCTGCCGCGTCTTTTTGGACTATAGCTATTTTTGTTGTAGCAGACCCTTTTGATGTGCCCCCTCTTATTACAAGCACGGCATATTGCATCGAGTAACCTGCATTCAGCTTGCGGGTGATTTCCTCTGCAGCCCGCACATTGAAATTCCCGCCAATTTCTCCTCTTTTTGCGCCATTTTTTATCTGAATGGAGTCTATGAATGTCTTCATTGTCATCCTTGTATCACTCTGGGATACGATGTCTTCATAGTGGGCTGTCGCTGTGGGCTGTTTCTTTCCTCCCTCTGCCTTCTTCTCCCTGGGTTGAGTTGGCAGGTCTGGAATTGCATTCATTTGCCAGTGGTGGCTGCTGACTTCTTTGCTGCTTCGGCAGCGATTGCCTCTGCAATGGCCTTGGCCACGGTTATGTTTGGCCTATTCAGGAGTTTGCTCTGAAGGGTAGTGTCCTTCAGGCCGAGGACCATGCGGTCCCTCATTGCCTCATCCATGTTCTGGAACTCACAGACTCCTCTGATGTGTCTCAAGGCTGCTACAAAATCTCCTATATTTTCATCCTCCCTTTGGTCCCTCTTATAGAATTCGTGCCTTTTTATTAAATTCAAGACCATCGGTGCGTAGTGTGCTCGGAGCATTTGGTTCAGGTCGGACCAAATCATCTGTTTGATATCTCTGGGTTTCGCCAGCGCCTTCACCATTTTAAAGACGGCCGATCCACAGTGTGTAAGGAAGACAGCCCTCTTCCTTTGATCTGAGATTTCTTCCATTTCGTTGCTTTCTAAAAACATAAGAAAGCTATCGATATATGATTCCTAATCCTCATCAGGATTGAATGGTGTGGGCGGCGTGTTGTTACCAGCCATCTCTCTCGCTCGGTTCAGATTGCCGCGTGCTTCGGTCTCACCTTCTATGACTATTCCACCTTCGTCGCCAGTGTTCTGTCTGGAAAGAAGCACGTGAGACCGGGTTCTAAACAACAACTATTTTATTTAAACTCACAAGGCAAAAGATACGGAACATAGCTCAAGCCGCAGCAGCCCTTTATATAGCGGCTTTGCCTGCGGCTTGTGGCCAATGACACTCAATTAACTGTTCCCGCCATTTGGCGGCTTCCCGGATTGGTTCTTAATCAACCAATCCATAAGTGGTCTTTTCGGCCAATCAGAACAAGGGACTTGGAACCTACCAAGTTCCATACAGAACAATACTGAGCATTTTTCCTTTGTGAACTGCAACTTCGCAACTCTTAATTTTTACAGTTAATATTGGATTAATTTGTAACAATTTTCAAACTCAGTAGAATATATTTATTACCTATAAGTTGTACTGTGTTCAACTTGTTTTTATTTTGTAAACTCAACTTCAGAACTCTTAATTTTTACTACAGTTAATATCAGATTAAACTGTTAGCAATTTTCAAACTCTGTAGAATACATTATTATCTATAAATGAGTTGTACTATGTTCAACTTTTTGCATTTATGTTTGTAACAAGATATTCCTCTCCTACCATCAATGCATGATTAGTTCTGATTTGAGGGGCTAAAGCCCCCAAAATGCAACATATGCACATGTATGCGTGCATGCATGCACCCTCCCCAAGGTTTTCAATATTCTTCACAATAAGTACAGTTCCATTTTAAACTCTGTGTCTAAATTTACATCATTCATTTATATTTTATTTTTTAAATTTGTGTGCCACCCATCTCACTAATGACACAATTCTGCACTTTATAATTATAATCATTCTATAATCTAACCTGCGTAGTCATCAAAACCATAAATCACAAGTTCATTTTTTTTCATTTTTATGCAAAAATACATACAGTAAGAGGTTTCCAGTCACCAATATATGTAGATAGCTTCTTTTCTCTAATCAAAGAAGTTAGTTTGTCTATGTCAGCAAGATCTGTTAATTTCACCAATCATTCCTCCATAGTGGGTAGTGTTGATTCCAGTTGCAGCTATAAACTGAATGGAGTCATGAGTACGTTAACTTTTGCAAGACTTAATGGTTATTTAATAAGGGACAGGATGGGAAATTTTGTACGCCTTAATTGGCATTGCAGCACTGGAGCTATTGATAACATCATATGGAGCAAGAAAAGAAATCAGCATCTTACATGAATTCTATTAAAAGTTGTTTGCCCTGGATGTTTATGTGGTGGCTAGTTCAGATAAGGTCTGTTCAAACTGGATACCCAAGTTTACTTAAGACACACCCTTAATTTATATGGTCTTTTGGCCTTGATCTTACCAGCCTTCTCTTCCTGCAAAAGACATTGTGTGGATGGATGCCTGGGCAAGGTTCATTTTATATTATGCAGCTTTCATCACTACTCAGCTCAAGCTGCATAACATACATTATATACAATGGATCCAGCCAAAGATTTTAATTTTAATATAATGATTTGCTATGTGAAAAAGTTACTCTAGCCTTAGGCAGCTGAGGAGCAGTGGGAAATGGGACTATTGAACTTCTGTCATAAAAGTAACCAGAAATGATTTGGAGCCATCAGCCAGTTGTCCTGGATGGGAACTGGGGAGTTAAACAAGTAGTCGTCTCTCTTACATTGCAAGTGCTAGGATTTTAAAATGCTAAAATATAGTTGGACAGTATCCATTATTAAAAGACAAAATATGGAGAAGATTAATATATACTGTAGCTATGCAATGTAAGAATGTATACTTAAATAATTATTCTCTATAGCCTGATTTTTTGGGATATTTATTATGGAAAAATATATTTTATCGTAAGTGCCATGGGGGTTATCACAATAAGTTCACTGCTTCAATTTTGTTAAATTAGGGTTTGACAAAATAGTCCCCATGGTCAATAAACAGTTCTCAAAGATTTTGCAAGAGGCAATCTTGAGTTTATCTCACAATAATTCCCTCCCTCTCTTCCATATAGCAAACATCTCACTTCTGACTACATTTGTTATTTCAATTTATATCTTTCTATTCTATCCATCAAGGACTTAGCACGAGTAACAATTAGCGTCGTGGTGGCGCAGTGGTTAAAATGCAGTACTGCAAGCTACTTTTGCTGACTGCCAGCAGTATATCTTACCAACTCAAAGTTGACTCAGTCTTCTATCTTTCCAAGATCGGTAAAATGAGGACCCAGATTATTGGGGGCAATATGCTGACTCTGTAAACCACTTAGAGAGGCCTGCAAAGCACTGTGAAGCAGTATATAAGACTAAGTGCTATTGCTATAAGTCCAATAAAAATAACGAACAATATATTGATGATTTCTGGTGAGGACCTGGGAGTTAGATATTCCCAAAGAATTAAGGACATCATTACAATGGAGTTTGACAGTCAGAGGGTGAATCCTGACAAGTGAAATCTCTCCACAAAAACAAAAGATTGTGAAATCACCCATATTTAATATATATACAGCTGCTCCTTGCCAGTAGACTACAGGAATCAAGATTTTTCCAGTCAACAGGGGAGCTGAATGAAAGGGAATCAAGAGTTTTCAGCTAATCTCATAATCATAATGTAGCCAAAAGGAACATACACTTTGGTTGAGCCTCATTTCTTAAGCCTCATTTCTTAATGCTTTTTGGAAATACTTTTTCCTCCTATTCAAAACTTAAAAATCTTTGGAACAGCAAGTTTGATGGCATTCACTGATGACTGAGTTTTCTTCAGTCCTTAGTGAAAGAAGTTTTTAGTACTAAGTACTTAAAGAACTAAAGCCCATGTCACACTGCACCAACGGATTGAAAGAGGATGTAAAACGGAGAGAAACGCTTGCCATCCATTGGAAAACGCGATGCATCCGTTATGTACTCACTGCGTCCATGATTCATACTCTCTATCCGTCCAGCATCCATCTACTGTGATTTCATCCACTCAAAAAGTTTTGAGCAGCACAAAACTTTTTGAGTGGATGAAGTATCCAACGCGTCTGTTATACATCCGCTACGCATATGGGGAACATCCGTTATACGTCTGTCATCATCCGTTACGCATCCACTCTATCCGCTAGGCATCCGCTGTGCATCTGCACAACTCAAATCCGCTCCAGCGGAAAATGGACACAGGGAGGAAGCGAAACGGACGCGGAACGGACACACAGCGTTAGTAGCACAGACGTAGAAAGGATGAAAGTGGATGCAGCTCGGATATAAAGCATTAAAACGGAAAAAACGTTCATATAGGGGATGTATCTTGGATATTTAGGATATCTGGAGGATCCATCCGTTTTCATCCGCTAGGCTTCTGTTGAGCATCCATTTTGCATCCACGCTACGTCCTCCCCCCGTCCGTTCTCTCCGTTCTCTTTATGCAAATTTTTGCCCCTTTTGAGAGCGGATAAGAACGGATGGAGCCACCCCCGGATTTTTGGCCGTCCGCTGTGTCCTTTTACATACATTTTGCATCCATCGGGCAATGTGACCTAGCCTTTAGAATTTAAAGAGCTTTTGGTGTTTAAGGGCTTAGAAAAAATGTTTAAGGGGAATAAACACAAAGAGTGATTAAAATGTTGTTTTTTGGGGGGGGGGAAAGTTGCAGATCCAGATGGATTTGAAGACTTCAAAATTAATTACAAAAATCTTTCCTATGGGAAATAACTTTTGTTTTGAATTCTGGGAAAAATCATGATATGATGGGTCTTTGAAGGTTAGATACTACAGTGAACCAGAATGAACTAAACATTATAATTAGAGGAGAATAAATTTGCTAACACAGAATGGAGCAAAATATTTTAATATTTGATGCACTGAAGGTTATTTGTGAAAAATGAGCTCAGAAGTTAATTTTAAGTATGTCTGCCATTATAAATAGACTGTGTGTAAATGATGTTATACAATAGAACAGAATTCTTTTTATTGGCCAACTGTGATTGGACACACAAGGATTTTGTCTTGGTGCAAATGCTCTCTGTATGTATAAAAGAAAAGATACATTCATTGAGAGTCAAGAATCATAAGGTACAACACTTAATAATAGTCATAGGGTACAATAAGCAATCAAATCATACTAGGAAACAGTCTATATAAATCTTAAGGAAACAAGCAACAAAGTTACAGTCATGCAGCCACAACTGGGAGGGGATGGGTGATAAGGAATGATGAGAAGATTAATAGTAGTGCAGACTTTGTAAATAGTTGGACAGTGTTAAGGGAATCATTTGTTTAGCAGAGTGATGGCATTTGGCAAAAAACTGTCCTTGTGTCAAGTTGTTCTGGTGTGCAGTGCTCTATAGCATCGTTTTGAAGGAAGGAGTTGAAACAGTTTCTATCTGGGATGTGAGAGGTCTGTAAATTTTTTCACAGCTCTCTTTTTGACTCGTGCAGATTGATAGTAATTGTTTTTTTCTGCACTTCTAATTATCCTCTGAAGTCTGTGTCTGTCCTGTTGGGTTGTAGAACCAAACCAGACAGTTATAGAGGTGCAGATAACAGACTCAATAATTCCTCTGTCGAACTGTATCAGCAGCTCCCTGGGCAGTTTGAGCTTTCTGAGTTGGTGTCAGAGGAGGTATTCAGCAGGTTCTGACCAGTTCTGAAGAACCAGTAGCGGAAATTTTGAGTAAAATACTACCTCTGACTGGAGATTTTACCCTATCCTTCCCCTGCCACACCCACCAAGCCATGCCCACAGAACCGGTAGTAAAAAGATTTGAATCCCACCACTGGTTGGCACAGAAAGAACATTCTTCGTTGTGCTTTTTTGATGACTTTTTGATGTTAGGTGTCCATTTTAGGTCATGTGATATAATAGAACCTACAAATTTGAAGGTCTCTACTGTTGATACTGTGTTGTCTAGTATTGTAAAAGGTGGTAGTATGGGAGGGTTTCTTCTTAAATCTACCACCAATTCTATGGTTTTGAGTGTGTTCAGTTCCAGACTGTTCCAGTTGTAAGGTAAGTTGTACAACCTCCTGTCTGTATGCTGATTCGTCATCTCAAATGAGACCAATCATTGTTAAGTCATCTACAAACTTTAGTATTTTAACAGATGGATCGTTATGGAAGAAGAACAGGTTCTACTGGGCAAGACTAGAAACTGATCTGAATGTGGATTTGAAAATATCAGGCTATGATTTGGAAAAAGATATACTGGATATCCAAATGAATGATGTCATAATAATTAAAAGGGAAATCAAAATAACTTGGATCACTTTCTTATAACAATATTAATTTTACAAAGAGACCAATTAAAAGTTTTGATGTACAGTATTTTGTGAGAAGGAACAAAGAAAAAGGAAAAGAATCAAGTTGCATGACATTATTTGAAGGAATTAAAGACCAAGGCCATTAAAAATAAAGGGAAGGATTATAAATTTGGTTAATTTGATCAGAGTTAAAATTGTTACTTTAACGATTTTAAAATAACACAGGACTCAATGATGCAGCTTTAATTTTTAGTTTATAAATAAGAAATGAGATACTGGAAGAAAAGTTCATTTGTTGTATTTTAAGAATAGATGAGTTGTTAAAATTCTTCATACTTGTAATGAGGGGGAAAGTTATTTCTTTATATATATCTCTTGTTAGGGATAACATTGTTTACCCTAACTGGTTTAGGTGAAATAATAACTAT
>BLBF01000010.1:15052431-15088028 GCA_015471245.1 Laticauda colubrina
TGTTTAGCTTGTCTACCTAACCCTGGTTGGGGAACCCAGGCTTAACATCTCTCTCTTCTTTTTCTTTACTATATTGTTATTTTTCTTCCACTTCTGTTTTTTAATTGTAATGTTTCCATAAAAAAAACATAAGTTTCCCAAATCTTGAAATATTATTATTATATAAACTTTTATTTATTAAACATGAAACTCAATCAACTGAACATTTAAAAATGTATCACAAATATTGACTGGCACTGATGGTTGATACGGGTTGGTGCCAGCATCCTAGGTATCGACCAAGTATCTTCTTAAAATATATGGTGTTCCGAATAGCATAGGTTTTTTGCAGTTCCACTGGTGTCATTGCAGGAAGCTGCAATTTTTTGATGTATTTTGTAAAATTCTTGGACATGGTGCCAAGTGCCCTGATGACAGGGGGTATCATTGTTTCATGTTTCATCCATAATTGCATAGTTTCGTTGGCCAGGTTTTTTTTAATTATTTCTTTTATTCATTAACCATGAAACTCAGTCTACTGAACATTTAAAAATGTATCACAAATATAACTGCCTGGCGCTAATGGTTGATATGAGCTTCTGTCAGCATCCTAGGTATCAACCAAGTATTTTCTTAAGATATACGGTTTTGAATAATGCAGTTTTTTGCAACCTCACTGCTGTTATTGCAGGAAGCTGAAATTTTTATTTTTATTATTATATTATTGTTGTTGCTCCTGTTGCTGTTGTTATCTCAAGATTATAAATAATAATAATGTTATGTTTGGTTTTATTTTACTATCTGCTATTCAATTTCTACCCTTATCTGATTTATAAGACTTACACTGTTTTGTTCCATTTGGTTGTTGCTTCTGTGTTTTTTTAACTTTGCAGGTCATCTACTTAATCTAAATAGATTTGTCTTTATTTGATTTATGTATGCACACAGAATAATAATTCTCCTCAGACTTTCACACATCTGTGAGCAATCTTCCCAAATGTAGAAAGTGGTTATTGCTTCAAAGAGATTTGTTTCTTTAACCCACTTTGCAAGCCACTTGTTCCAGACAAGAGTAATATTGCCAGATCTGACCAACTCAGAAAAACAAAATGCAGCAAATGCTTGGATGTCTAAAGATAGATGGTAAATTCCCAGAATTAGTTCCACAGTCAGATTTCCTATTAACCAGTAGTAATATAGCCATCTCATCTGGGTATAATCTGATTCCCCTTAATCCTGGCTATTAGACAATTAGGTAATGATTAAGAAAATCTAGAACGTCCTTGGAATTGAATGGCAAAGAGTAATAGTTATTACTATTATTATTATTTCAATTTATGATACATGTCACTCAACTCTCAACAATTCTACATGCCTCCCAACAATCAAATAAATTACAATAAATGTAATAAGAGATAGATACAAAAGATAACAAATGTGATAAACAAGGTAGCTTTCATACTGAAAGGTAGGGTGACATCTCCTAGCACTTTACATAGCAATTAAGGCTAGGTCACACTGGCCGACGGATGCAAAACATATGCAAAAAGGACACAGCGGACAAGCAAATTTTCGGGGGTGGCTCCATCCGTTGTCATCCGCTCCAAAAAGTGGCAAAATTTTGCATAAACAGAATGGAAAAGAAAGGAAAAGAACAGATGTGGGTAGTATGTAGCAGGGATGTTAAAGGGATGTTCATAGGAAGCCTAGATGATGTATATAGGATGCAAACCATTCACTGCTCATCCTTTCTATTTCCGTGCTACTAACGCTGTGTAGACGTTCCGTGTACCTTTTGTTTCCTCCCTCTTTCCGTTTTCAACTGCAGCGGATGTGAGTTGCAAGGATGCCCAGAGGATGCAGAGAGGATACAGCAGACGTTTAACGGATGATAAACGGACATAGAATGTTTGTTGCTTGTATGTCACGGATTTACATCGAACACAGCGGAAAGTTCATCTGCTCAAAAAGTTTTGTGCAGCTCAAAACTTCTTGAGTTGATGAAATCTCAGTGGACAGATGCTCAAAGGATAGAGCATATGAAACACGTATGCAGTGAGTACACAACGGATGCATAGCGTTTTCCAATGGATGGCAAGCTTTTTTTAATGTTTTACATACTCTTTGCATCCGTTGGTGCAGTGTGACATGGGCTTAAACAGCATAGAGAGTATAATAGAACTCTGTAGTCCCCATGCTGGCTAGGGAATTCTGGGAGTTGAAGTCCTCACACCTTAAAGTTGCCAATATTGAGAAACACTGTCCTAGAGACATCTTTTGGACACCATCTGACAGGAGGGAGTGAACCACTGCACGTTGTTCCCTCAAGACCCACTTATGATACTAAGCTGGCAGGAATAGCTAACACCCAAGAAGATAGGCTCAAGATCCAGATGGATCTTGACAGACTAGAACACTGGGCCATATCTAACAAAATGAAATTCAATGTAGAGAAAAGTAAAGTCCTACACTTAGGCAAGAAAAACCAAAAGTACATATATAGACTGGGTGAAACCAGGCTCAGTAGCAGGAACTATGACAGAGATCTTGGAGTCTTAGTGGACAACCAGCTAAATATGAGCCAGCAGTGTGCAATAGCAGCCAAAAAAGCGAATGCAATTCTAAATTGGATTAACAGAGGGATACAATCAAGATCAAGGGAAGCACTAATACCACTCTATAAAGCCTTAACAAGAGTACTTATTAGAGTATTGCATCCAGTTTTGTTCATCACGTTATAAAAAAGATGTTGAGACTCTAGAAAAAGTACAGAGAAGAGCAACCAGGATGATTAGGGGATTGGAGGCTAAAACATACAATGAACGGTTACAGGAACTGGGCTTGGCTAGTGAAGAGAAGGACCATGGGAGACATGATAGCAGTCTTCCAATATTTGAGGGGCTGCCACAGAGAGGAGGGGGTCAAGCTATTTTCCAAAGCACCTATAGGCCAGACAAGGAACAATGGATGGAAACTGAACAAGGAGAGATTCAATCTGGAAATAAGGAGAAATTTTCTGACAGTAGGAACAATCAACCAATGGAAGAGCTTGCCTTCTGACGTTGTGGGAGCGCCATCACTTGAGACTTTCAAGAAGAGATTGGACTGCCATTTGTCAGAAACGGTGTGGGGTTTCCCGCTTGGGTGGGGGTTGGGACTAGATGACCTGCAAGATCCCTTCCAACTCTGATTATCTGTTTTACTGACAGGCAGTCCAGGTGCATAACACAAACACTGACAATAAGTCTGGGAAAAGTAGCAGAGCTGTGTTCCTGCTAGGCCATCTACCAAGGTGACTCTGGATTTCTTATCTTATTGTGTCATGTTGGAAAATTACATCTTTTTTTATTTTTCCATTTCATTAGTTTTAATTTTGACTTATTGTCAAAACGTTCTAACCTCGTGAGCCACTGCACTCCTACAGAACAGCAAGTGAAAACTGAAAAGTAATACAAGAGCTGCATTATGAAAATCAAAACCATAATTGTTTTGAAAGAGATACTAACCCTTTGTGATAATGTTTTACTTGGAAGGCTCACGCTGCTTCTTTTTCAGGGTTAATGTTTTTATTATGTATTACCATAGCTTTAAATGTTGTCTTAAGCAAAGGTAGGAGTAGGGTATTTTTGCTATTATTTACCTCAAGTCAGGAGACCAGCAAAAACAAAATTGGGGAGCTAAGGCACACAGCTAGAACACCTTTCTACATGCTTCTATTTTTTGAAGAGAAAAAAAGACTCATAATGTAAAGGCAGAGCATGATTTATCAGAATGAAAAGGACTCTCTGCTTGCACCAGTGCAAGGCAGTTTTACTTACCATCAAAGCAAGGATTTCACCTCAGGCTGTGGGGAATAATACTATTGATGTCTTAATTAAAACAATGAGTCTTTCAATTAGTACTGAAATGTATGGTAGATATTATTTTGCTGAAGATTACTACACTGGATTCTCTATCACCACAGTGCCTGCAGCGCAGTTCTGTGCATTCTTTACTTAGAAGTAAGTATCAATGCATTCACTGGTGCTAGCTTACTCCTTGGTAAATGGTTAGTTCATTTAAGATAATTGTTTGCACATAAATATGAAGGATTGATCTCTCAGTTTTCTTGGGCCAAAGTTGTCCGGATAACAAATTATGTGGAACCAAAATGCATTTGACATGTATCACACAACAGTCACATTTGCTGAATCACATTTCCCCAAATGTATGCCTTTTGGACATCTTAGACAGTAATATCCAGCCTTTTATTTTACCATGCTAAATTAGATATTTCATAATAGGGCTGGAAGAAACAACAGGGCAAAAGGACATTTTTCTTGTTCTTAATTAAGAATATATGTGCTAGAAGACATTTTTATTATAAATGATCTAGGATCACTTAGGAGAGATGGACAGTATAGAAATGTGACAAACAACAAATCAATAAATAACAAACATATATCTTGTTGAACCATACTTCAAAGATTATGAGCAACCTAGTGAAGAACATCTTGGTAACAATACATAGATCCTTAGCTGGTCTTATTATTCTGTCCAAGTCAGCTTTGGCCTAGTAAAAACATCAACTTTAAAAAGCATTTAAAACTGAATGCACAATTCCAGGTGGATGTTATCTAGCTATTCATCTTTATAGAACTTGAAAGTCTTTTAAACATACTAAATTTCCTGCACAGGTAGCATTTTAATATGGAAGACTGTGTACTTTGCACATAAGCCACTGTTAAGCCTTAGGCACTTGTTTGCCAGGTGAATTGGTTGGTTGGTTGGTTGGTTTGTCAAGATGGTTGCTTCAGACAAGATGTCCTTTGAACAAAAACTTCAAAGCACATAGAGTAGAAGGATTGCCTCCTGCAGTTTAGTTGAAGGTCTGATTGAAACCAATTGGGTTTTTTGTGTAGAAACAGATACAACATTTTTTACTTATTTTTTTAAAATTCTATAACAAATTCCAATCTGTTAGTGTATTAACAAAGCAAGCGTGTAAAACAATATTGTTAAAACTAATGAACCACATAAAGAGAACACCCAAAAGCAATTAAATAAAGTTAAAAGAACAATGGAACAGACTGGTGTAACTGCTTTATGAAACACCAAGAGAGCATTGCACATTTTTTTGAGGTCAACAAGTTCCAAAGCCTGGAAGCCGCTATGCAAAAATCTTGCCCTCTAGCCCAGGAACTGGGTATGTTTAACCTACAGAAAAGACAACTGAAAGGAGATACAATAGCAGCCTTAAACTATCTGAAGGACAGTCACATAAAAGAGGGAGTTGATTATTCAAAATTGAGGACAGAACCAGAACAAGAACTGATGGATTAAAGTTACAAGGAAAGAAATTCAGGTTTGATATATGGAAGAACCTCCTGACTGTTAAGAGTGGTCAGAAGGTGGGGAGTTCTCCTTCACTGGAGATCTTCAGAGGCTTTGATAGCAATTTGTTAGAGCAGGAGTGGGCAACTTTACGACCTGTGGATTTCAGCTCCCAAAACTCCTGAGCTAGCCATGCTGTCTCAGGATTTCTGGGAGTTGAAGTTCACAGATGTAAAATTGCGGTAGTTGCCCACCCGTCTTAGAAATTCTCAAAAGGATCCTGTACTGAGCAGAGAGTTGGACTAGATGGCATCTATGATTCTTTCCAGCTCTATGATTATAGCAGGATCCAATCTGTCTCCATCACTGGGATGTCTTCTGAGCTTTCAGACTTGAGCTGGAACCCATTTTCAGGGAACTTCTCTCTAGCAGAGTGTGCTGCTTCTCTGTGTGGTATTTATATTGCCTGTTTCTATGTGAGTTTTTAGATGTTGGTTGGTATGTGTTGATGGCTGACTTTTAAGTCATTGACTGTTTGCTTGTGCTGCTCAGCCTTCACTTTCAAAGTACGTTTAGGCTGGTGGTAACTCAGCATTGCTGTTGACTGATGAGGGGCCTTTTTCCCAGGTTTCAATCACTTTCCCGGCTGTTTTTGTGCCTGCATATCCAACAATCTTGGTAGCTGCAAAATTGAATGTGTGTCCTTGTTCATTGCAATGTGAGGCTACTAATGAGTTTGGGTCTCGGCATTTGACTGCTCACTTGTGTTCTTGCAATCTGGTGGTTAGCTTCCTCCCCGCCTGTCCTTCATAGTCACAGGAGCAATCCATACAGCTTCTGACATGTTTTGATATATGGCAGGATGTGTCGTCTAGTTGGTCTTGTACCTTGTTTCTTACTTCCTCTCCCCATCATGTTGCACGACAAGACATCTTTGTTACAAATGATTGTGGATTACCCATTCTGCTTGAATTGCTCACATAGTTGAATTGTTCTATGATTATATTTAAATTTTAGCTTCATTGCTTGTGCTTCCAGAGAACAATCTTGTTTTAGTAATGAATTATCTGCTTTCTTGTGGTTCAATGTACTGTCAACAATTCTTTCTTACACAACTCAAAGGCATCAATTTTATTTCATTCAGCCTTTCTGCTAGTCCTGCTTTCAAAACCATATACTTTATAACAATGGGGGAAAAAATGGTCTTTGCAGTACGTTATTTTATTGTCAATTGATATCTCTGTATTTTAATGTTTTATCCAGGTCATAGACTTTCTTCAAAACAGCTGACATCCTTAAGAATTCTTGAGCCTAAGAAATTGCAATAAAATCTGCCCTTACTTCAACTGCTTCTCCTCCTATCTGCTTGGTTGTCACATTATCTTCACATTACCTTATTTATATATTCAGTTTTTGCAATGATGAGCAGCAGATGGGCTTTAATGTTTATTTCACCTTTAGCATGAGACAATTTAAGCCTTCCTAAATGCTAGCCATCAAAGTAGTGTCATCAGTGTGAAAGGAATGATGATTGCATGGGGTAGGAACATTGGACATACTATTGATCTGGAAAAAGAGAAAAGAACTGGAATGTGAATTATAAAATAACAAAATCAGCAGCAAGTGAGGAAAACCAACATAAAATGTTCTATTGTTGGCGTTTGGCACCCTCAAGACTGGCTAAGATCTACCCAAATTTAAACCAAATGTTGGAAGTGTCAACAACAACAAGGTACCTTCTTTCATTCTTGGTAGACATGCCCCAAAGCAAAAAAAAATACTGGAAAATGATTCAAACATGGTTAGAAGAGTTAACTAAAAACAAAACTGATTTTGTCCCGGAATTATTCCTTTTAGGAATAATAAAAAAAAAAAACTATAAGAGAAAGACAAAATATCTTATGTTACATATATTAACAGCAGCAAGAATTTCATATGCTCAGTACTGGAAGAAAAACTCCATACCATCTGAAAGCTTAGTAATAATAATAATAAATTAGTGTGTGGAAATGGATAAATTAACTATGGAATTAAAAGGGAAGCAGACACAGAATACAATGCAGTATGGGAAACATGGTTCATTTGGATTGATAATAGATATAACAATAGAAAATGTAAATAATGTATATAACAGATAAGAGGGTATGAAAGTATTGTGTATTATAAGTTTTGATAGGACACACATATAATGTCACAGCACTGTTTAATAACTATTATTATTATGTATAAATGGAAAAAACTCTATAAAACATTATAAAACAAAACAAAACCTAAAGTGATGTCATTAGCATCTCTACAGTTGCTGAAGTTTCAATTCCAATTGAATTTTAATTTCTTTCCACTTTAATTCCAATTTCTTCATTCTAGACCAGCATTTCTTGGGATGTATTCTGTATATAAATTAAAGAATTAAGATGGATTGCAAAGTCTGTAAAATCTTGAAGTATTATCTTACTTGCATGCAAGATCAGTATGTCTGTTATACAATTTGCATTGTCCACTTTTGGCATTGGAATTAAATTGACATATTCCAGTCTCCTGGCCACTAAACTGTTTTCCATACTTGTTTACAAACTCTTGTAGGATTTTAAACAGTTCTGCTGGTATGTCCTTGACAATATTCTAGGTCCCATTTAACTTTCCTTTCCAGTTTGTTTTGCTTACAAAATACATGAGAACACCCTTATCTGCTCAATTCTAGTATTTTCTTACAGTGGTTGGTCAGATGCTTTATGAGGTAGAAACACACTTCTTTCACACTGTTTTTCCCTGTAGCCAGTATTTGGGGACATCTAGCTCTCAACCTAGTCCTAGAGCTAACATTGAATCACGAAGACGGTAGAACCAAGCAAAGTATTTCCAAGAGTCAGTTGGGCTGACTCTTCCTGTTCATGGTCTTAAGGTCTAAATGGGTATGTGGAAAATGTTCCTCATCTGAAATTGCGGGTGGAAGCTGGAATGTGTTGGTTTTTCTGGCTACTGTCCTGTTCATAAACTTTCAGAAACCCAAATGGTAACATTCCATTGATTGGATTGCCATTCCATTCTTCTTGAATGGAATGGCAATCAAACTGAGTAATTATCCAAAATTGTTGAGGAATGATGGGTGTTGTTTAGTGCATGCTAGCTTTTTCTTTTTTGGGTCTTATTTGAGATTCTTGCAAATCACCAGGAATCATTACAAACTTTAAGCAGGGAAGTAGCAATTAAATAATATATTTTATTTATAAAATTTATGGGTCACCCTTCTTATCTCAAGGTAGTTTTGGTCAGAGTTAATTAAGTTTGAATTAAGCAAAATTAAGGAGGTCTCAATTGGCCAAGAAAAGGATTTAACAATGCAGCTTGTGTTAATGATGAACTATATCTCAACAATGCTTGTCATTTTCTGTCACTGACCATATTAAATTATAATGTAAACAAATGCTGATATATGGCTCTTCAAATATTTCTGTTTTAACATAAAGCATTAAGCCAATGAAATACTTCTTTCTAGGCCTCTACAGAATTCTTAATTCAGGGTGCATGAATCCCAGAAGGGTATGGCTAGCTGATGAGAGCTAAATAGCTTAAAATAGATCTATATGAGGCTCCCTCTATTTCTTTGTAGGTAAAACATAAAATTCAGGCTGCATAACTTCTTTCCTTTTCTTCCTCATCTTCCTTCTACATATTTCCTCACAATAGAAAGGAAAAACATACACCAGATTTACACTTGATGTATTTTTCACCTTGTTCTGGAAATACGTTAGGAAAACAAGAGGGCTTTGGAGAGATCAAATTAAAGCCAGTCAAATACCAAAATGCTTCCTTCGCACTGCTAGAACACTGATGGAAAGAAATGACAATGGCTCTTCTAGTTATAGAGAAGCATTTGCATCTGTGGCATGATACCTGGAAAATCCTTCAAGGGATTACACAGTAGTGTGCAAAACAAAAGAATAGGAATTCACATCCTTTGAATATAATTCAAAGCTTTGAGACCTCAGAAAAAACAACTCCTAGCAATGTCTGCAGGAGCTTGCTATTTTCATCAAAATAATTATGAAATAACACACAAAACATCATGATGCCATGATGTTTTAGATCCTCAAATCCCAAGACCAAATTATTTGCCAGACTATATTGCAAAATTACATAATATTAGCACCCCTTCCAACAATTGGGGAAGCGGTAGAGGCAGCAAATGCACCAAGGTTAATTTTTAATATGGTAGACATATAACCCACAGAAACAAAAGCTCTTTTGAGGTCATCTGCAATTTTTAAAAATGGAAAGAGTCTTGAGAGGAAAAAATTCAAGGAACATTGCTTTAGGCATTCTGAGCCCACTGCCTCACTTATGAAGATGACTGATATCTTTGCTACTAATTAAAGTAGAAACCATTTTTATAAAGGATTCCTCTCTGCACTCACTCTAAGGAGTAATCTAATTAAAGGAGCTCTTCAAACAGCAGCAATTTTTTTGCCTCCCCCCCCCCAAAAAAAAAACCTTAAAAAAAAATAACACAGCTCCCCTAATGAATAGCAAAAAGGGACTTTGATTGCCTGAAACATACAGCACATACAGAGATCAAATAGGCCAACGGAAATGTATTTGTCTGAGGAGCAATGAACCATATTCACTTATGATGGTCTTCGTAAGTTTATGATACAGAGACAATTTGCTACTTCAGTTTGTCATGTAGATCAAAGAAAGAGTTCATGGGTTAACCATTCTGAAAAAAATATGACTCTTAATGCAATGTTTATGTTCAGGTAAACTAGAACTTTGAACACACTGGTTTTTGAATACCTGGGCACTCCCTGATTGCTGTCATACGTTTACTATTCTGTCACATGTCACAGCCACATATTTTGGCATTTTATCGTCTTGCATAGGAGGATAGAGTCCTTAGCTATCAGATAACAAAGATTTCCAAGTCCGTAGGGATTTTTTTTATTTCTTTCTTTGGATGGATGCATATTATATACTTTTCTTATCAATAAAGGAAATGATAGTGTCCAAGGCCATAAAAACAGCCTAAACCAAGACTGGAGAACATTTTTTGTACTTATATTCTGCTCAGCTGTGGGCTTGGGAAGTGAGGTACTAAAGTGATCATTTTTTTTTAAGGCTCAGGGAAAGTTTAATTAGTTTCCACTTTTGCTTGGAGATGATGGTGGGGAATCTATGAAGGTTAATAGGTGTGTTAACCTTTGTCAGAAATATAATTAGATTTCCCCCCCCCCCTCCATTACTTAACATTGGTCTGGAATTGCACTGCTATAATTTAGTCACCCCATGGGTTTCTGACCATTTCAAAAAATAGTGCTTTAGAGATGCACAGGGCACGGGGCCATATAGACAAACCTCATCAGTTCTGAGCCTAGGGTTTAAATAATCTTCTTATATAGTTTGTAGAAAGATTATAGCAGATGAAATTCAAGGTATTCTACTGATGTTTCCAGAAATAGCAGCAGCCAACAATATTCATAGATAATAATTGGTATTTCAATCATTTCTGTCCCTCTTTTAGGGACATCTAACTTAAGTGGTAATGATATTGAATGGTAGCAAATGTCATAACTATACTATTTTTAACTTCTGCTCGATAATTTATGCTGTCACAATTATGTTTATGAACTGTGGTGGTACAGTGGTTAAAATGCAGTATTGCAGGATACTTCTGCTGACTGCAGGCTGATTGCAATTTGGCAGTTCAAAGCTCACTGGCTCAAGGGTGACTCAGCTTTCCATCCTTCTGACTCTGTAAACCACTTAGAGAGGGTTGTAAAGCACTGTGAAGAAGTATATAAGTCTAAGTGTTGTTGTTTTTCTTGTGACATTCTTTAGTTGTAGGCCTGTCCAATTCTACCAACCTCAATTAGCATGGTCAATTGAAAAGGAATACCAAAGAAAAGGTGAAGTATATTCTTTTATTTGCCATATGATTCACTAGCAATAGAGAAATAGGATCATTCAAAGAAAACTTCAAGAAATTAATCCAGTTTGCACCTTTATGCAATCTAACTCATTCATATTTCCCCAACAGCATTGAATATGCCAATACTTTTTAAAATTTTTGATGCAGTTCACAATGAAAATGTGCATAAAAAAACACTCAATACAGAAGTAAAGCACAGTGCATACAGTATATTTTTAAAAAACAATGTTTTAGGGAAAAAGAAATGTGCCACTGTGAAATTTTTGAAACAGACGTAGAATTTATGCAATCTCATCATATAAATACTGGAAGCCACAGTGAAACAAGCTTAAAGCTTACAACTAACCAAGTACCAGCTCAACACAGTTGCTTATTTGAGAAGTACTGACCTCATCAGCTTCTCTTGGCATCTATTCACATGCTCATCTAACAATACTAATTGGGAAAAGAGGCTCTGTCATAAAGTGACAGTCGTAAATAAAAAACCTGCATAATAGCACTACTCCGCAATGGCTCTTATAGCAGTCCTAGTTGTTGTTTTGAAGAAAATTTTATTGATTTTTAGAAACAAACCTAAACAAACACAACACAGAACATGAAAAACACAAAACCTCTTTTCTGAAAGCAGCCTGATCCCAGGTTACATCTCTTTGTACAGACCCCAATTCAAATTCATGCTCATTTTTATATACCATTCCATATCTTACCATTCTACATTTTCTATATAGCTTCTCCCCTCTTTTAACTTTCTTAATTTTATTTTTATTTGTTTCATCTCAAATCAGATCATTATATTTATATACTTTGTCTGTCCTATTTCAACTATTATCTTTTCTCATTAAACAAAATTCCTCCTCCGGTCACTGATTGGAGTATGACGCCTTTATATCTTTCCTCTAAAATTATAACACTTAATATAGAATATAACTTCCATTCGGATTCTGCGTAGTACATTAAAGCTACACGCTACATTTTAAAAAGAAAAAGAAAAGAAAAATATAAATGTATAATTAAAACAATGATCTATACCAATTCAATTATATCATTAATGTTAATATTCATTTAAATTTTAAACATTTAACACATTACTTTTCAAGTAGGTATCATGCTTCTATGGGAACACTTATAAACTTTCCATAATTACTTCCCCTCCACTTCACTTGCATTTTAAAACATTATTTCATTAATATGTTCCCATTCCTTTCTAAATTAATTCTCTCATTTAATTCATTCCATTTATTTTATTCACAAATGTTTCATTAAATCATATGTTGTTTCCAATTTTCTAACATTATTTCTAAATACAAATATAACTATACAATCATATGTACCTTTGCAGAATCACTTTTTCAATTAAATTTTTACCCATTATCTCTAAATAAATCCTGTTTCTTTACATCTTGCTTCACACCCTTGTAGCTTCTCTTCCCTTCCCTCCTCCTTTGCTTCTTCTCTCTGCCCTTTTTACCCCTTTGTCTCTCCACCTCGATTTCCCTTTTCTGTATTCCCTTTTTCTGTTGCTTTCTCACATTATATCCACTTTTCACCTTAGTTTTCTCTTTTTTGGTTGTTTTTTTAGGTCTCAAATTCTCCATTCTCTTTCCCCTCTTACCACTTTCTTCCCCAAGTAGAGTTAATTGTTCATTCAAAATGGCTTCTTCTTTGTCCCAATCTTCTTGTTGCATAGTCTTTTCTTGTAATTTCTCATAGGTAGAGATCGCCATTTCTAAGAATTGAAAAATGGAACCAAGAGAGCCTTTCCCTTCTTGTTCCTCTTCTTTAAGTTTTTTAAATTCTATTTTCAGTTCATCCACAAGTGATGCCATTGCAGAGTTTTTTTTCTTTTAAAACAACCACCTAAGTGTTTTTAATCCTTCAAATATAGTTCCAAAAGTCCCAAAGTCAGCAAGCAATCCAAATACACACAAGCTGTATCTTTTGACACCTTCTTCTTTTAGAAGTCCTGTTAAAATTTAACTTTAGATTCTTTAGATTCCAGGCTATCTCCTCCTTCCAAATCCTGTTCTTATTCTCTTCCTCTCGCTTCCCACTTACAGCAAAAAAAAAAAAATCCTTCTCTTTTTTTTTTTTTTATATTCAGAAATTTTTATTATCCCCCTGGCATTAAGTTTTCCATCTTAAACACCTGTTGATGCCAAAGCAGATTTTTCCGATTTCTCATTCTTCTCTCTTCGCTGTCAATGTAAGGAAGGAGAGTGAATTTTTTTTTCCCCTTTTCACTTTCATTTGCTGCTTCTGAATCTTCTTTGGGAACGATGTATCCTTTTTTAAAATTTGAGTTCCAGGATGCCTTAATTGTTGTTTCTTATCCCGGTCAGCCAAAACTTTCACTTCAGCACTTTCTTCCTCCTGCACATTCTTTTCTGGATGAGGGCTTCTTTGAGGCGGTCATTTCTGACTGCTGCTCTACCGCCTTCGGGAAAGGGAGTTTAGCCAGCTGGGGAGGAAAGATGCGGCTTTCTTCGACCCTGCTGGAATCTCCCCCGTCTTCACCGACCTCTACGGGGTGGCTTAGCCTCGAAGCCCGCTGGCTCGGGGCGCTCCAGTGGCGCGCCCAGGCAGAAACCACGCACGATCGCAGATTCCTGCCTGCCGCTGAAGCTCTGCAAACCGGAAGTCCCCCTAGTTGTTGTTGCTCAGCAAGGGACACAACAAGTATTAAGTGCAGTTCTTATGTGACTCATGCAATTTACAACTACCTGCCAGTTTCTCCATGGGTTAAGGATGTTTAGACATGGACCCTTCTGTTTCTCCACTGACTTTGCTTGTTGGCTGTTGACAGGGAAATTTGCAATTCACAATCACATGATCTTGGGGTTAACTGAGATGGCCGTAAGTAGTATGATCAGTCATAATAACCACTCTTTCAGCATCGTTGTAAATTCAAACAGTAACTGAATGAATGGTCATTAAAAGGACTCCACCTACAGTCTGCCATCTCCTACCATTGCTGCTTGTATAGGTAAGAACCTGTAATAGTGGGATATGGTAGGTTACAGGTGGACAATGCAATGACTGAGAGGTTCTCTTAACAAAGCACTCCACTATGAAAATGCTTGTTTTAACTCTAATGGTTTCTTTTATTTGGTGCCAGTATGCCAAATCTGCTGAAAATATGAGTTCTTACTTACCTGTGTATGCTAATCGTGGCTTAATGGAGTCCACTAGTTGTAACTACACTACACCAATTTTATGCCTTGCAGTTTAATTTAGACTGACTTATAAAACAATGAGAGCATGGCCAAGAAAAACAGCTAAAGCAGAATAATTTGCTAAAGCTACAGCCTAAAATTAATAAAAAGAAGGCTTTTGTAGCCAAACATGAAAGTGAATATAGCTAGTAAGGCAACGTTTTCTCATCTCATTCAATATCTCATTCAGTATTGCAGCTGAAAATATCATAACTATCATAATTTACCAATCTAACTAACTAGCTAGCTAGCTAGCTAACTAACTAATTTTGGACTCGTCTTTTTTATTTCAATTTTATTCATTGTATTGATTTGATAGGCTAATGCATCAGGTTAGAAACAAAAAGACTGAGGATTCTAGTCCTAACTTAGGTGTAAAGCCAGCTGGGTGACTTTGGGCCAGTCACATACTCTCAGCTGTAGGAGAGAGGCAATGGCAAACCACTTCAGAAAAACCTTGCATAGAAAACTGCAGAATCAAGTCCAAGCAGTCACCAGACATCAACAATGACTTGAAGGAAAAATAAACACTGTAAAACACATGTTTTAAATTATGATGTGCCTCGTATATAATGACATTTAATTAATCTGCTATGATTAACAAAATTGTTTTTGAGTTTAGGAGGGGTGCGTGCTCTTTATTATTTCCATTGGATCAAAAAGCAGAAGCAAACACAGCTTCATTAATAAACATTAATTTAATCCCTGTTAATCCCTAACAGGGGGATTAATAGTTTGCTTATTTGCCAGTTGAGTCTGTTTGTTAAGATACAAAGCTAGAAACCAGGTGATTGGAGTTCCAGCCTGACCTTAGACATGAAAGCCAGCTGGGTGACTTTGAGTGAATCACTCTCCATCAGCCCAACCCACTTTGTAGGGTTGTTTTTGTGGGAAATTTAAGAGAAAGAATTAGCATTAGGTATATTCATCACCTTGAATTATTTACAAAAATAATAAAGGTGGAAAATAAATAAAAATAAATATAGCATGATGGGCAATCCCCATCTAATATGATTTAATAATATATGTAAATTAGACCCTTCTAGCTTTTTTTTTTAAAAAAAAAAAGGTTTGAAAAATTGGGTAAAAATGATATGTGCACAAAACGATTTCCCCCATATCCACTAGGAACAATACAGAAAATATCAACATGTTGCCCACAACAATCTGGGTCCTCATTTTACCAACCTCAGAAGATTGGAAGGCTGAGTCAACCTTTAGCCAGTGAGAATTGAATTGCTGAACTGATGTCTTTCATGTAGTTAATTTTTGTCAACAACTGAAATCCATAGTGTTACTCAAAGATCAGAAATTCTAATACTTAAACTGAAAAATATAGGTACTCCTCGACTTAAGACCTCAATCGAACCCAACATTTCTGTTGCTAAATGAGACAATTGTTAAATGAGTTTTGCCCCATTTAACAACCTGTTTTGCCACAGCTGTTAAGTGAATCGCTGCAATTGTTAAATTAGTCTGGTTTGGTTCTGCAACCCAACAAGACAGACACAGACTTCAGAGAGTAATTAGGATTGCAGAAAAAACAATTACTACCAACCTGCCTTCCACTGAAGACCTAAACACTACACGAGTCAAAAAGAGGGCTGTGAAAATATTTACAAAGCTCTCACATCCTGCACATAAACAGTTTCAACTCCTACCCTCAAAATGACACTATAGAGCACTGCACACCAGAACAACTAGATAGATACAAGGACATTTTTCCCCAAACGCCATCGCTCTGCTAAACAAATAATTCCCTCAACACTGTCCAACTATTTGCTAAGTCTGCATTACTATTACTATTACCATTACAATTACTATTAATCCTCCATCCTTCCTTTCACCCATCTCCTCCCACTTAAGACTGTAACTGTGTCGCTTGTATCCTTACAATTTATATTGACTGTTTCCGAGTATGATTTGATTGCTTATTGTACCCTATGACTGTTATTGTTGCACCTTATGATTCTTGACTCTTGATGAATGTATCTTTTCTTTTATGTGCACTGAGAACATCTGCACCAAGACAAATTCCTTGTGTGTCCAATCACACTTAGCTAATAAAAAAATTCTATTCTATTAGTAACACGGTTATGGTGTCAGCCCTAATTAGCAACACAGTTAAGTGAATCTGGTTTCCTTATTGACTTTGCTTGTCAAAAGGTCACAAAAAGTGATCACATGACCCCAGGACAACACAACCGTCATAAATATGAATCAGTCGCCAGGCAGGCATCTGAATTTTGAATAGATGATCCAGGGGAATGCTGCAAGGGTATAAATGTGAAAAATGGCCATAATCCACTTTTTTCAATGATGCAACTTTGAACGGTCACGAAATAAACTGTTGTAAGTTGACGACTACCTGTATTAATGTGAACGAAGGCAATTGGAGAGAGAAAAAGTGATGCACGTAAAAGCTTTTTAAAATAGATTCAAAATGTGAAGAGCAAAGGGCATGTAGATGTGAATGAATCATAGCAGCCTTAATTTAGAGCTTTACCTTGCAGTGACCATTGATTTCCAGCACGGCCACTTGCAGTCAATTAAATACTATCAAGTAATTTTTGGCATATTCTAAGCTGTTTATGCCTACACATTCACTCTGTGCTCAGGGCCATTAAACTGTTAAGACTGTCTATTTGACTTGATTATAGCAGAGAACTTCCTCTACCTGAAAAATTATACTTTAGCTTACCTTAGCTTGTCTATCGAAACTCCGCTATACTAGAAATAAGGGGGAAGTGGAAAATTAAGCTCTGAAAGAAACATATGACTTTGTCTTGGGGCAGTGGCGATGTCCTCTGTAGTTGGAGGAATACTGTACAGGCAGTCTTCAATTTACATCTGTAATGGAGCCTGCCCATTATGGTCGTAAGTCACAACGGTCATAAAGCAGGACATCACATGACTTGTGATTTTACAATTGTAAGTAAATCACTAATTGTTAAGCAAATCTGCACTCATTAAGCAAACCTATTTTTCATTATGGGGTGCATTTCGCTGAAGCATTTGTAGTGTGTTTTTACCATATTTTCAACTTACTTGTACATTATTTCACTTCTGAAGCACACAACTAATATTTCTTTCTCCCCTTATACTAACAGCATAATGGATGTTCCTGATACTAGCAAAAAACCAGCTGTGAATTTTAAAAAGTCAGAAAACATTCACACAATTAAACAAATATTCAAAACATTTTTATAACAGCATAGCGGGGATAAATTGGTTTACTTATGTTGATCTATTTTTGAAATTACCCTCCCTTTAACTGTGAATTGGGATTATTTACCTCTTCCTCATCTTTAACCATGTACATGCCTGGAAGTCATTGCCTGTCTGGCTATAAGGTGCTTTTTAAAAATGGAGAGAAAGACAGGTGTCTGCACAAACTTCACAATCTGGGTGTTGAGCCTATACCACTCTGAGACCATCACCAACCATTGGCTGTTTCATTGCTGGACCCCTGTATTATGAATCTTGCATTTCAGCCTCAAAATCAGTTACAGCTGCAGTTACTTAAGAGTTCTCCATAAAAAAAAAAATGAAATGCACTTGCACCTTGAAAATCTGTTCCAGCACAGAATAAAAGTGTGTGGAACTGCTTTTTGGATCTAGACTTCTCCAAAGAAATAAAACCAATGTTTCCATAGAGTGAATTATCTATGAAAGTATATTGCAGTGTATTTCAAGAAACCAATATCCCATATGCTTTACCAACACTGATTCATATGCAATACACCATATGCCATGAGATTGAAAGTTCATACTTCCACCCTCATACCAATATGAGTGACAGTGAAAAAGCTTAAACTGCTAATTCAGGTTTACCAGCTGAACAGCTTCAGATTGTTTGCCAAGATAATAAAAATATTGATAAAAATGTGTAAGTATAGAAATTAAAATGGTAACATTAAAGCATTAAAATTTTGTAAGCATTGTTGTAAATAATTGGACATAGTAGTCTGGATCCATTTTCTATTTGTGTGATTGAAAGTCCTGGCAGAACTAAATTTTATGTAACTTGATATCAATATAGATTACCTTCTTTTTTTGAATCCTAGATTAGCAATCAGTAAAAAAAAAAAAAGCAATTCATTAGATGATCAATCATTTCAGTTAATGTACAATCTGATGGCGTGATAAGTAATGATGAAGACAGGTGAAGCAGAAACAGAACAATTTGGCTCATTCAATATGCTGGGCTTCTTACAGCAAAAACTTTCTCCAGTAATAAGAAAGTGCATGTTTGTCCATTTGTGAATAATCAACATATGTTGATCTGATTAAAAAGAAGGGGTTGCATTCTGGAGAGCACTAAAAGGACATGCCAAACAAATAGCTGGACATGATAAACTGTTGTGCTTCTTGTGCCATGAAGGCAAATGAACACCTGAACACAGAGGTCCCCAACCTCTGGGCTTTCTCAGCCCACTAGTGGGCCAGGAGGTGTTTGCAACCATGCTGCAGAAACAGTGATTGAGCATGCACGCATCCCCACTTGTGCAAGCAGTGGGCAAGTGCACACTCCATTTGCATGAGTGGTGTGCGCATGTGCTTGCTGTTCGTGTAAATGGAATTAAGCATTCACACACACTTACTGGATACTCATGCAGAACTTGGGAAACTGTGCCTTAATAAACTGGAACCCCCAGTATAACTTTTAATGAATTTATAAGAATGCTTATCCTATTTAACAAATCATCAATCTCAGGATGTATAGAAGCTAGAATTTTCAATTTGCTTGTAACAAGGGCTTAGTTGCTGGGCATAAGCAGGAAGCAGGAGCTATGATAGCCACCACGGTAAATCAGAGGGTGAAACTGAGAAACAGTCCCATTGTAAGAAATATCAGCTGAAATAGAAAAAAAAATACTAAAATTTAGGAATATTCAGTCCTTTCAAGCCAACTTTCTTCATAACCTCTTTTGTCTTTTCTTTTTTTACAGCAGCAAAATACAGTGAAGAAGAAAAATAAAAAAAAATGAATGGCTTTAAAAATATTGTTCTGAACATTAATGTTTGGAGGTTTCTATTTCTATTCTATTCTATTTTGAACATGAGTGTACAACATTCTCAAATTGAATAGTAATTAAACTTGTTCTAGGTAGAATTTAATTTTAAGAAATTGTCTCACACAGCCATTTTGGAAAATATTGGCTGTGTTCGCAAAGACATCCAATGATTCAGTGTCGACCAGCATTTTTCCAACATGGCAACTTTAAGATGTGGGCTGGCTTGTGAATTCTGGCAGTTGAAGCCCATAAAACTTAAAATTGCCAAGTTGGAAAAATACTTGTCTATAGAAACTTAGAAAAACAAAAGGTGGAATGGCAATGCGGAGCTCTTGTACCATAATCAGCTACCCAAAGTATCCAAATTGAGATTATTTCCCTAGGAATCCTTGAGTATGTAACTATTTCAGTCTCAAACAAAATCTTTTACAAGAAGTAGAGAGGTTGAAGCTGAAGTATTCATTGACAGGTAGGACATTGCAAAGTATAATTTTATATACTATACTTAGATCGGACCAAAGACGGCGTAGTTCTAGGTTTCTAGGTCTAGAAGTAGAGCAGAGGATTGGAGAACTCTTCTTGTGAAATATTTCTGGACTTTCTCAACTGTGTTAATATAAGATACGCAATGTGGGTTCCAGACTGATCAGCTGTATTCGAGTATTGGTCTAGCAAATATTTTGTATGCTCTAGTTATTAGTGTAATATTGCCAGAGAATAAGCTATGTAAGATTAGGTTAACAACTCTTAATGCCTTTTTGGCTATGTAGTTACAGTGGGCTCTAGCACTTAGGTCATTGGAGATGAGTACTCCAAGATCCTTGACAGAATTTGGATCATCAACAAGGTCTTGACTATTCAGCCTGTATTTTATTTTCTGATATTTTTTTGCCAATATGTAGGACAGAGCATTTATTTGTTGAGATTTGAAGTTGCCATTTGTTTGACCATTCTGATACACAGTCCAGGTCTTTTTGAACGGTAGCAGTATTGTCTGTAGTGTTGAATAGCTTTACATTGTCAGCAAAAGGAACACAGTTGCTCTTGATATGATCACAGAGGTCATTTATGTAGAGTATGAAGAGAGTTGGTCCTAGAACACTGCCTTGGGGGACACCACTGTTGACAGGAACAGAATTGACAGGACGCTCCCAATTTTGACCATTTGTTGTCTGTTTGACAGGAATGCTTCTTTCCAGTTATGCAGGTGTCCAAAGATACCATAAGATTTTAGTTTTAGGTGTAGTTTGTCGTGTTCCACTGGATCAAAGGCTTTACAGAAGTCTATGTAGATTGCCTCTATTGCTTTGCCCTGATTGAGTTGTGTAGTCCATATGTTTTTGCAGTGTAAGAGTTGCAGATTACAGAATTGTTTTTTTCTGAAACCAAATTGTTTATTAGAGAGTAGGTTGTTTGTTTCTTACCCTAGTCACTATTTAACCACAGACTATGCTGTCTCTTACATCTCTTACATGGCCTTGGCAAGATCATCCCCACATACCATTGTACCATGGGATCATCACATTGCCACTTTTTAATGCATGCTGCAGGTATAACACACATTAAAAAGGATGGTCAAGGTAATGTCATGGTTGCCATTTGACTTTTTTTTACACCTCTTGAGGTAATCTCTGGGCAGCAATCCTGCCCAGTAAGAATGGAAGGAGCAGTGAAGGGGAGAAGCAGGGCAGACAGAATGCTTGGCAACTGAGAAGAGGTGCAGTAGATAAGATTCTGCTAAAGGTTGCAAGGAAGAACTCTTATGTTTCCATTTTTGTGGTCTTTCAAACAAATATGTTTTCCTCCAGCCTATTCCATGTTTCTATCTGCTAGAACTGATGCCAGACAGGTTCTCGGGTGAGCATATATTAAAATGAAAAGTATCTGCTATATTATCTTTCCCAGCCCCCAAATATGGAAAATCCACTATCAGTTGTTAGTCTATTCAACTTATCCTCTTCTGGTTCACCTTGTTTTTCAGCAACTTTGCACTCTTAATTGCAGATTCTAGAATTGCTAATTCTCAGGTGAAGTTATTTTGAGTGGGTGTGTTCAACCACAAATGGGATGCCCATGGCACAATTATGTATCAGTTTGAGCAGACAGTGCCAATATTAAATATGTGAGGGAATGGCATTCATTACAGGTTCAGATGTAAGATATTATTCACTGCTTAGGCTTGTTTGTGTGGTAAGGGCAGTTCAACATCTCTCCTAGAGCCAACCAGATTCAGTAAGGAAGTATCTCAAAACACAGCTATGAAATCTTACATTTTGTAATGAGCATTTTTCATATGAACAGTAAATGAGAACCAGGAGATATAATTCCAATTTACATCGATTTATATCTTAACTCAGTGTTTAGGCATCACATGCCTAAAACAGATAACCCTCAGCAAACATCTGTTCTGTACCATAAGCTGACAAGCTGAGGAACAACTATTTGTCAATCTTAGTAGTATTTTTCCTTACCAAAATAACAATACTAGACTCTTTTAGGAAGCACTTATCAGAATTACTAAAATAATGAATGCTACAAAAAGCATGAACTCGCTAATTGTCTCTGTACTTCTCATTATCCACAGTCCTTTTTGGGACTGACTCATCATGAGATATTAATTTATTTATCAAATGTATTTAAGTGCTCATCTGTACGTGTGATATATGATCACTGACAATTCTGAAACTTTTGGTCTCAGGATTTAATCAGCTGAGCCTTCACTCCAAATGTAACCCCTTTTGTGAGCTGATATGGAAGCTCTAAGATTTCTTTTAGAAAAAGAATAAGTACATTGTACAGATGCAAATAATCTGTGTATTGACAAATCTGTTGATTCTCAAAGTCCTGCTAGAGGATTATCAGGCATCTTCTGCAGCTGTCCCTACTCTCGCAGGCCAAAGCTTGTAGGCTGCTTCACCCTTTTCCCTGCCTTGCTGACAGTCAGATGATAAAATTGGGCTTTTTGCCTCAGCTTCAGGCCCTGTGCACACCCATGATCAGCTGATATCAGCCTGATCCTTTCCCTCAGCCCCACTGAGGAACCACCCTGCTGATTGGTTGATTTATGATGATAGATCACTGGTGGGAAACTGGTTCATCGAAGCATGCAATTAATAAAGCAAGTTGCAACCTGAGTATGCTCCCCTCCACTTTTCCTAAAACAAAACAGTGGAACAGTAATTAATGGGGTTCTAAAAGGGAGACTGAGGACTCACATCCACATCCACTGTTTCTAAGCCACCTGAAAAGATTCACTTACACTAGCATGGACTCAAGTCTCAAAACACATGGACTCTGGTGATTCTGGTGTGATAGAATGGCATCAGATTCCCCATGTGTCATTCCATGCACAAGGCTAAGGGAAGATAACAATAACCCACTAGGGACTTTAACATGCTTCAACAATAATCCACATGAGTTAAGTAATCAGTGTGAGAAAGAACTCTTGTGTTCTACTGGACAAAATAAATATGAGCCAGTGGCATGCTGCACCTGCCAAAAAAATCCAATGCAGTCTTAGGCTGCATGAACAGAGGGAAAGAATCAAGACCACAGGAAATGCTAATAACCAATTTATAATGCCTTGGTAAGACCACACTTGGAATATTGCATCCAGTTTTGGTCGCCACAATATAAAAAAGATACTGAGGCTCTAGAAAGAGTGCAGAGTAACAAAGATGATTAGGGGACTGGAGGCTAAAACGTATGAAGAACGGTTTCAGGAACTGGATATGTCTAGTTTAATGAAAAGAAGGACTATGGGTGACATGATAGCAGTTTTCCAATATCTAGGGGGCTGCCACGGAGGGGGAAGTCAACCTTTTCTCCAAAGCACCTGAAGGCAGGACAAGAAGCAATGGGTGGAAATAAATCAATGAGAGAACCTAGAAATAAGGAGAAATTTCCTGAAAGCTAGAACTATTTATCAGTGGAATGACTTGCCTCCAGAACTTCTGATTGCTCCAACATTGGAGGTTAAATACCTATTTGCAAGGATCAAACTTCCTAAATTGTAAGGGAGGAAATAATGGTAAGGGAGAAGCAACGAAGAAAGAGAGCTGAAATGAATACTTTTCCCATGGCCAGGGCATCTCCTCTCCTCAAATGTTTTCTCCCACAGCATGGTACGCAGACTTCTGGAAACTGTTCCTAACGTAAGGCACAGTTAGTAATATACTTGTACAGTGACAATGTGTTCCAAGGCATTTTTCTTCCAGTGGAGGTATAATCAGACTATACACGCCCAGCATAAAACAATGCAAGAAAAATTAAACACACTACAGAAAAATTGTGGCAAAAATCTTGGAAATCTGTATAATGGACAAATATTTGCATTGCGATTGCAATAGTCAATGTATCATCAGAGTACAAAATCTGATGTGATAGCATGTGAAGTTAACGAGCAGAAACTATTTTACAATATAAATAGGTTGCTTTTATTATTGGCCAGATGTAATAGTATGTGAAAAAGACCTTGAGAGACTAGTGAGGAGACGTTGCCAAGGGAACAGACAGATAAGGGACAGTATAGTCAGCAGTTGTATAGTGAGTGGGGCAAGAGGCTCAGAAGAGGCTATCCCTAGTTTCTTAGGCCATAAAGGAGAGAGTGGGAAAATTATACTTTCAGCCAGAGGTGGGATTCAAATTTTTTAACTGGTTCTGTGGGTGTGGCTTAGTTGGTGGGTGTGGCTTGTTGGTCATGTTATTGGCTGGGTGTGGCCAACTCAATATCACTCACATTGAGGCACACATCTCCTTGCCTGGCTTCTCATGACTGTTGAGTGCTGCAATAGTCGCAAATGTGAAAAATGGTCATAAGTCACTTTTTTCAGTCCCATTGTAGCTTTGAATGGTCACCACACACAAGCAAAGTACCAGCAAAGGAGGGGGAAAAAACTCCTGAGAGGTTCCTGAGACAGGAAGTCTAGTCCTGCCAAAAATGTAATAAGGGTTAATGGAGAGGCAGTTTCTGTAAGCAACACTAGAATGTTTCTTTCCTGCCTTTCTTACAGGATTAGACCAGGAATTTCTTCTAACAACCGGTTCTCCAAACTGCTTAGAATGTTAACAACCGGTTCTAGCGAATAGGTGTGAACTGGTAGAATCCCACCCCTGCTTTCAGCCCTGCAAGATTCTGTCAGTGTAAATTTACAATAAAGTGGAATTAATTTGTCTGGTTGTATTTCCTGTCTGGTCTACCAAGTATGAACAACATTAATCTTGGAAATTTAATTTGGTTACCAGGAGCTGTAAGACCCATATCCATACAGAAGCCTGATGATGGCAGATGAGATTCTGCTGAAACGTTGCTACAACTTTAACAGAACTACAATGACGTGGGATAATACCCGAAGGAAGCTGAACAGCACATATATATATATATATATATATATATATATATATATATATATATATATATATATATATATATAATGTATACATTCTTTAAATGTATATCTTAAAAAAAAGTCTAGGTCCCAAATAGTACCAAGATTGATGTCACTACTATGAATAATAAAACTGTCTTTTGCTTAACTTTACTCAACTAATCAGTAATTATGAATGTTTAATAATGACCACAGTGCTTGAGGAGGCTTGCAATGTGTTTCACATATGTGATAACGAGCCTTATAGCCAGAACTATGCTATAGCAAACTCAGAGGATGAATGACAACACATGTTGTTATATCTATATGTAACACCATACATTTGAAACAATTTTGAACGGTCTAACCTAAATCCATGTTAATGTTAAAAAATATGTGCAACAAGTGATTGACTTTGGGGTTTCTTCATCTCTTCAGCAGAAGGTTAAACCACTGGTAAGAATCCCATATCCCCTCGGTCCTCTGATTTTACACTGACCTAGTGATTCTAAAGAGAGCTTAGATAGACACACAATCTCTTGTCTCAAGTAAGAAAGACGGTACTTACTCTTGAGTGGTAAGAAAGTCTCTCAGCATTCATGTCAGCTTGGAAGGCTTCCTGGGTGAGAAGAAAATAAAAATCTGGTGTGGATCAGATTGTTTCAGATCCCTTGAGTAAATCCAGAGAGAAAGTGTGACTGACCCACAGAAAGGCTCCAGGAAGGCACCAGACGACCCCAGGCAGAAAGGAAAATCCAAATGCTTTGAAGGGATTTTGGAGTTTCAAGTCTGAGACCAGCAGCAAGTCAGCCCTGTGGGAAACACGACAACTCTATGAACTTGTATGCTTTTTTTCACCGAAGGAGGAGCCAGAATTGCAAAATCCATGTTCCTTGCTGCAGGCAAAATTAAAAAAAAAACAAAAACCTTCAGTATGCAAAATGTCCAGAGCCTGACAGCTTTACAAGGTTACAAAGGTACAGATCATAAAGATGTAGCCATGAAAAAAAAAGTATATTTTTTAAGCTGTGGATTTACATTCTTAAGTGCACGTGTTTACATTCAAGCACAGAAGAGACATTTGGGTGTTTTTAAAGTAAACTCGGAATTCTATTCTTTCCATACAAAGAGCTTATAGATCTTGCTATGAAGTATAGAAATTAAAATCCTTTTCTTTCATTTTTCTTTTTGTGACAGTCATTTTTGAGTGCCAATCATAAACCGTGAGAAAGCAAGAAGGAACAAGATGGTTTCTGATAAGACTTCATAAAATTTTGTTTGGGGAAAAAAAAATTAAAGGCCCAGTGATGAGTGTTGAAGCTGTATGCTTACATTAATTTACTAAAACATTTCAGTTTCTACGGCTACCAGATCTGGGTTGCATAAATTCAGATGGCTACTAATACTTTGCTGTCGTCTGCTGGACATTTGCAGCTCAGATCTGATAGCTCAAGGTAGCACTCTGTAAGATAGCTTGGACTAAGTATCCAACTATTAGCTATGATACAATAGTCTTCAACTCAGAACTACTCATTTAGCAACTGCAAAATGACAACAACAATGAAAAAAGTGACTTACTTTTACAGTCAGTCCTCACACTTATGACCATTGCTGTTGAGGTAATTCCCCGTTAGGAGAATTACAGGGGGACGTATTTTGAGAGAAGTGTTTGAATAATACACACACAGTACACAGATACACTGTATAGCATATGTAGGTTTTTACTTCCAGAAAGTTAAGCAAAGTCCAATCACAGTCCAAAGTCATTCACAAGTAAATCAATCAGTTTTCAATCCAGGGAAAATCCAAATATCAAAGTCCAGTGTCAAAAACAGTTCAGTATCAGGCTAACATGAAATCCAGTAATATCAGTCAATTAGAAAAAAATGGAGCAATGGCAATACTTTCCAACAGAAGGAAACAAAGATACACTCACACTCTCTTCAGAGATTCATTCGAAGACAACTCAGGTTTCTGGCTCCATCTTATGGCCGTTTGAAAAACCACACCCAATTGCAGTTTTTGCAATCTCTTAAAGAGACAGTATTAAAATATTTATCCTGTTTTATATATTTCTAACCCAAATACCTGTTCGGTGACTTATATTCCTAACAATCTCCCCTTTTGGGTGAGATAATATGTACAACCTTACATTCTAAGTCCATAATCTTCATAGCATGCCTTATGCTTTATAGAGCCTTGGGCCTTTGTAAAATGATCTGCTGTATTGTTTTCTGACATACAGTGTTCAAGTTTACTGATTTTACTTTGCACACATTGTCTCACATTTAAATATCTTAAATCTGTGTGTTTCGTTCTTGTTTTAACAGCACTATTTGAAGCCATCTGTATTGGTGATTGGTTATCTTCGTAAATAACAATAGGATCTGTTACATTAATTCCCATATCAATTAATAATTGCTTATAAAAACTAAATCTGTAAAGACAAACATGAGAATTCAGCCTCCATTGCTGACAAACTTAGATGTTTCTGTATAATAGATCTCCATCCAATCAATACTTTTCCCAATAATACAGCAGTACCCGATGTAGATTTTCGTGTATTTATTTCTGTAGCAAAACTGGCATCAGCATATGCAGTCAAATTCAGTTCATCTTTTGGCTCTAAATACAATGCATAATGCACTGTCTGTTTCAGATATCTTAACACACATTTAGCAGCTTGCCAGTGCCTTTCAGTGGGCTCAGCGTTAAATCTCGCTAATTGATTAACACTGTATGCAATATCTGGCCTTGACCAATTACTGAGATAAGATAAACTACCAATCAAGGACTGATAAATATTCTTATCAAAAACAGGACTTTGAACATCACTATGTCTAAACTCCTGGCTCATTCGTGTTTTAGCCAGCTTACAAAGTTCCATTTTAAAACTTTTTAGGAATTGGTTAATTTTATCTGCCTGTGAGATCTTGTATCCTCCCCTAGTTCTATCTATCTTTAAACCAAGATATTGATTGATTTCTCCTAATTGTTTTATCTTAAATTTCTTTTCCAATAGTGAAATTATCTCAGTAGCTTCTTGTTCAGTTTTGGTGATTAATGCTATATTATCAGTAAATAATAGCAATAATGACACTATACCATCACTTTCTCTTTTAAACAAACATGGATCAGCCATGCCAGCTACAAAACCTATCTTAGTTAATTCTTTAACTATACATTGGTTCCACTCATATCCTGATTGCTTCAAACCATAAAGACTCTTTTTCAATTTCCAGCAATCATTATTATCACTATTATCAATTTTGAGACCTAAAGGTTTCTTTAAGTGTATAGTGTGTTGTAACGGTGCATGCAGATAAGCTGTCTCTACATCCAAATGCTTTACAATGTATTTCTGCTTAGCTGCCCACACTAATGCCACCCTTAATGTAGTAGCCTTCAGACTAGGTGCAAACACTTCATTGCAGTCATTTGTTGTCTGATTAAATCCTTGTGCTACTAACCTGGCTTTATGGGTAACAGTCCCATCTATACCTGTCTTCAGTTTATATATCCATTGACATCCGATGGCATGTTTACCTAGTGGTAACTTAAAATTTTCGTATACCTCCAGTCTTTTTAATGATTCCATTTCCTTATCCATTGCTTTCTGCCAAGCAGCCTGATTCTTAGCAGGATACATTTTAAGTTTGCTATGGTTACTTGGAACTGTAATCACTTGGCATACAACACTAGCCTGATATCTATCAGGTGGTCATGTTACACGGGTTGAACGTCTTGGTAATACAGGACTTACTAGTGGACTTTCCTGTGCCACTTGCTCCTATTCTTCTATTTCTTCCTGTGCCTGTTCTCCTACTTCCTCCTGTCCTTCCTCTTAAATGGCTATTTGGGGTGTACTGATTTTATCCTTAGGGACTATTTGGGTGTCAATAATAATATCATTGCTGGATTCCTGTTCCAGTTTATCCCACCCAACGTGCTCAAGAAATTTTGCATTAGCACTACAATAAACATGAGCTGTGCCTTGATCCCAGAATCTAAAAGATCTATGGTTGGACTCATAACCCACAAAAAAATAATTTCTTAGCTCTATGTTGCACTTTCAGTCTTGTGAGGGAATATGCACCCATGCTGGAGCTCCAAATGTGTGTAAATAACTTAAATTTGGTTTTCTGCCATGCCAACAAGTAAATGGCAATTCTCCAGTTGTTGTATTAACTACATTGTTTAAAACATGGTTACTACACATTATGGCTTCACCCCACTGTGTTTCAGGTAAACCTGAATCAGATAACATAGTGCGAGCCATGGCTTGTAATATTTGCCCTCTTCGTTCTATAAACGAGTTATGCTGCGCTCTGTAAGGTGCAGAACGTTTATGCTCAACACCAGCCAATTTCAACATAGTTTGGAATCTTTTGTTAACAAATTCAGTCCCATTATCAGTTACTAAAGTAATTACTTTACTTTTCATTTTTCTCTCAGCAAACCTTAGCCAATTAAAGAAATGTTGGAATGTTTCTGTTTTGTTCTTCATAAGATAGCAGAAACTGTATCTTGAGTAATGGTCCATAATACTTAAAATATAGCAGGCATCTCCTAAACTTGGTTTTTAGGACCAATTATGTCAGCAAAAACCACCTCTAAAGGTTCTTTGGTCTAAAACCCATTTCGTCTGTTTGCTGGAGTAACCTTACTCTTTTCTTGACTACATGCATTACAGTGTAAATACTTGCTACAGGGTTTCAATTTTACTCCCTCTGCCAATTCAACAGTTTGAGCATTTTGAAATTAATGTGCCCAAGACGTCTATGTAGAAAATGTATACATTCATCATGTGGCTTAACATTGTTATAAACTGAGTTAGCCATCTTCAACTGAGCATCATGAAACACATATAAATAATTCTTTAAAGTAGTAGTAACCCTTTTACCCTCTTTCTCTATTATACAGTTATCTCCCCTAAAGGTTACTACATAACCAAGATGAACTAAAGCCCTTACTGATAACAAATTAAATTTCATTTTAAGTACATATAACATAATTAAATGTTCATTTATACAAGAAAAATATGCAGTACCTTCACCGATGCGTTCATCTTCCATCCATTTGCCAATGACACATGTTGTTTTCTCGTGGACATCTTTACAAACCTTTTTCTATCTTTAGTAATGCACTGTGATGCTCCACTATCAACAACCTACAAATCATGGTTTACAGTTGAATTGCTAGACATAGCTAAACTAACATTCTTCTTGGCCTTCTAGTGTTTTCCAGTATTCTGTTGTTTTTCCTTTTTACAGAATCTAGCTACATGTCTCCTAGCCCCACAAGAAAAACATTTCCTAACATTAAAGGCAGTTGAAGATAAATCCTCTTCTTGTGGTTTTTCCTTCCTCAGTTGGTCCCTATCCAGCCATCTTCTTGCTTCTTCTAGAAATCTTCCAATTATGTCAGTCAGTGTCAGTTTATCTCTGGGCAGTACTTCTCGTGAGGATACATAATCATCATAACTTTCATCCAGTGAGGAAAGAATGATGTAAACTTGATGCAGCTCTGAAAATATCAGTTCTTTTTCATGTAGTTCTTGAAAAGTTCTTTAAATGAGCTAACATAACTCCACCTTTCAGAAGACGTGCTTTAAACAGTTTACGTGTATGATGTATGTGTGCACCTACACTGTCACGAACATAAATCCTCTTCAAATTCCCCCAACACTTAGCAGCAGACTCTTCTACACGAATATGGACTAGCTGCTGGTCACTCAGTGTTAGCCCAATTATACAAAGACCTCGTTTGTTGTTCTGTTTAAAGTCAGCAAGCTTCTTGGCATCATCCTCATTTTCTGGATCCCAAGCATTTACATCTGGTGGATTTTGAACTATATTCCATAAACCTTCTCTTCGCAGAAATAGACTGCACTTCATAGACCAGGAAACATAGTTTGTTCCATCCAACCGGGTTATCAGTGATAGACATGTTGAAGTGACTTGTGCCATCTTTATCAGGATAGTAAACCACAATTAAACAGTAAACAGCTGTCTGTATACAGTACTCTGCATTCACACTAACTCTCAGTTAGCTGAGCCTGGTATGGTCTGGGCCCATAACCAGTGTTGAGGTAATTCCCCATTAGGAGAATGAGCGCATACAGGGAGACGTATAGAGAGAAGTGTTTGAATAATACACACACAGTACACAGATACACTGTTCAGCAAATGTAGGTTTTTACTTCCAGAAAGTTTAAGCAAAGTCCAAAGTCATTCACAAGTAAATCAGTCAGTTTTCAATCCAGGGAAAATCCAAATATCAAAGTCCAGTGTCAAAAACAGTTCAGTATCAGGCTTACATGAATCCAGTAATATCAGTCAATTAGAAAAAATGGAGCAATGGCAATACTTTCCAACAGAAGGAAACAAACATACACTCATACTCTCTTCTGAGACTCAGACTAAGACAAGGTTTCTGGCTCCATCTTATGGCCGTTTTAAAACCACACCCAATTGCAGTTTTTGCAATCTCTTTAAGATACAGTATTAAAATGTTTATCCTGGTTTATATATTTCTAACCCAAATACCTAGCAGAGGATGGTTCTGCTAGGTGACAGAGGATAGTCACCTAACAATTGCAACATCCCTATGTCACATTATGAGAATTCAGGCTCTTGACAACTGGCCTGATTTATAATGATTGTAGCATCCCAGGGTTATGTGATTATCATATGCAACCATCCCAAGCGTCAATGGGGAAAGCTGGATTCAATCAATGACTGCATGATAACAGCTGCAGTGATTTGTTTAACAACCATGGCAAAAGTGCATATGACTAGTTTTCAAATAACTGCCTTGTTTAGCAATGGAAGTTCTGGATCTAATTGTGGGTGTAAGTCAAGGACCAGTGCTGTTCTAGTTCTTATTTACATATGCTTCCCATAGCTGATATTGTTAAGTTTTTCATCAACATATACCCAAATGAATAGAATAGAATTCTTTATTGGCCAAGTATGATTGGACACAAAAAGGAATTTGTCTTTGGTGCATATGCTCTTGGTATACATAAAGGAAAAAAATGCATTCATCAAGAATCATAAGATACAACACTTAGTGATAGTAATAGGTTACTAATAAGCATCAAAATCATACTAGGAAACCAAATAATATAAATTGTAAATATACAAGCAACATGGTTATAGTCATAGGTAGGAAGAGATAGATTATAGGAAGGATGAGAAGAATAACAGTAATACAGTCTTAGTAAATTTGACAGAGCTGTGGGAATTTGCTGTTCAGCAGAGTTATGGCATTCGGGAAAAAACTGTCCTTGTGTCTAGTTGTTCTGGTGTGCAGTGCCTTATAGTGTCATTTTGAGAGTAGAAGTTGAAATAATATATGTCCTGGTTGTGAGCGGTCTGTAGATATTTCTACGTACTGCAGATATTGTTTGGCAACACTGTTGCATTTCATAGTAATGATCTTTTTGAAGAGGTGTCTCTTGCTATCCATTCAAATCATGCATTCTTCCTTAAATTGTACCTTCATCCCCATTCTTGTAATGTGTTTTGGCAGGGATGTGTGTCGAACCAAATTTGATATCACCACTATCAGAACAACATGGTGGATGAAAACAAGATATGGTAGGAGCAGATCAGAAGTAACAACGAGACACAGGGACAATTTCTTCCCTCATACCATCACTTTGCTGAACACCTAATTCTTACAGTGCTGTCTAATGTCTATGTATATTTATCCATGTAGTATGGTTACAGTATTATTTAACCTTATTGTCTTCTTTACTCTCCTCTTTTATTGATATTATTATGATTTCTCGCAGTCAGCCAGATGTTCAGACAGGATTTGGCATTTTTGTCTACCTACTGAGTCTTTTCCGAGGACCTAAGATAAGCACATCTGGATGTTTTATGGTCTACAAATATCTTCGCAGGGTGCAAGCCGCCTTTTGCAATTGACTGATAGTGAATTTGTCAATGCCAATGGTATACAAGTGGTGCTCCAGTTGTTTTGGGAATAGATGCAAGGCATCAGTTACCTTTGGGACTACTTACTAATCATTAGTATGCTTCGTCGCAGTCAACCAGATGTTCAAACTGGGTTTGGCATTTTTGTCTACCTATTGAATCTTTTCCAAGAACCTGAGATAGGCACATCTGGATATTTTATGGTGCTACAGGTATCATTGCAGGATGAAAGCTATAACAAATAAAGCTCCTTTTGTAACTGACTGATGGTGAACTTGTCAATGCCGATGGTGTTCAAATAGTGCTCCAAGTGTTTTGGGATTGCACCCAAGATTCTTATTACTGTATTGGTGTTACCTTTGCTGGCTTTTGCCATGGTCATTCTATTTGTAAGTCTTTGCATTTTGTTATCTTCTTCAGTTCTTTCTCTTCTATTCTGCTGTGTCCAGATATTGCCACATCCACAATCCAGACTTTTTTTTGTCTTTCTTATCAAAAATTGTTAGGTCTGGGGTGTTATGTGGCTGGTGTTTGTCTGTTTCACTTCTAAAGTTCTAGGGAAATTTTGCTTCTTTGTTTTTTATGACCCACCAGTCCTTGCTTATAGGCAAATGATATTTCTTGCAGACTGATGATGATGATGATGATAATGCTTTTAATGTACACAGTGTTTTTCTGTACCAGAGAGAAATTCCTTATGTGTTGAATCAAACTTGCCAAATAAAGTTCAATTCAATTCAATTTTAAAAATTCAATTTTAAAAAATTGGACCTTTAGATTCAAAAGTTTCTCTGTTCCCCAGACATCCCATTTTCTCCCCCCCCTCTCTCTCTCTGACACATACACACACAGAGAGAGAGAGGGAGAGAGAGGGAGAGGGAGAGAGAGAGAGAGGGAGGGAGGGAGAGAGAGAGAGAGAGAGAGAAAAAGAGAGAGGGAGAGAGAGAGAGAGGGAGAGAGAGAGAGAGTGAGCCAATCAAGTTGTTTCCTTCTGTTTTATAAGAAATGACAACCATTCAGGCTTTATGATGGAAGGCATCATTTCTCCCATGCAAGTGGGAGCAAAAACTCAGCCAAATCAGACAGGCAGGTTTCCTTGCAGTGTTGTTCTCTGTTTACTCTATAAAGGCGTGAATTTATGGATACAGGATGCCAGAGGATTGAAGTATGTTGCTTCCATTTAAAAAAAAAAAGAAGAAGAAGTTGGGGGTTGGATAATTCTGGAACAAACAGTGAAGCAATCATTTTATGAGCATTGAGAAAAGAATGTATTGTCTGGCAGGAACCAGCATGGCTTTCTCAATGACATGTCATGCCAAATTAACTTGACCTCCTTTTTTGAAACAACAATCAGTTTCATTAGCCCAAGGAATGCAACATACGTAGTGTACTTAGTGTACGTAGTGTATTTCAGCAAAGCATTTGACCAAGTCTGCCGTGAGATCTTGGTGCAAAAAGTAGCAAAACACAGACTAGTCTGTGCTACCAATAGAGGGATACAGAGTTGATAGAAGAAAATCACAACCAATAAATGTATAGCTTCACATGTTGGGCTCCCTTCTAGCTTCTGGGCTGTTATAAACATATTGATAAACAATTTGGTTGAAATTGAAATTTGAACAAAATATGGTTATGAAATTTGCAGATGACACAAAGGGCAGGTGACAAGTGTCCTAGGTGGTTCATCAGGGATCAGAAGGATCATTACAAACTGAAACAATGTGTAAAAAACAGTAAAATACTTAGGAAAATTGTTTGGGAAAATGAAAGAAATGAGCATAGGCTGGAGAGATTGAACTGGGTAGCAACACATGTGAAAAAGATCTAGATATTTTAGCTGATCACAAGCTGATTGCAAGCCTGCAGTGTAATGCAACTTCAAAACAATCACAAACCCTCAAAGGCTGCATCAACAGAAGTGTAATGTCAAGTGTATGGTTGGGTTCTATCCTGCATTCATCAGACTACCGCATCCAGTTTTGGTCACCATGAATGTTGAGATTCTGGAAAGTGTGCAGAAAAGAGGAACATAGTTTAGAGAGATGGAGACTAAAACATATGAAGAATGGATGCAGGAATTGAATTATAATGAATTGCAGGAATGAATTGCAGGAATTGGATATGTCTAATGAAAAGAAGGAGTGGCATGATAGCAGTCTTCCAATATTTGAGGTGCTGTCATGATGAACAGGGCGTCAACTATTTTCCAAAGCACGAAAAGACAAAACAAGAAACAATAGATAGAAATTAATCAAAAAGAGAAGTAACCTTGAACTAAGGAGAAATAGCCTAACTGTGAGAACAATTAACCAGTGGAATGGGCTGCTTTCATAAGTTGTGGGTGCTCCATCACTGGAGGCTCTTAAAAAGATACTGGGGGCAGCCGCAATCTTCTCCTTGAGCAGTAGGTTGGACTGGATGTTCTCCAAGGTTCCGTTCAACTCTGTTATTTTGTTCAGTTGTAGTCTGGTCATTTTAAGAATGACTTTGAAAGGCTGGAATGTGCACTAAGGAGAGAATGCTAGAGAACAGGAGAAGCAAGACAAGTGGAAATCTATGATCTCCAGAAGGAAAAAGATCAAGAGGGACTCAGTACATATGGAATTCAAGGCTCTTGCCAACAATCATGGCCAGCTGAGCAAATCTTAAAAACCCTGGCTTCCCAGGACAGGGGAAAAAAAAGGATAGTTGTACCCTTATGGGTCAAGGAAAGTCAGGAACTTCTTTGAGAAGATGGAAGTTGTGACCTAACCGTTCTTCGTATGTTTCTTTTTTTTTTAAAAAAAATTTTTTTTTATTAATTTTCTACAAACAGACAAACGTACAAAACATTAAAA